>CM060682.1:106327988-106927988 GCA_030686995.1 Artemisia argyi | reverse complement strand
TTTCATTTAAACATGGCCTCATCTAAACGCAAACTTCCCTGCAACGAGTTTTCACCAAGGAAAATTGATTTAAATTAAGGATATCGATATAGATTTCCCTAAAGCATTGTGTTCTCTAGATATTTTAGATAACATCATTTTCATACCAAGAAAGGAATCAGACCCGAACATATATTCTGCCAACATGATGATAATTTCAACGATAAACCATATCAGGACTTAAGATAGTTTGAATACCTATGCTTGTAGTTTTGCCTAAATAGCACAAATAGGCATTATCCAACCTCAGGAACTAAACGTTAGACATCTATGCATTTATGCAAACATTTCCTATCTTACCATTTTATCCTTATTAATATTTTCACTTTTGAATGAAGTTGATTTAAAAATTGTGTTTATACAAATCACATACCTGGTAGAAAATAATTTCTGAAATTCCTATTTTGAACAAGTACGACCCTTTTGGTCAATATTTAGCAAAACCATCGTACAATTAGAAGTATATAAACATCAAACTTTGGTAAACAATCCTATTTATAACATTTTTGAAAACAGTTTGCCATTTCATAACTACTAAATTTTGAATCATCAAGAAAGATATTACTTAGTAAATCATTTGCTTCATTTTCTAAATTCGTTAATACAGAAAAGGACTTCAACCAAAAACTCACAATCTTGAGACAAATTTCCAAAACTAATCACCATACTACATCGCTTATGCATTTAGGATTTTTGCAACTTGACAACAAAGAACCTTGGAATATTTGATGAAGGAAATTAGGAAGGACACCATAAATTAAGTACAAACGTCAGTAATGGAGACCTAACCTAATAGGCATAGAAATACACATGTCTTAGCATCTGTTGGAACAAAACACAGGGAATCCAAAATTGTTACCTATATTCTATCCCCTTCAGATAACACCGAGTTCGAAAGACAGAATGTTGTGGAATTAGTCACAAGATTTATTGTACCCATTTCAATTGTTCCTGATAAAGGTAAACGAATCACCTCAGATCCCTATCTATCATTTTAAGATTTCCTCGGAACTCCAACTAGATATAAACATCGCCTATCATCCTCAGACCGATGGTCGAAACGAGAGAACAATTCAAACATAGGAAGATATGCTCAGAGTATGAGTGATTGATTCTGGAAATGGTTGGACTAACCATTTGCCATAAATCAAATTCAGATGCAACCATATTTATTGTGTGAGCATAGAGACTACACCATTTGAGGCACTCTATGGTCAATGTGCCAACATCCATTGACGAATCGAAATTTGGAAAAGCCCAACTGATGCGTGGGAATTGCACCAGGCTTTACCTCTCAAGGGATCTCGAGAAGCTTACAACCCCCACCAGGCAGTGTACCTGATCGTTGTAGTATAGTACAGTGACAAGTACCGGGGGATTGATCGTTCAGCTAGGAATAGTGTAGCTAGGATTAGAAAACCTAATTACTAGTGCTAAAGATGATGGAAGATTATTTTTGTATTTTTATATTTTTTAGAAAGCAAGTAAATATCTCGGGTTTGAAGGATTTGGGCGGAATTAGTTGCTAGTCAACTAACCCAATACTAAAGATACAATCAAAATAAAATACTAAAAATGAAAATAAATCTAAATTAACTAAGGTTGTGAGCAATAAGTGGAGAAAATGTGTTTACTTAGATTTCACTACTCCCTAGACATCTTTTACACGTTAATTACTTGTTATAGTTGCGTGGATGACGGATTGTATTCCTTAATACCATTCATGGGGTGGCGCACTTACTTCCCCAATCCTATGAGTGCCTACTTCACTCCTATGTCGAGCCGTTAAAAACTCCTAACATGGGATCATTAGAAATTACTCATGCAGTAAATACAACCAATAAAACCTAGTGCACATCGGTTCTTGTTTCTTAAGACGTTCAAGCATGCTACCAATTGGAGATCTACCAGTTTTCTTAAGCCTAACATCGAAATCATTCATCCAATACAACCATAAACAAGTAATCAACACATAATTAATTAACATCTAGGTTTCATTAGATCTAAGCAAACACAAGATAGATCTAGCCTAGGATAGTGGAATCAAGACAAGAACAAGATATAGACAACCAACACATAGATATATTGATTGAATTAAAAGAACACTTATCTCAATTACACTTGTAAGGTTTCAAGGGCAAAGAACCCTTGAAAAACCTGTAAAATTCGCACCAAGTTCGTACTTAGGGTTTCTCCCAAAGCCCCTCTCTCTTTTTAATGTGAAAATTAGAAAACTATATATAGGAAATAGGGTCTGACGGCATCAAGACAAATCTTGTGACGCCGTCACCTCGCCGCCAAAATACTCCTCGGACTGCCTTGATCTACATCTGACGCCGTCATGTGTTATGGTCTTCCAGGCCGTCACGTCTTTTACTCTTGACGCTCTACTTGTGACGCCGTCATGTTTGTACTGGGCCGTCATGCAAATCACTCTTGACGCCGTCAGGATTTTACTCTTGACGCCGTCACCTACTGTTTCCAGCTTGGAATTTTGAGACTTTGCCGTTTTCTTCACTTTTATGCTCAAAAAATGTCCAAAATGCCTTCTTTTCCAGATTTCATTCCCAAAGTACCTAAAATCACAAAAGGAACGATTTAGGGCAATATTTGATCAAATAAATTCAATTCCGGGCTTAAATGACCCCCTAAAAGTGGTTCATTTTTCGCCTCATCATATACCCTTACACTTGAGATTTGCTTGTCCTCAAGCAAATGCGCTTTTATTCTAATCAAAATACAAGTTAGGGGTCATTTAACACTAATATAAAAGTAATTACAACAAATAATCATTCCACTAAAGACCAATAGACAAGCACGGAGGTCATACACTAGCACCTCACAAATAGTGTTTAGATACTCACATCTCGCGGAAGTCATACACTAGCACCTCACAAGAGGTCTTTTAAAGGGTTGTAACGTTAGGTGTAGGGATATGAAATACACGGTTTTGTTGGATAAAGGCAGTCTTTACTGGTGGCGAGTTAACAATCTTGGTTAATTACATGTAGAATATGGCGTTGCTAAGCCAAGACTAGACTCGATTTAAGCTAATAAATAAAAAATAAAAAAAATATAAAATGAACATAGAATGAAAAGGGATGGTAGTTCGTATGTTTTTTTCTCTTTTCTCTTTTTCTATTTTTTTTTATTTTTTATTATTATTATTATTTTTTGATTTTTCGATTTTTTTTTTTTTTTTTTTTTTTTTTTTTTTTTTTTTTGGCATACACTCTTACCCTACCATCCAAAATAATACATCATAGGGAATGAACATTTCCCTTACACTTGAATCTTTACATACTTTACAATAAACTAATCTAATGACTCGAATCAAGAAAATCAAAACACTTGGAGCACTTTTAAGATTAACGTACATATGGGGGTAATAAATGATGTTCTTCCCCATTACTCCATAAAATAAGTACTTTACCCATGAGTCCCAATCGTCCCAAAACAATATGTACAAGGATATGACTCGACTTAGCAACCATGTAATCAATTAGATAGTTAACTTAGGGTTTAACAAATAACAATAATGCACTAAAGATGAGCGCATACACGGAAGGCTAAGGCGATTTGGGTGTACATTTTAGTGGGGTGTAACAAATTCTTCCTTTAAGTAAAATGCTTAAAGTTAGAAACGAAAAGATAGGCTCGGAGGGGTGTACTAGGGGTTTCGTGTACTAAAAATAAGTACAATGCTAAGGGTGTGGGAAAAATTAATTGACTTAAGTAGCCAAGTAATATGACTTAAATGGTCAAGAAATTATGATACGGGTTTAACACAAGGGTGATCCTAATGCCTCTTATCATGTAGTAAATCCTACCACACGAATGTAGTCTCACTAGCGGTCTCGGGATGCATCACTAACGCAAGTTCTAGAATCTAAATACTACCGGTACACTCATAAGCACTAATAGTAAATGCTTTTCCTATCAAATCTAAAGGTGAACCTCACCTATTTGGGTGGAAAATTTTTCTGAATATACGGTTATGTGCTAGTCATACAATCTCCTATCCATGAGACGCTTGCTATGGCTAAAGTTTCACTCCTAAATGTTGTAAAAAATTTTAAATTTGGCGCTAAAATTGCACTAACAAGTATTTCTCATAGTTTTATTACACACCTACCATTAAACAAAGCAAACTCAAGCGGAAGTGCATATGTAAGGTATCATCATTTTACCCTCCCCTTACACTTAAGATGAACATTGTCCCCAATGTTCAAGTAAAGAATGTAAAAGTGAAATAGTAAAACAAATGAAATCAAATACTCCCCTGATTCGCTCGGTATGGATAATAGGGTGGCCAGGTTAAATCTTCCTCCAAGAAAATGAACAATCAAAGCTTCCCTTCCAGAATATAAATCATCTTCTTGTCATACATAACCTGTAAATCCTGAGAAAATAGACAAGACAACCTCGCATAAAATCGGCGGCATCCTATATAAGTTACTAAATCCTAGAAAACAAAGTAAGATATAATGCTTGTGGAATGAAGTTTGCAGACTTCCTAGAGATTATAAAACTTAATAATTCACAAAAACCATAAGACTCCGTTAGAAAAACAAAACCGGTAAAATTTCCAGATTTTTTTACCCGTGACGCCGTCAAGAGTAAACTCGTGACGCCGTCAGGATTGACCTGCAGAAATTCTTATGTTAAGTTTCCAGAAAATTTCTAGAAAAACTTGGTTCTACTTCCTGGAAAATCCTGCAAAACTTCATTATGACTCAATACAAGCATTTGACTCTAACAAATACGAATATACATGTTCATTTAATATTGTGGAGAATCATGATCGGCTTGTTTCTTAAAAACATATTTGGGGTTTCCCCTTACACTTATCCTTTGCAAAAATACTTTTAGGTGGAGTTAAGACTAGGCCAAAACAACAAAGTAAAGTATTTCCACTATTTAATTGAGAAACATGATCTACCAACAATAAAAATAAAGCATGCATACGGAAGCAAATAACAAACAAACAAAATAAAATCACACAAAACATGGGTTGCCTCCCAAGAAGCGCTTGTTTTTGTTCGAGTCACGAGCCTGACTCTACCCTTACTTAACGGAAATAGAGGAAGTTTTCCCTACACTTAGAATTAAGTGCGGGTGGAAGTAGCGATACACACCCTTAGGGTGTAAATATGCCTCGTGAGGAAAGAGTGGTGGATGAATTATATGCTCAAAGGGGTGTGCTCCTATCATCATAACCTTACCTAATTCAATCGGGTTAATGGGTGGATTAAGATTTTCTCCTAGAAAGGGATCATTTTCAATCAACTTCAAGAGACTCCTAGTTGGGAATCCATCTTGACCTAATAAACCCGGTTTAAACCCATAATGTTTCTTATGATCAATCAAAAATGGGTGACGTAAGCATGCAAGGTCATTTTCCACTCCTATATTGGCTTCCTCTCTACAAGGCTTAGAGTCTACTACCTTTATCCAAAGACTACCCGGACTATATGGTTTGATGGGTGGATCGAAACCTATCTCAATTCCTAAATTCACATCCAAGGATGGAAGATTAGGTAACGGTTTTGGTTGAGGCTTCGGTTCATCAAAACTAGGAACTTCCCTAGAACTAAGAGTAAGGTTTTCATTACAAATATCCAAACCTATATCCTCTAGTGGTGCTTGGTCCAAGGGTTCTACCTCAATTGGGGTTCCTATAGTCTCTTCTACTTCTTCCGTGTAAGTCACGGGCGGTGTATATGCCTCAAATGATGGTAGGACTTGTGGGGTACTTGGTGGGTTTAAATTTTCTACTTTATCATCCATATTATCAAGATCACCTATATCCTCAACATGTATTTCATTATAATCCAACCCTAACATTTTCCCAAGTATCTCACGTACTTCTTTAGGCATCTCAACTTCTATGTCCGAATCATATGGATCATCCTCAATATTCTGACTGCTATACACAAATTGCCTAAGAGATTCGTCATATGTTTCTTGAGATTCATCATCATCGATCATAGGACCTAGGTCTTTTTGATCAAGGTGATCATGTTCGGCTAAATCCTCCATCACATCAAGGTCACCTACGTGTTCAGCTTGTACTATGGCATTACATGACAACCACTTAGGTATCTCAACACTAATATATTCATCCCCAAACAAACTTGTTTCATGATCCTGGAAATTTATATTCAATTGACTTGTACTAACGTTTGTTGGGTTGTCTACCCTATAATAATATTGGGCACAATCTTCTATGGTATCCCATGCTTCTTCAGCACTTAATTCCCCAAAGTCCCCATTGGCAAAGTCCTCAATGCGCATTTGGTCATATTGGCCAACACGATAGTAAAAGGTTCGGGTTAGGGATGCTAAAGCGAAACTATGATGAGGGAATTTTCGGAGTAAATTTCTAAAACGAGTCCATGCATCATATATGGGTTCATCTCGATATTGTTTGAAATTCGAGATGTCAATAGGGTAGAATGGCCTTTGTGGTTGGTGGTATGGTGGATTCGCGTACTTCATAATGGCGAACGGAAGAGTCAATGGAAATTACGAACAAACACACAAAGAACAAGATAGACTAAAGAAATCCTAAAAATAAAAATAAAATCTTATTAGAAAGGAATCTAGCAAGTAGACCTAATAAAAAGAAATTCTAACCTAGACAATAACTATTTCCCCGGCAGCGGCGCCAAAAACTTGATGCGTGGGAATTGCACCAGGCTTTACCTCTCGAGGGATCTCGAGAAGCTTACAACCCCCACCAGGCAGTGTACCTGATCGTTGTATTATAGTATAGTGACAAGTACCGAGGGATTGATCGTTCAGCTAGGAATAGTGTCGCTAGGATTAGAAAACCTAATTACTAGTGCTAAAGATGATGGAAGATTATTTTTGTATTTTTATATTTTTTAGAAAGCAAGTAAATATCTCGGGTTTGAAGGATTTGGGCGGAATTAGTTGCTAGTCAACTAACCCAATACTAAAGATGCAATCAAAATAAAATACTAAAAATGAAAATAAATCTAAATTAACTAAGGTTGTGAGCAATAAGTGGAGAAAATGTGTTTACTTAGATTTCACTACTCCCTAGACATCTTTTACACGTTAATTACTTGTTATAGATGCGTGGACGACGGATTGTATTCCTTAATACCATTCATGGGGTGGCGCACTTACTTCCCCAATCCTATGAGTGCCTACTTCACTCCTATGTCGAGCCATTAAAAACTCCTAACATTGGATCATTAGAAATTACTCATGCAGTAAATACAACCAATAAAACCTAGTGCACATCGGTTCATGTTTCTTAATAAGTTCAAGCATGTTACCAATTGGAGATCTGCCAGTTTTCTTAAGCGTAACATCGAAATCATTCATCCAATACAACCATAAACAAGTATTCAACACATAATTAATTAACATCTAGGTTTCATTAGATCTAAGCAAACACAAGATAGATCTAGCCTAGCATAGTGGAATCAAGACAAGAACAAGATATAGATAACCAACACATAGACATATTGATTGAATTAAAAGAACACTTATCTCAATTACACTTGTAAGGTTTCAAGGGAAAAGAACCCTTGAAAAACCTGTAAAATTCGCACCAAGTTCGTACTTAGGGTTTCTCCCAAAACCCCTCTCTTTTTTTAATGTGAAAATTAGAAAACTATATATTGGAAATAGGGTCTGACGGCATCAAGACAAATCTTGTGACGCCATCACCTCGCCGCCAAAATACTCCTCGGACTGCCTTGATCTACATCTGACGCGTCATGTGTTATGGTCTTCCAGGCCGTCACGTCTTTTACTCTTGACGCTCTACTTGTGACGCCGTCATGTTTGTACTGGGTCGTCATGCAAATCCCTCTTGACGCCGTCAGGATTTTACTCTTGACGCCGTCACCTACTGTTTCCAGCTTGGAAATTTGAGACATTGCCGTTTTCTTCACTTTTATGCTCCAAAAACGTCCAAAATGCCTTCTTTTCCAGATTTCATTCCCAAAGTACCTAAAATCACAAAAGGAACGATTTAGGGCAATATTTGATCAAATAAATTCAATTCCGGGCTTAAATGACCCCCTAAAAGTGGTTCATTTTTCGCCTCATCACCAACTCACTAGTCTAGTAGGCATTCATAAAATAACCAGAAATTTCTTACAAGTCAAGAATCAGTTACAAGTTCGATAAGTTGTAAACCATTAAAACTTCAAGTTGGTAGGCAGAGTCATGTTGAAAGTTCTGCCTAGGAAAGGCATGATATCATTCAGAAAATTCGGAAAGTTAAACCCGATATACACTGGATCATTTAATATTTCATACAGAGTAGGCCTAGTGGCCATCAGACTTGAGCCTTGTTAGAGAACAGCAGGATTACACAAACATGTTTCACATTTTTCAAATCTCAAGAAATGAATTTCAGATTAGTCACTTATGATTCCATTGGAAGGAATCCAACCCAATGACAAACCAAAACCTGGTAGTTGAACCAGTAGAAATCATGGACCGTGAGGTCGAATTCCTATCGTGAAAGTTCACTGGAATTCTCAAATATTATCATCTTTTCACCAAAGTTTACTCCAGAAACCAACACAAACTGAACTTCGGGACGAAGTTCCTTTTAGAGGGGAAGACTATCACAACTCGTAATTTCAGGTCATTTTCCAAACTTCGACAATTTACTATTCATCAGTTACTATTCACCGATTACTAATCATCATTTTATTATTCATCGTTTTCTGAGTCAGTTTGAGATTCTGAGAAGTATTGCAAAATTTTACTATTCATTTGACACTATTCATTTCCAGAGGGAAAACACAATTCACATGTTTGCTCATTTTATTGTAAATTTAGTTTACGGCTATTTAAATTCACGTAACCGAATTGGTTCAGGTGTGAATTCATTCATTATCAATAGGAACATTTCATACGGACTAGAAATAGTCAACATATCATCATAATAGCATTTGCACACTATACCACTCGTAGAATATTCAAATTAATATTTTTGGTATATTTAACATTTTATGTCACACCCCCAAAATCGGGTCCAGCGGAAGCATACATGTAGCTGGGGTGTAACTCAATTGGTATTACAACACAAGTTCAAAAATGGTTTTCACTTGAATCATTTAGAATAAAATAGTTTAATCGAAATGTTGAATTTACATTGTTAAAATTAGTGCGGAAGTAGGCCCTTAAAATAGTTTAAAACGGTCCCCAAATGAATAATCAGAGTCTTCTATGACCATGCCATGCCCTGCCAAAACCTCCAGTAGCGTGTCATTGCCTAAAACCTTAAAATACATGCTAAAGTGTCAACACGAGGTTGGTGAGTTCATAGAGTCGTGTGTAAAATGAAATACATTGCATTCAAATGAAGATTTCCCAGCAAATGCATCGTAAATCCACTCAGTTGCAAGTCCCGCCATAAGAGACTTGTAACCTGTGTATTCACAACCCACTGCCAAATATGATTTGGTTTGTGTAAACAAAAGTAATATGTGGTCCGAGATTCAAAGATAAGTGTAGCAATGTCGCTATATGAAGGTAAAAGTGATAATGTAGACATGGCGATGTCGCCATATAAATGAATCTGACCATAAGCAAAACGCATAAATAGTTTATCGAACAAAGTTTCATAGCACCAGTTTAGGAAAGAATATTGATTGCACTAAGTTCAAGGCACCGAAAAGGTTTTCTAGCTATATGTAGGAGGTTACGCTCTCAAGTAATGTAGGTAATCACATACCTATGAAATGTAGGTAATCACACATACCTATGAAATGTAGGTAATCACATACCTATGAAATGTAGGTAATCACATACCTATGAAGTGTAACTACCGGTTCTTAACTTAGGCAATCTTAGGTAATCTGTAATAGTTTAAATTATGCACTCATGTCCATTTGTGAATAGCAAGTAGGTAACAAGTGAATAGTATTGTACTCGGATAATCAAACAAGTATTAGATAAGGCGGAAAATATTTGAGTAATCAACCATGTAAAGCGAGTAATGCGTTTAAGTAAAACGAGCATGTATTCTCCCCCAAAGAGTTTATAAAACAATTAAAAGAGTAGGGGCTATGACTCACCTTATATGATGGTACAATGATGGTAAAATGATCGGGACAATAAGGCGCGAACACTAGCCGCAACCTAAAATGAATGATATGATCTAATGTAAGCAATGAAATGATGCTACACATGCAAATACGTATGTTATCGATACCATTCGTGAAACTTGAAATTAACGTTTATCATCAAAAAATACATTTTTGACGTCTCGTTAAGTTAATAAACACTTCTCAGGTAAATATATTGAAACGGTATTCCACGATCCTTGTTTGGTGTTTTATCGGTAAATATAGTAATTTCGTCGTAAAATGACACTTTTAATAACTTGAAAATATGCCTAAATGGCTTCGCAAAACTAGTCAAAAATATCATACGTTAAGTGTTAGTGATGAAACTCGGCGTTTTTGTAAACCTTGTAACAATATCTAAATGTCGTATCATTTAACTTTTGACCATACGGGTCTTGATCGATGAGAAAATCGGCTCTCATTGTTGTTACTTGAAAAATATAATGTTTAACACTTAGAATATTTGGCTATTGGAAGCTGCCAAAATATATAGAGTTCGGCAAGTTTCAAAAGTGTATATCTTGGTCGTTTTAAGCTCATTTTCTATGTTCTTTATATCCCAGAAATTGTATAAACATGTACTTTCACATTTTTAGTAGTTCGGCTTATCTAGGTTATGTTAAAAGTCTCATTTTGTCCAACAAAAATTACCAAACAGCTTGTATATTTTCTTAAAAATAACTTTTCATCGTTAAACTTCGGAAAATCATATCTCCTTCGTTATTAACTCGTTTTTATCCAAACTTTCGGCCATAGTTTCGTCTTGGAAAGTATTTTCTTAATCTTTGGCCCAAAAGTACACCCAACCCCCTGAGTTTCCCACGTTTAACAAAATGGGACAGTAGGTATTTAACTTGTCAAAAACTTGGTTTCCTAGTTACTAACTTGTACAAAAACCTTCCAACCAACTTCAATACAACCCTTAATCTACCATACACCTTCTTAGGGTGTCATGAAGTCCTAGTCTTCACAAAAATTAGGAGGTTATCAAGGGGATAATATTATAGGATAAATATAAACTCATTATAATTAGAAAAATACTTGAAAAGTGGTATGTAACATATCAGATATTCATGTTTTTGTATCTAAGCAATAAAAATACATTAAGTAATAGATTGAAGGAGTAGAAAAATTAATCATAAGCTTACTTGAAGTGGTGGTGAATTTTTGGTTTAGGAAACCTAATTAATCTATAGGTTTTTATTTCAAAACCTTAAAATAGATAACTAATAACACTTGATAAACACAAGATCTTGAAAATTTGATGAGTTCTTCTTCTTGTTTCAGATTGGCCGAACCACAAAGACCATGGAGAAGATGAGAGTGTTTCTTGCTAGTTTTCTTGTTCTTGAGATATTTGTAAGTATAAAACATATACTTGAAGTATTTTGATACAAATATCTAGTAGCTAGGTAATTTGGTAAATAAATGATAAATTAGAAGTAGTCAACTTGGTGACTAGCACATGTATATGCCGACATATATATATCTAGGGAAGAAGGGAAATGGATTTCTTTTTTATGTGTAGAATAATGTGTACATCTAATTATTAATGTATAAATTCTATTATATAAGTTGTTTTGGGTATTGAGTTAGCTAGAAATAAATTTTAATGGAACAAAATGAAATATAATAAACTCGTAAAAATTATAAAATTACATTCCTGATGAGAATCGGGTGTAAAAATAATTATCGGGTTGAAATATCGCAAACCGACGGAGTAATATGCTCCGACCGTAAAATGTAGCAATTGATTTGAAAACACCGGGTAAACTAATAATATAATTTTTATATTATTATAATGAGTGTAAAAATATGTTAGGAACATAGTCGGGAGTATTGGGTATACTTTAGTAGTAAAAACTGAGTGGTAATGTTAATTACAAATTAAGCATACGTAAATTGAAATAATGCGTATCCGTGCATTATCTAACGTGTTGATGACGTTACAGATGATATGTTGACTATTCTAGTCTATATGATGTGTCCCTAATGATGATGCATGAATTCGCAGCTAAACCAATCCGGTTACGCAAATTTAATACCCGTAAACTAAATTTATGATGAAATGAATGACGAATGTGAATAGTGTTTTCCATCCAGAAATGAATAGTATTTTGTGAATAGTTAAATTTTGAAACACTTCTCAGAATCTCAAACTGACCCCGAAATGATGAATAGTAAAATGATGAATAGTGATCGGTGAATAGTGACTGATGAATAGTAACTTCCCGAGATGAATAATAAAATTTCGACGTTTGAAAAAGGACCTGAAATTAAGAGTTGTGACATTCTTCCCCTCTAAAAGGAACTTCGTCCTGAAGTTCAGTTTGTGTTGGTCTCTGAAGTGGTATTGGTGAACAGATGATAATATTTGAGTCGCATTGTGGTGATAAAAGATAGAACATTCATTAGATCGGAAATCGTTAATAGTTCATGAAACTTATACGATAGAACGTAGAATAAAACACAAAAGAAATACATCACTAGAGAGTTTAAGTCTCCATTTATTTATTAGGTAGAAGTTCTCTTTTTAAACATTGACATTGTTGTTGTTGTCCTGACGAGCTTCGCATTTCAACGAACTCTTCCTCCATTCGGATTTCTTAACTCTGGGCATTCACTCCTGAAGTGTCCAATTACTCCACACTTATGGCAGATTACCATGACTTTCTGATGCATTACGAGGGTGAGAGCCTTGCAATCCTTGGCTTTGTGTCCAACGTTTTGGCAGTTCCCACATTGAGTGGGGAAAGGTCCTTTGTGATGAAACTGACACTTGTTGCACTTAGGTAAAGTACCTGCATATCCTTTCTTTTCACTTGGCTCCGCAACGTAGGCCCTAACCACTTCATGTTGTTTGTTTGGCTGCCATACTTGATCGTCTCCTTGGTTGTCTTCCCTTTTCCTCTTGTTTTCGTTGTTGGTGTTGTTGTCAGTAGTTTCTCTCTTTGTTGCCTGAGCCATAAGCTTTTGAGATATCCGGATAACTTCTTCCATTGATTGGGGATCAAAAGAAATCACATCCCCTCGGATGCTTTCGGGCAGTCCTTCTATGAAGTTTTCCAACTTTTTCTCATCATCGGGAACCATAGTTGGGCATAGCGCGGCCAACTCTTGAAACCTCCTAATGTAGGTCTCGATGTCATCACCTTTTGTAACCAACTCATAGAACTCCGTTTCAAACTTCTTCACCTCGGTACGAGGGCAAAACTTCTTAGTCATCAATTTCTTGAATTGCTCCCAGGTAAGCTTGTAGGCATTTTCCATACCAATCGGTTGGGCATAAGAATTCCACCATGACATAGCTTCATCCAAAAGCATACCAGTAGCGAATTTTACTTTGCTGACATCAGGACAGCCGCACATGAGGAACACATTCTCAGTCTTTTCGAACCAGCGAATCAAAGCGACCGCTCCTTCAGTGCCCTTAAACTTGATGGGATCACTAATCTTAAAATCCTACCAAGTGCATTCACGCCTAGTATCTGATTGTCAATCTATTCCTGTCTGTAAAGCGGCCTCAGCAGCCCTTGCAGCTACTTCAACTCTCTCGATCTCTAGAGCTTCGGCTATACTATCCTTAACAAGTTTCCGAATAGCAGCAGGTGTCATAGTTGGAGTAGCTTTAGCTTTCCTTGGCAGCATAGCTCTTCAAAACAAGAAAAGAATGGTGAAACATAAATAAGACGTTTCCTAGTAGTAGGTATCCTAATGTGGATTGCTATAGAACGAAAGCTTGATGTTGCGATATGATCAGTTGACGTGGTTCGAGTGGTTTTGTGGTATCCTGAGATTTCTGTTGAGTTTTAAATGGTCATAATGTACCGAGGGATCCTCCTTATAAATGGTATGGAAAGTCTTTCCTAGGGGGGGGTCATTGATAATATCCACTTATCAATATTAGGAATAGTGAGTGACGAGTGACATCGGAATCTATAGAGTGTAAGCTAATTCCTTATATGTATAGGGATGGGGAAAGGAAATGATAATGATGGCGAGAAGGGAAGAGACTGTGACAACTGTGACAAAACGAGATTTGTGATAAAAGAAAATACTGTGATATAAGTGTATCATGCATAAAGGTGAAGATTCATGAAATGAAATGACCAGTTGACGTGCTTCCAGGCGGCGGTTCACGAGGTGATGGAAAGTATGAATGTTCTAACAACGAGGGTATACACACACATGAATGAAACATTTGGAAATTGAGTAGAGGATTTAATCCAGATAAAATTTTATTATAACCATTCTCAGTCTTGCAAAATTCATCTCTGAGTCAGACATAGGTGGTCAGCCTATATCTCACTATCCCGGGTTGAATATAAATGACCAGTCTATATTCCACCGAGGTTCCATGAATTTTGAAATACTCAGCTCAGTTATACTAATACTATGTCCTTCACAAATACCAAGACATTCTGAAAGACTAAGGCAAGTGACCAAAACTCGAGGACGAATGATGAAGCTATGGAAGGAAAAACGTAACAGGGTGACATATATGATACATGAGCATGCTTATATGAAAGACAATTAAAGTAATCAACTATAATAAATGAATATAATATACCAGATAATCAGACACAAATATCATCACCTAGGTCAGCAACTAACCACAAATGAGGCTTCAGCTTAGCAGGCAGGCACGTGACGGTCATATGGTTAAGTTTTCTTGAAAGTAGCTATAGTCTAGGTTTTAAAAACACTTAGTTCGCTATAGCCAAAGCTCTGATGCCAATCTGTAACACCCCGCCTTATAGACCACAATATTGTCCGCTTTGCCCGAAGGCTCACGGCAACGCGTTTTGTGGTCTAACGGTTAATCGCCCATACGATTAAGCGTGCTCATGTGAGAGTAGTACTGGCTTGGGTGACCTGCCGGGAAGTCTTCACATGAGGGCCACAAAAGCAAAGCCGTGAGCCTTCGGGCAAAGCGAACAATATTGTGGTCTATAAGGCGGGGTGTTACATTTTACGTATATTTATTCTTAAATAAACATTAACACGCGATTAATAAATATAACTAACATATCTGAAAATCCCCACAATGGTCCCGATATATTTTTTAAACTCCTTACAATATCACAAAGATTATAAAATTCATTTACCCGGTATTTTGGGAATTTATTTAATTTACATCGTAAGCTTAATATAATTACGACGGTTTTCGTCAAAACTAAATAATAATCATCCAAACACCTAATACTCGTACCCAATATATTTTCACAACTTTTATGACTTTATTATGTCCCGATTAACTTTGTCATATTTTATTTTAAGTCGTCACGATTTATTTTTAGTTAACTCGATACCTGATAACACCGAACGGATACACAAAATAACTAACTAATACCAAGCTTCTCCAATACTCCTCTCTTTTTACCATGTGCCCCCCCCCCCCCCCCCCCTTTTTACAAGTCTTCATATTGACCAAATAATTACAACTTTGCCCTAACTAGCTAAATATCTTCTAAGTAGCCAAGATCAATTTTTCAACCTCATTATCTCAAAAATAAAGCTAGCAACTCATTCTTCTTCCTCTCCTCTCAAACCCAAGACCCAAAATTGATTCAAGACCAAAATCCATTGATTTTTCAAGATCAAGCTATTTTCTAGTTCATTTAGTGATCCTTGTTTGAGTTTTGAAATAAAAACTCAAGGTTTCTTAGGTTTTACTCATCCAAGCTCCATAATCTTTCAAAGTAAGTTATCAAAACTCTTTTTTATAATTTCTTCAAGTTATCCTTATGATCATATGGTTTTCATACATGATTTCATGCATATGCTAGCTTATACCACTCCATTTTAAATATTTTTAACTTATAAACCCTAGAAATGTTTAATATGGATTTCCTTGGTAGATATACTAGATTGATGATGTTTAAGAACCCATGACACCCTAAGAAGGTGTATGGTAGGAATAGACTAGATTTGTGGTGATTGGAAGTGATTTGGGTGGATTAGAAACTAGTTTGGAACATTAGAAATGGATTCAAAACATATATACATATATACCTACTGTCCCAAATCGTCAAATCTATAAAACTCAGGGATTTTCGGGTAACTTTGGGCTAGAGATTTAGAAAATACTTTCAAAGACGAAGCCGTGGGCGAAAGAACGGATTAAAACGAGTTTATAACGAAGAAGATATGATTTTTGCAAGTTTAACGACGAAAACTATTTTCTGAAAATATTCATGCTGTTGGACGATTTTTGACAGACAAATAGAGGTGTTAGACATAACCTAGAGGAGCCGAGCTATCAAAAATATATTAGTATAGGTTAATACGAAACCGTGGATATAAAGAACGTAGAAAACGAGCTTATAACGAAAAAGATACAAGCGTTTGAACTTAGACGATTTTAATATTTTCGCCAAGTGACCATGTTGAGAGCCAATTTACTCATTGATAAACTCATTTTTGGAAAATTTACATCATTGACAAAAAGTTAGTTCACCCAGCCTAGTTTTCAAAACATCCAACTGTTTGTTAAAAGGATTTATAACGAATAACTTATGGTCTTCCAAACTTTCCCGAAAACTGCCCAGAATCTGCCAAAATAGCCCAAACACCTCACTTGACGGCTATTTTCCTTTATGATCGAGACCCGTATGGACAAACCTTAGTTCCATGACTTTTTAGATAAGGTGAAAATCTTCCTAAAAGTACTGAGCTTCATTCCTAACTCTTAATATTCACTATTTCGCGACTAGTTTTGCCAGACCATTTTGTCACTAATAGAAATAATACTTCTACGTACTAAATCCTAGATTATCTAGAAATAATACCAAAGTGCCAAATTCTTAACCATCGAAGTACTTATGATTAGAAGCTTATTTATACGACTATTAAACGTTATTTCAAGGTTTTCAAAGCAAGGAATTCAACACTAACATTTATATATACGATATATATATTATGACTAGTTTTATAAGTCTAGTTAGACTTATTTTTCCCAAGTTATGGAAAAACATATTACTTTGACAATAACAAGTATTTTCAAGTAATGAGAGGTATAGGTATCATGTGCATGTATATTCATTTCATCATTTCATGATCTAAAGTAGATCATTATCATTCATATTAGGTTGCGGCTAGTGTTCGCGCCTTATTATCCCGATCATTTTACCATCATTGTACCATCATATCAGGTGAGTTTTCATAGCCCCGTTTTTAATTCAATATTTGATTTCAAATCCCACGGGGGAGAATACATTGCACCACTTTTTTTTTGTACATGCCAAAGTAGCTAAATTTTCATACATTGCTTAAGTTGCTATCATACCACATTAAGTCCCCTTTATATTATCATGGACCGTTAATTTGCCTTTAAGCGGGAGTGAGTGAATAGATCTATTGAGGGTGACTCCTCCATTCGTGTTTCGGTTGCTCCAACGGAATTACGAATGCATTTTATGTCTAACATTATTTGAGTGGCTGGTAACCACTCATTTGGGGCGAAATTCTTATTATGTCTAGCTTCGGGGTCATGAGTTTAAGAGCCAATGTAACTTCATTTTGACATCAAGTCACCTTACTTTCTACTTTTGGCAAGTGTACACACATCTTAACTTATAATGGAATTCACCAACTTTATGTTGACCATTTTAGCGATGTATTTTCAGGTTATTAAGGTAGTTCATGCTGCATACATTTGGACCTTCATGGAGTCGCGGAGTCGACGCGTCTCAGCATACATTTCTGCACTTATGAAACGTTTGATCTTGTTGAACTTATTTTACCTAAATTGGCAACAACTTTTGGGACATATGTTTTTGTAAACTCTGAATGGTTTTAATGATCAAACGACGTATTTTCCAAACGACACTTTAGGTCGTTCAATGTAACTGTAACTGTGATGCTATGACAGTCACCCCCAGGTATTCCATTCCGTTGCCATACAGGTATTTTGGGGGTGTGACAATCAGCAATGAAACAGAAATGAAAAGTAGCACAGCAATTTTAAACCAACAAAGTTTCAAATGAAAAATGGACATAGACTACGTTTATAATAAATAGACAACTAGTGTAACACCCCCAATTCATGGATGCAGCGGAATTCAAACTGGGTGTTACTCGACGGCAGAATAGTCACAATGATAGAAAACGAACTCCAATTGAGTCGTTTTAAAAGATTTATCATTCAAATTATATAAATATCAGAGATTACAAAATGAGGTCCCAGAT
Source organism: Artemisia argyi (assembly GCA_030686995.1). NCBI lineage: Eukaryota > Viridiplantae > Streptophyta > Magnoliopsida > Asterales > Asteraceae > Artemisia > Artemisia argyi. The sequence goes on along the minus strand of CM060682.1, from coordinate 106,909,632 downwards.
GGTTCCATGTTTACAATTTACATTAAATGAGTTTTTGAATGATAATAAAATTTATAGCCCTCTTGAGTATCCGTGTCCTTCTGTGCCATCCTTGATCGTCATGAACCTGAAATACATGCTTGAGAGGTCAACACAAAGGTTGAGTGATATTCATAGAGTTTGTTTAATGTTTGAACACAATGTGTTGGTAGTTAAATCGTTGAACACAATAATTGTAGTGTTTGTAGTTAAATCGTTTGAACACAGTAATCGTAGTGTTTGTAGTTAAATCGTTTAAACACAGTAATCGTAGTGTTTGTAGTTAAATCGTTTGAACACAGTAATTGTAGTGTGAGCTATAGACTCACACCAATGTTTGGAAAACAGGTAGGCTACGTTGTTATATGCCCGGAAAGGTTATTAATTCACTAAGCTTATGACACCAAAACGTTAACGTGTACCAATATCGATCGGCAGATTTATCCCGGTAGGTACTTTGCCGTCATACCTAATGTCTCAAATATTAATGCATTTGTTTGAACTTAGTCAAAACAAATGGGATTCGTCAATCCCAATAGGCCTATTCACAATATTCGCGCTCACTTGCAAGTAACCCTCGCAAGTGATTAAATGGTTCATAATAAGGGATCTTGGTTTGGCAAGGATGTTACTTAGTGATAATAAAACATAGTCGAATAGCATACAGTAGAAAGCAATGTATTCGAGTAGAAAAATAATAGCATGTATTCCCCCCAAGGGTTTGTAAAACATTGAAGTAATGTGAAGTGGGGCTATGAACTCACCTTAAGTAAGATAGCAAGTAATGAATGTAACGGTTGGATCGTGAAGGTTTCTACGAGCAACCTATAATAGAATGTCGCGACTTAGGATTTGAGTAATGAATATGAAGTAGTGCCTATATATATATCTTGCATTTAGTCCATGATGTGGTATGATGTATATTGTAAGTCTTTGAAAGAAAAGATTCATGAAACATGTATGTTTTGTATATCGTTTACTACCGTTCGGGCCGACATAATTCAGAAGTCATGTTAGTAAGCGTTCGAGGAGCCAGGACACTTTAACTCGTAAATCCACAACTCATTTCGACGGCTTATATAATGAACTCCTCACATGAGGCTCCCTACTATTGTAGTAGTTGATAAAATATATAGATATAAGTTTTGATCCGAAAAGTTACATGTCCGATATTTGGATAAACTTAGGAAAGTTTATTAGTACATGAAGATTGTTATTAGGGGTAGTTTCATAAGTCTTGTATGACCATTTTCTCTTGGTAATATCTCATGGTTCCCTTTTAAGTGAAGTAGATCCAAATTGCTTGTTCAAGTTATCGCCTAATTCATTGTTTCATGTTTACGCCTATGTAAGTTGGTATGGTCATTTCGTCATGGCCTAGCCATGACCTTTGGTCCTTGTTCCAAGGTCATGAGACACAACCTTGGCTCTAGCCATGGTTGTGGTCTTGGTTATAGGTCATAAGACCTTTTGTTCCTTTTAAAGTATAACCATAATCTAGTGACTTTCGCCTAAAAATGGGCTGTTTAGAATTTGAAGAATTTTATCACTCGGAAAGCATTTTTAGGGCTCGAGCTTCTTTATGCCTGAACGAAAACGGCGTTTCGGACAACTTTCGTGTTTTAACTTTTTGATGAATCGGAACAGAAGGGTGACTTTCAAAAACTCAGAATGCAAAACAGTATGGTTTTGGCAGTTTTGCCGGAAATCTTTGGTAACTTCAAATGGGCGTAACTTTTGACTCGTATAGGTGGTTCAAATTGCCATAGTTTCCTTGTTAAGTACTCTAATGTAATATGTAATAATCCAATATCATAATTTTTCCATTTTGATCAGGTCTTACCAAGAAAGTCACTTGTTTGCTTGTTTTAGTAACTTATCTTAACAATCAATCATAACAACATGTTTTAGTCATTTTTATACACCATGGACATTCATACAAGACATAATATAGCAAGAATAACATGTAAATGATATGAACATGATAAATTAACAAGAAGCATGTTAGGTTTAGGCTTACAACTTTTGGCTTTCTAATAAAGAAAGGAAGTAACAAGTAAGGAAATGGACTTTGATAGACTTGCTTCAACCCTTTTCACTTCATGCAACCTTTCTACCCTTGGTATTCTTGAAAGATGGATGATGAAGGTTGAGGTGAATTGAGTGGATTTAAACTCAAGAGAAATCACCAAGTATATTAGGGTTTGGAAGAGTTTTGGTGAATGATAATCTAACTAGGGTTTCTATCTTGAAGAATCACTTGAACCTTGCTAGAACTTTGAAGGAAATAAGCTAAGTATAAGGTGTTGTGGTGTGTGGTGATGGACGGCACAAGAGGGAGGGGAGGGGGTATTTATAGGTCCATGAGGAGGTTACATTTCATGACTAGTCAAAGCTTTCTTAACAAGCTTCAACACATGTAACTCATCCAAGATCACTTAGCCTAGGATCAAGCCACACCAAGGGTGACTCCCCCCCTATTGGCGGTTCACAAGGTCTAGGGGGGTGAGGTGTGATTGGCTTGATAATATCCTAAGTATTAGGATGAGTTTTGACTCCGGGAAATGCCAACCGTAAATGATTAGGCCTCAAAACGTAAAACCGGGTGTCGTAAAATTATGAAACTTGAAAGTATTGTTAGACATATCCATATGTCCCATAATAAAATATAAAATGAGTGGTAGGTTCCATTTGGGTGGTAAAACCCTGCTAAAACTGGAAACACGGGTCTAAAACGCGTAATACGTAAAATGTACGAATATTGCGTAAAATTGAGAAAAGTAAAATGTTACTTTTCTAATATGATATAAATGATTTAAAATGACTTATAATGTCTAGACTGGGCTCAGTCTAGTGTCGGTTGGTATTAAATGTCTTTTAGACATCAAACCGTAAGCCTAAAAATCACGAAATGACTTATGACATCAAGGGATGATTTTTGGTCAATGGAGGAGGGAAAAATATGTTGACTTATTCTAATAAGTTGAAAACTCAAATCATCTTAGAAACACGGTGCAGGTATAGGCTAGGGTTACGGCTGAGTAAAAACGCTTAAAACTGAAAATTCCAGTTTTTCACGGCCGAGGTTTATTCTGGTCATATTTTTCTCAGTCATGATTTATTCTCAAATAAATCATGAGTGTGTCAAACATTTTTCTGATGTGGGGTCACCTGACGGGGTCGAATTTCGTTGTGCGTGGAATTTCTGAATGACGTTTTACCCTAAAATGTGTAATTCCTTAATAACTTTCACGAAAATGATCTGACGAATGTCAAACATTTAATTTGCCATGGAAATGATTTATCACTCGAGAATATGAAATAAAAATCAACTTTCGGGAAAATTTCGGAAAGAATGAATAGTAAAAATGAATAGTAAAATTTTCCGGGAATAGTAATTAACCTGAAATTGCGAATTGTTACAACTAGAAATAAGCAACAATTCAAACACTGAACTTCTATAGATATATCGTTCAAATATGAGAGAATTGAAATTGAGAACTTACAAGATTCAAACCCCCTCAGCTCAAACAGAGGGGGATCACTAAGCTAGCCTGTCTCTAAGACAGGCCATTGGTCACCTTATGGCTGTCTCTTACTCCACAATAAGCTGATGCTTATTCCAATAAACTGAGTTTGACCTCAGTTGACCAAGTACTTGAAATGATTTGAAACAGAAAATTAACCAAACAACTCACTACAATATCTTTGATTTATCTCAATAAAACAGTATTTTAAAAATTGTAAACAATAAACAGAATAGAATTACAGAAAATTAAATTGCAAGAAAAAAAAAATAATGAAATTAAAATTTTATTAAAACTGAAGGTTGAGTACAATTTTGAAAGTAGAAATTACAAATAACTAAAGCTACTCCTAAATTAATCCTACTCCTAATCCTACAATCTAACCCTAAGAATCTAACACCTTCACTTGTGATGTAAGGGGAGTATATATAGCCTGAGAGATAGATTTGCCAGGTCACCAATCCACATGATTTGTGTTTCTTTCGAGCCCTCCTAAACCGTCTGATCACCCTTGGCCTCCAATCCTCTAATCTCAGCCTTTGGATCATGAATGAATAACTTGTGAATCCTGCGTGTGTCTTGTCATTGGACCACGTGTCCTGACATCCTCCTGACACAGCTGTCAGCTTCTAGAAGCTCCAATGAGTAGGTAATTATTATTAATTGAGGTAATTTTGAGGGTGAGGGGGTTAGGGTTCATAGAACAGTAAATTATTCTGGGTTGTGTTAAAATTTTGGGGGGGGGGGGTATTTGTTTTCTTGGGGTTTTATTAATTGGTGATGTTTGACCGGTTTAAGGGTAAGGTTGACCGGGGTAAAAATGGTGGATCGAGTAAGTATAGTTAGGGGTGTTGGCCTGGATGTTTTGCTGGGCTTGGGGAGTATTTGGACTGTTTAGTAAAATTGGATCAGGTTTGTAATAGCGGTTTTTAGGAGTAGTAAAATTAAAGGACCAAAATTGTAATTCATAAAACTCCAAGGACCAAATCTGTTAATTTTCCAAAGTATTTTCCAAGGGTCTATTTTGACTTTTCTGAATTCTTGGAGGACTTAATTTGTCTTACCATTGAAATTTATCCCAAGGGACCATTTGTGTAATTTCCTGAAAATGCAGGGACTGAAGTTGCCAATCTCTCAAACTTTGACCAAGAACTAATTTTGTAACTTTCTGAATCTCTGAGGATTTTTCATGACATTTTAAGCTTTCTTTGATCATTTTTCTTCCCCGGCTCCAGCTTTTGACCTTTTTCCAATCTCGTGCTCGTTTTTGTCGGTTTTGGCTTCGGTTTTGTTCATTTTTCTCATATCTGTACCTGAACATACACAAATACAAAAACATACATTCTCTTGGCATATTTGGTTAGTATTTGGTGTATTTGGTCTGATTTTGGTCTAAAAAGGATGTGTGAAAAAGCACACATCAACAAGCAAATCTCAAGTGTAAGGGTATTTGATGAGGCGAAAAGTATACCACTTCTAAGGGGTCATTTAAGCCCGAATTCGAGATTATTTGATCAAATATTGCCCTAAATCGTTCCTTTTGTCATTTTAGGTACTTTTGGAGAGAAATCTGGAAAAGGAAGCATTTTAGACGTTTTTGGAGCATAAAAGTGAAGAAAATGGCAAAGTCTCAATTTTCCTTGCTGGAACAGTACCTGATGGCGTTACAAAAGAGGTGGAAGTGGAAAATACACGTGACGATCCAGAGAGTTTTTATGCATAGGACCTGACGGCGTCACCCAAGTCGGTCAGGGTCCAAACACTAGTGACGGCCCAAAGTACAACTACACATGACGGCGTCACAAATAGATCGAGACAATACGATTTTATTATGGCGGCGAGTTGACGGCGTCACAATCTAACACATGACGCCGTCACGATGTGTAATCTATATATAGTTTTCCAAATTTCATTCATTAGTGTGCAACATTGAGGGAATAAACCCTAGTCCGAATTTTATCAGCTTTTCAAGGGGTTCAACCCCTTGAATCTTTCATGTTCAATTAAATATTTCATGTACAATGAAAATCATTCAATATGTCTATATGTTGTTTGATTATATCTTACGCTTGTCTTCTAATTAACATGCCAGGCTAGATTTTCATTGTGTTTGCTTAGATGTAGTGAAACCTAGATGTTAATTATGGGTTGATTGTTTGCTTATAATTGTTACGGATGATTGTATTCGATGTTAGGCTTAATAAAACTGGCAGACTTCCATTGGTAACTTGCTTGAACGTCTTAAGAACCATGATCGGAGGTGTACTACGATTTTTGGTTGTATTTAATGCGTAGGAGAATTCTAATGATCCCATGTTAGGAGCTTCTAACGGCTCGACATAGGAGTGAAGTAGGATCCTATAGAGTTATGGAATATTGTACACGGCCCTACGACTAGTATTAAGGAATATGACCCGTCATCCATGCAATTGTTAAAAATTGATCAACCTGTAAAAGATATCTAGGGAGTAATGAAATCTAAGTAAACATAACTTTCCTCATCATTGTTTCACCACATTAGTATAGTTAGTTTTATTTTCATTTCTTTTATTTTAATTTGCATGCATTAGTAGTTAATTGGGTTAGTTGGTTAGCAACTAATTCCGCCCACTCCTTCAAAACCCGAGGTTTTACTTGCTTTCCATAAAATATAAAAATACAAAAAGAATCATCCCTCACCTCTAGACCTAGTTTAGTAGGCTTCCTAATCCTAACGACACTATTCCTGAGCTGAACGATCAATCCCCCGGTACTTGTCACTATACTATACTACAACGATCGGTGGGGGTTGTAAGCTTCTCGAGATCCCTTGAGAGGTAAAACCTGTTGCGAGGGTGTGATTCCTTCGTATCACCGATGATGTAAGGATCAACTAAAAGAGCATAGTTGATGGATGACCCAGTGAGAAAATCAATGATGGCATGAAAATCAACATTCAACTGTGTCTTTTCTAAATTGGCGATCATGTTATGTTTGCTAACTATTGGACGATTTGCCATTGCTTGGCTGTGAAAGAATATGATGATCGGTGATGGATTTGTTGAAGTTTGAATGAATGAACAGTAATAATGGTGAGGGTAAATTTAAATTGGAAGAGATAAGTGTATAAAGAGATAATATTCAAAAAATCACGGCATATTAAATGTTTGTACCATTATTCTTGGCATTTATCACCTTCGTATCTTGTGCAAATTAGTTACCCCGCCCTTTTGACCGTTGGAACAGTACTTCTGACAAAATAGTACTTTCCACTAAGCGCCAAGCAGTACTTTTAATACAAAGATTAAGCAGTACTTTGCCCAAAAGTACTTTTCATTCTTTTTAACTTAAACTAACTGTATTGCCTCCCCTTAAAGAAAGAATAATTATTAATGCCTCCCCTCAAATGTAACTTTAATAATTAATCATCCCAATACTCACCACTAAATGATTGAATCTTGAAACATCAAATCCCTTTGTGAGTAAGTCAGCCACATTATCATCTGTGTGGACTTTAACCACATTAATAAGCTTGGCTCATTGCAATCCCTTAATAAAATGATGCCTAATCTGAATGTGCTTGGTCTTGGAATGATAAACAGGATTCTTCACAATACAAATTGTACTCTCATTGTCAATGTTGATAAGAGTATTCTTGAAACTGAATCCATAATCCAAGAGTTGATTTTGCAACCAAAGTACTTGGCCACAACAACTTCCAGCTGCAACATATTCTTCTTTAGTGGATGATGTTGCTACAATTGTTTGCTTCTTACACTGCCATGAAACTAATCTTCTTCCAAGATATTGGCATCCTCCAGTGGTTGATCTTCTGTCATAATTGTCTCCAACATAATCACTGTCTGAAAAAGATTCCAAATGAAAAGGAGACTCCTTAGGATACCACAACCCTAGCTTAGGTTGATGCCTGAGATACCTAAAAATTCTCTTAACTGCATTCAAATGAGAAACTTTGGGGTTGACCTGATATCTTGCACATAAGCATACAGCAAAAGTAATGTCAGGTCTAGATGCAGTTAAGTACATTAGACAGCCAATCATTGATCTATACAGTTTAACATCCGCATCTTCTTCATCTTCATCTTTTCCTAATGGTTTATTAGCATCAATAGGTGTATAGGCAGGCTTGACAGTTGTGAAGTTAAACCTCTTAAGAATGTCAGTGACATACTTATCTTGACCTATGAAGATTCCACTACTTCATTGTTTAACTTGAAGCTCCAAAAAGAAAGCCAATTCACCCATGGAACTCATTTGGAATTCTTGTTGCATGAGCTGCTCAAACTCTTTCACCATGGACTGTTTTGTGGCTCCAAAAATAATGTCATCCACATACACTTGGACAAGCATAATATCCTTTTTGTCTCTATTGATAAACAAAGTCTTATCAATGGAACCTCTCCTGTAACCATGTTGCAATAGAAAGGTGGAGAGTCTTTCATACCAAGCTCTAAGAGCTTGATGTAGACCATACAGAGCCTTAATAACCTTATAGACTTTGTTTGGATGTGCAAGATCTTCAAAGCCAGGAGGTTGCTTGAAATAGACTTCCTCTGTTATAGTGCCATAAAGAAAAGCACTCTTGACATCCATTTGGTAGACAGGAAAGCCCGTATATGTTGCAAAAGCCAGAAACAACCTTATAGCTTCAATTCTTGCTACAGGGGCAAACACTTCATCATAATCCACTCCTTCTTCTTGTCTATATCCATGTGCAACCAATCTTGCTTTGTTCTTGATGACATTCCCTCTTTCATCTCTCTTAATTCTGAACACCCATTTTGTACCAATCAATCTCTTTCCATCAGGTAAATCACATAATACCCAAACATCTTGAAGCTTGAATTGTAGAAGTTCTTCTTGCATGGCTTCAACCCAACTCTCTTTAGCTAATGCTTGAGATACTGTCTTAGGTTCCTCTTGAGACAGAAAGCAGGCAAATAGGCATAATTGTTGATCCTTATTATTTACCCTGTTTTGTTTATAGACAAAGCTAAGTAAAGCATTATGTTGCTTACAGAGATTCTTAACTTTTGTCCTTGTGAGCACTCCTGAAGTGGAAGATCCAATGATTTTGCTAGTAGGATGGTCTTTATGAATTCTTAATGTAGGAGTTGGTGGAACATTGTAACACCCCCAAAATCGGGTCCAGCGGAAGCATACACGTATTGGGGTGCTACTAAACTGGTATCATAACATGAGGTACAAAGAACGGTTTTAATTCAACCGTTAAGAATAAATTTCATAGTCGTAACATTTAGTTTACATCATTTGGAAATAGTGCGGAAAATATAGGCCCATAAAAGAGTTTAAGTGGTCCCAATTATATCAGAGTCATCTATGACCATGCCATGTCATGCCAAAAGCCTTCAACAGTTTGCTAACGCCTTAATCCTGAAAATACATGCTAAAATGTGTCAACACAAGGTTGGTGAGTTCATAGGTTTGTATAAATAGCAATTTAGTATAAAAGAAATGTGAGTTCGATAAAAGTTTTGTGACCATTGTGTCGCTCACAATGTCATGAAAATATAGTTTACTTTCAAGTAAATGTGGTAATGTGAACCACAAGGTTTTCGAGTGTGAATAAATATTCACATACAAATCAAGTTCAGTTTTAGTGACTACTGCTTTACTCACAGCGTCATGAAAAATATCAGTAAATGTGACCATAAGTGTTAAGCATAAAGTTGGACCATAAGCAAAGTATATGATCATTACAACGAATATAATGTCACACAAAAGTAAAAGTCTATTACGCTAGCACTAAGTTCATGCAACCGAAGCTAAACAGTTTAGTATGCCAAAATGTAGCACATATAATAATAGTGAGGGCCCATAGCGAGTGTTTAACCCAATACACTCGTAGTCCGACTTGGTATACGTTCGCATTGACCCGTCTGGCCAACCGAACGGGGGAGTTACCCCCAATAGATCTATTTATATCAATCGCGCTTCCTAACGGGAATTAACGGTTCATGAAAGGGGGCATAACAGTGGGTTCAGGGCTTAGGCTAACTACGCAATAGTGTTGAGAAATCAAGATAATAGTATGGTCCAGAAAATGTTTTGCATGTTTCTCACCCCATAGTTTTGTAAACGAGTATAAGTAAAGGGGGGCTATAAACTCACATATATGTTTCAAGCACTTGTGTTCATGAGAAAACAATCAAGTATGCAACCAATATACGCATAAATGCATTTGAATAATCAATCAAGTATTTCAACACAACAATAATGTTTGAGTAAACAATCGCGCATTCAGATAGAATAAGCATTGAGTTTAGTTAAAAACGAGCATGTATTCTCCCCCAAAACAGTTGTAAAAACAAGTAAAAGTAGGGGGTATGAACTCACCTCAGCAAATAGCAGGTATGATAGTAAAAAGTCAAGTAGTGATAGTGTGCGGCACCAACACGCGACCTAAATTAATATGGCAAGTCTTAGTTTACAGTTTTGTTCACGACTCAAAGTGTTTAAATAAGTTTAAGTGTTCTCAAGTAGTTGTATTTATTGTTGCTTGTGTGGCAGAGTTTGGGTTTTAGTAATTTCAAACTTTTTATAAGTATTGGCTCTTAGAAAGTGTACGAATATATAAATATATAAAAGTATTCACTAGTAATGTGTTCACGTTGTAAGGTAAAATAATATTAAATACTCATTCGTTATAAATAATTTTATATTATTTAGTTTTCGTCTTCTAGTCGGGTTTACAAAAAATATTCTAAGTAAAGAATTTGATGAAAGTCGGGCATGACCCGTTCGTAAATATTAATTTTCCCCATGTTTGTCAAGCGTTGCAAAATACGCTTAATCACGTCAAATATATATACGTTTAACTAGTCAAATTCAATTAATCTACAAATATTTATACCAAGACTCAAACAAAATTTATATGATTAAATTAAGTTGTACGAAAATGTGTTATATTATTTCGAAAAGTGCTTGACTTTTTGGTTGGCTAAAGAAAATAAACACAACCAAACAACAACAAAAAAAAAAGTAAGCGAAACAAGGCACCCATGAGATTCGAACACTGCACCTCTCGTATGGTAAACATGCGCTCAACCAACAGAACAACACAACTTTGGTGGAAGATTTTTAAAACAGTTTGTATTTATTAAGCCTTAACTCAGTGATTTCATTGTCTAAATATACAGTGGCATGCGTTTGTTATTTGTGTTTGTATTTAGTCAAATCCAAATAAGTTCTCAAGGTTATTATAATTTGTTTTTACTCAAATGAGTTGTAGACTCAAAGATTACACATTGGGCTCGGGTGGATCTCGGCCCAATGTCCCGATCAAAATCATACAAATCGAGCTCGTTAAATATTTTAGTATCTTTTAACCCTTTAAATCGAAGTAAGAAAATAACCACTTGTCCAATCTAAAGCCAAGACTTATGTTTATGTTTAGATCTATGATTTCTCATGTTTCTTTTTTTTTTTTTGTCCAAAAACTCCAAATAATTTCATATTACTACGTATGTGTCGATTTGTAACCAAATAAACACTAGCTTATTTCATTCTGCTTATTAATGTTACAAACATAATTGTCACCACACAAGCTTAAAAAAAAACACAACTTTTATATGTGTGTGTATGTGTGTCGAATGTATATAAAATCAAGAAACATAATTCTAGTTTGCAAAACATAATCTTAGTATTATACCACTAAGTAATACATGTTTAATCCTGTAAGTAAAAGAAAATAAGAATGACATGAGATTTGGTCTAGGAACCTTACAGTGAATGTTTGTCGAGTGAATTGAGAACCAAAAGAAATGCTATAACCCAAGACTATGATAATCCAAGCTTTCCAAAGTTGTACCCCAAAAGTTATTTCCAAAAATACCAACTCTCTTGAATATACTTAGAGCTTTCTTTTTTTTTTTTTTTTTTTTTTTTTTTTTTTTTTTTTTTTTTTTGTAATTTGAAGGAATATGAATATGAATTGTGTTTTGTGATATTCGGTTATAAGTAGAGAAACTTGGATCTTGAATAGCCCATATAACCATTGGATAATAACTAGCATGCTTCTTTAAACCTTATTATCCATTTAATAAAATGTAAAGACACTTTTGCAATTTCATAAGTTAAACATGTGACCACATATGTTGGCGTGGGCGGCTTCGCCGTGATTTTTGGAGGAAAAGATTGTTTTGAATTTTTGTGATGTATTTCGTGTCCCGTTTGAGCTTAAATGTGTATCGCGATGTCTCGGTTTGACCTTTTTAGCAAAACGTGTAATATACAATTTCAGTGTGTTTTTATAAAAGTGATATAAAAATATTACTTTTGACTTATAAAAATATTTATTTGACTTTAGCCATAATTAATTGAGTGTCGGTACGCGTGCGGGCTCGTTTTTCAGGAAAAGTGAGATAACCTCTCGTTCTTAATACGTTAGTCAGTAAGTGTTAGAAAGCAAAATTTTCACTTTTTCTGATAAAATAAACAATGCAGTGAGTTACTGTAAGCTACCATGTGTGGGTTAGTATCCCGAAATAGTTATTTAAGCTTGTGTATGCTTAGATGGATAGTTAGATAATAATAAATTGACATTTATTATTTAAAATCAGTTTGGAAAATACCGGTTTGTTACAAACATCAAGATCATCCTCTAAATTTGTGAGATCAGGATCTTCATTGGAATTTGAGAAAATTCCTTCCTTAGGAAGCTCAGCATCAATGTCTTCTAAGTTAGGCATGTTTGGATCATTCAATTTGATGTTGGTAAGACATTGGAAGTACTTTCAACTGGTTCATCGGTACTTTGATGAAAAGTACTGTCATAGTTATCTAAGACTTTAGTTTTCTTCTTTTCTGCCTCATAAGCTCTCCTTTGATCATCTTCATAGGATTTTGCAATAGTTTCTTGTAAAAGCATCCTATTAAGTTCATCTTGAATAGCTTGGTCTTCATCAGATACTATGGATTTTGGTTCAACAGTACTTTGAGGTTCACCAATACTTTTCTTCTGTTCAATGGGTTCTTCATCAGGAACATCATCAGATTTCATATTGACTCCATCAACAATGTACTGTAATTCTTCTTCATTATGAACAACTTGATTTTCTTCTCTAACAGGTACATTGTTCATAGAAGAAGCCAAAATATGAAGATCAAACATCCAATCAGGACCTTTACCTTTTTGATTTTCTTGATCTTCAAGAAACTCAACATGAAGACATTCTTGAACCTTTTTGGTATTCCTATTGTATACTCTAAATCCTTTACTATTGGTACAGTAACTTAATAAGTATCCTTCATCTGACTTGCCATCAAATTTGCCCAAAGAATCAACAGTATTTAGAATAGTCAGAGGACATCCAAAAGGTTTCATAAATTTGATATTTGGTTTCTTTCCCATAAGCAACTCATAAGGTGTCTTCATCTGAGGTTTAGTGACAGAAACTTTATTTAACACATAGCAAGCAGCACTTACAGCTTCAGCCCAAAATTGAATAGGTAATTGAGAATCTGCAAGCATGGTTCTTGCTGCTTCTATCAGTGTTCTATTCTTCCTTTCTGCAACTCCATTCTGCTATGGAGTTCTAGCAATGCTAAACTCCCTTTTTATTCCTTTCTTGGCACAAAACTCATCCATAAGCTGATTCTTGAATTCAGTCCCATTATCACCTCTAATAGATCTAACTTTGAGTCTTAACTGATTTTCAAGGGCTATTATAAGATCATGAATAGCATCAAAGGTTTCATCCTTAAATCCAAAGAAAAAGACCCAACTGAATCTGCTACAATCATCTGATATAACCAAAAAGTACTTCTTCTTGTTTACACTTACAACAGAAACAGGTCCAAACAGATCCATATGCAACAATTCCAAAGGCTCTCTAATAGTTCTTTCTTCAATATATTTGCATGAAGCCTTGTGTTGTTTACCCTTCTTGCAAGCCAGACATGAGTGATCATTCTTGTATGTTTTAGAAGGTAAACCTCTAACAAAATTGCCTTTGACTAATTTGTTGATGTTCTTGAAATTTACATGCCCTAATCTTCTGTGCCATAGATGTGCTTCTTCCATTGTTTCCCTTGCTATCAAACATGTTTCTCTTTTAGTAGGATTGATATTCTTCAAATCTAAGATGTACGCATCATTGGTTCTTGGTACTCTCAGCATTACCAAGTTTTCATCATCTAACTTAAAGTCAGGAGAGAGAATAAGACATTCTGTGTCAAGGAATAACACAGGATATTTCTTGTCACAAATCTGAGATACTGAAAAAAGATTGAATTTAAGCTCCTTTACATATCTAACATTCTCAAAATCAATGGATCCAGTCTTGATGGTTCCTTTGCCAGTGATTCTCCCTCCATTAGGATCATTCCCAAATGCAACTTTTCCTCCAAAATATGCCTTAAAATCTGACAAAAGCTCCTTGTCTCCTGTCATGCTTCCAGAGCAGCCACTATCAATGATAATATGATCCTTAAGCTCCTCTTCTGGGTTGCCATGCATAAAGATGAAAAAGGTTAGTTTCTATTAGGAACCCAAGTCATTACTGACTTGTGTTCCCCTTGTGGAGTGATATACTCAAATTCTTTGAGTATGTAATCACCACTGTTTTTGAAAACATTATCAAAAATTAGTGTCTTTGACCCCCAAAACTTGTGTTGGATTTTCATCAACATACCCTTTTTCTCCCTGACATGTTGAAAGTACTGTTTGTCCCCCATCAGTACTTTCTTTCTTGACCCATTTAGTTTTAACAGTTGGTGTTGGGTTCTTTGATCTAGGTGCTCTTCTTGAGGTGTAAAGCCTTCTAGGTTTATAGGAATTGAATCTCTTTGGTCTTACATTAGAGCCATTGCTAGCAGTACCTTGATTGGGTGAATCCTTAACAGTACTTTGAGAAGGTACTGGTGGTTTGGAAAAAGGTCTTCTCTGGTGAGGGTACTTATAGTCTTTTGAGAAGTTACTATGGTTAACCCTATGTGAATGATTGCAAACTGGTTTATTCTCCCTTCGTTTATTCTTCCTTTGCTTATAGTTTGTAGATGTGGTCTTTGGGAATTTGCTTAAGTATTCTGAGTGATAATCACAGTCCTTAATCAAATGGTGAGGACTATAGCATACATTACATAACTTTTGACTCATATTCCCAAATGCTCTTCCAAAAGGTTTTCTAAAATTAGCAGTATTTTGAAAAGATTTTCTTGAAGGTACTACTGAATGATCAACAGTACTTTGAGAAGTTTTTGGAAGTACTGCTTGTTTTGAAAATACTTTATCACTCCCTGAACCCTTGTTATCATCCCTAGGTTTCTTAACAATTTCTCTTAAGGACTCAGAACTAGATTGAATTGAATTAGATTGACCTTAAAGCTTCTTTCTAAACTCCAAATTGTCTACTATAAAACAAGAAACATCTATCCTAGGTGGTTGAAAACTAATTGTGGGTAGAGGAAAGTCATTGTATCCCTTGTCTTTCTTAATTTTAGGAGGTGCTGGACTTGGTGATTCCTCATCACTGTATGTGTTCTCTTCTAAGTTAATGAATTCTTCATCACTAGTTGAGGTCTCCTATGAAAGGATTAGTTCCTTGTTCCTTGTTGGGATTTTTTCTGAACTACAATCATCATAACCTAGGCCAGTTTTAATGTTTGCTGTTCTTTGCTTTTCAACAAAACTAGCATGTGACAGACCTGATTCTTTCCAACTAGCATGTTTTGCTAACAAATTATCTCTTTCTTTAGTGATCTTTTCTAGTTCAGAAACCTTACATCCTAACTTCCATTCACTCAACTTTAATTGATAATCTTGTTGCTCATCTTTTTCTGCCCAAGCTACTTCATTATTTTCATGAGTAATTATCTTGGCTTCCATTGACTCTAAAGTCAATTGGTAACCAGCTATCTCAGACCTAGCCCTTCTATGCTTATCTCTTTTAGTCTCATATTCTTTAAGCAACTTTTGATAAAAATTCCCACATTTAGAGCATACCTCAAAGATAGTTGTTAGGAATACAAATATTCCTGTAAAAGACTCGGTCACCTAATTATTGTAATAGCGTTAAGTTAGCTCATAGTTAGTTTAATTATTAGTTAGAATTAGTTTAAGTAACATCGTGGAAGAAGTACGGGTCTTTACCCACTGTATGCCTGATCCACAGCCCGGGTGTGGGTGTTTTTATTCTTTGTATAAATACCCCTCTCCCACCAAGGGATAGGGTTGGACCTTCTCATTCTTACTAATCTAATATTTCATTTTCTCTCTCAAGGTTCCAAGTTTTCTTTCTTCTTCTTCCTCTTTTAATCCATATGCCACACAAACCACTATAATCATCATGTTTGTGACTTAGTTACTATCCTACAATTGGTATCAAGAGCCAAGGTTTCATCTTAGGACCTTGGTGAATCATATTGGGTGTGGTTTTGTGTGGTTTTGGTGAATCACCTTGGTGAATCATATTGATCTTTCTAGTGTTATTAGACATGTTAGAGATGTACTTTTATGATCTTTGGTGTTAGTATAACATTGTGTTTCAGTTGGTTATACTATATCATACGTCTATTTGAAGTTTGGATTGGTTTTGAATAGTTGTTCTTGACTGTGGTTAGCTCCACTACCTCATTTCGTGGTTGCGTTTTGCTTCTGGATTCTATGGTTTGTTTGATAGCGATTACCATTTTGCGTAAACAGACAAAACGCAAGGAAAGTGATTGTTTTGGACCTTTGTGAACTGCGATTTGCTTCTGCGGTTTGGTGGTTAGTGGTTTTTGATAGTGGTTTGCTCCTGTGGTTTGCGTCTCTCTGCGTTTAACCTGCGGTTTACTCCATATTGCGGTTTGCTCCTAGCGTTTATCTCACCCTGCGTTTACTCACCTTGCGGCTTGCTTATTTTGCGGTTTGCTCCTCTCTGCGGCTACCATACCTGATCTTGCGTTTTTCTCACCTATGTGTTAATCTCAAAATTGCGATTATTTGTACTTAGCGGTTTGCTTACATTTTTGCGAGTATCTCTACTTTGGTGGTAATTAACTAAGCGGTGAAATTCGTGTGATAGTTTAATCATTTTGCAATTCGTGAATTGTTGTAACTTAATTCATTTCGATTAATCTAATTGTGATCTGATGTTGTGAGTTAACTCTTACGACTTGACTAATCTCAATTGGATATATTGTAACTTGACTTGTCATAACTCGACACTTGGTGCAAACTGTGACTCATCAAGTATCTCTTTCTTAGTTTAAATTTAACTTGCTGAGTATATCTTCCGGTTTCTTTTGTTGACTTTAGTAAAATCCCTAGAAAGAATCATTTCTCGGTTTAAGTCACAAAAGTTGTAAAATCCCATTTGAAGACTTTAAGATGTCAATAGTTTCGGATGACATTCAAGCTGCTGGGTCTGATACCCGACCTCCTATGCTAGACAGGACAGATTATGAATCATGGGCACAAAGAATCAGATTGTACTACTTGGGTAAAGAAAATGGTGAGAACATTCTGCGATCTATTGATGAAGGTCCTATGCATATGGGTACAACCAGAGATGCTATCTCCACAGCTGAGGATGGATCTTTCACCCATGGAATTGACAGACCACGCACTTACAATGATCTCAATGATGTTGAAAAGAAGCGTTATGATGCTGACATTAGAGCCTCCAACATCGTGATACAAGGGTTACCCAAAGATGTGTACAAGCTAATCAACTTCAACACCGAAGCCAAAGCTGTTTGGGACAATGTCAAAATGCTTCTGTCTGGATCGGAGCTGACCAAAGAAGACCGTGAATCTCAATTGTATGATGAGTTTGAGCATTTCAAAATGAATCCTGGTGAAAACATTACTGACTACTATGTCAGAGTTCACAAGCTGGTTAATGACATGAGAATGATCAGAATGACAATGCCCAACATCCAACTAAACTCTAAGTTTGTGAACAACATGTCACCTGAGTGGGATCCCTTTGTTACGGCAGCCAAGCTCAACAAAGGATTGAGAAATACGAACTATGAACAATTGTTTGCATACCTACGACAATATGATAAGCATGCAGCATATGATCGTCAATTAAGAGAGAAGCTCAACCCAACTGCCACCAATGACTCACTTGCTTTCATGACTAGTATGTTGCCAACCACTCAACCTGTGTCATCGGTGGATCAATCATCTCTACAGTCATCGGCTGCCATGAATACCCATCTCGACTCAGGGTATTCTCATACTGACAAGATGATTGACAATCTTTCCAATCAAGTTTCTCTACTAGTTCAACATTTCAGGGCTGCACTCCCACTAACCAACAATCAACTCAGAACTTCCTCCAATCCACGTAATTAGGCTATTGTCGAAGATGGAAGAGTAATGGTGCCGAACGTTCAGGGCAGACAAAATGTGAATCAAAGGAATGCTGTACGGGGTAACGTTGGAAATGTGAATCAGGGACAAGGAAGGCAACCAAAATGTTACAACAATGGGGGTTTTGGTCACATCACCAGAAACTGCACTCAGCCAAAACGTCCTCAAAATTCAGACTACTTCAAGGACAAAATGTTGCTCCTGCAAGCTCAAGAGAATGGAGTTGTGCTAAATGAGGAAGAATTGGCATTTATTGTTGGGGATGATGGAAAGACATTTGATGATGATGTGGACGAACAACCAGTTCAGGACCTAGCTCTTAATGATCCTAACATCTTCCAGGCTGAGGATCGTGATGCTTTCGACTCAGATATTGATGACGAACCCACTGCTCAGACAATCTTCATGGCTAATCTATCATCTGTTGTCTCACCCGCACGACAATCTGGACCCTCCAAATCATCCATCATATCTGAGGTACTGAAATTATATGATAAATGTGCAGTTAATGATGAACAAAAGACCTTCAACGATATACGACAAAATAATGTGGGTGAATCAAATGAGGCTGAATTGGAAAACATTAACATTTTCCCAACTGAGCAACGTTCGGATCACAACAGTAATTCTGACGTATCTTGTGGAATGTCTTCTGTTGCTTGTGACAATAATGTGATGCATGAACAAAAGATATATATCGAAGTACGCTGAATTAGATATTGCTAACTTGGGAAATAGCAATATTGTCCCATATGCACAATATGTAAAGCACAACGTCAAGTCTGTTGTATCAAGTAATATATCCTTTGTTGATGACAATATGTGTGAATTTGATGAGTACACTGATGTTGCACCTGATGACACTCTGACCACTAGGATTAATATTCTTAAGGATCAAGTTATGTGTTATGAACAACGTGCAAAATTTGAGCTAACTGAACTTGAACAAAAAATGGATTGGCAAATGCATGCTTACATTACTGAATAAAACTTAAAGGAAATGGCCTTTAAACAAGAGATTAAATCTTTTCAAAATCAACTTGATCGTGCTGTTAAGGAAAAACAGGAAATTCTGGATAGGTTAAATCTTCTAAAAAATGAATTTCAGGAAAAGGAAACTAAACTGTTAAATGAATTTTCCAGCCTTAAGCAGTTGAAAAACAAACTCGAAAACAAGTTGTACATTCAAGGCCAAACCTGTCAAACAGCTCAAATGATGGAAAAGCACATTAAACTGCGGGATAAGCGTAGTGATAAGGATTTAGGGATGCCTAAAACAAACTTCCTTAAGAGCGTTAAAGCCTCTCAACCTGCCCTCTATGATGCTAAGGTTATGCTTACACCCAATCATGACCCCCCAAATAGTTGGTCTGATAAAGAATTGGATGAACTTGATTCAGCCGATAGAGAGAGATTTGATAACAAAATGATGGATCCCAAGTGCATTAAACACCGAGTCACAGTTAAGCCCCATGATTATTATGAACAAAACCGAGTGACTGTTTTTGCACCTCAAACTAAGTTAACACCAGAACAGGTGTTTTGGCCTTTAGATGTTGAGAAAATGAAAGCTGAGGAAATTAAGGCAAAGACACCTCATAAATTACTTGCCCCAACGGTGTATCCCCCCAATACACCAATGCACTTAGTTCAGTTGTCACTTCCCACGCAATGTAAAACTCTTATTAGCATATATGTCCTTTGTCAATTGTTCACTGATTTTGATAAAACATGCAAAAAGAGAATCACACCAACGGGAATCATTGAGGGTGAACGGGGATTTGAGCTTACCAAAGAGTGTTACTTAACTGAAGTCATCCCATTTTTTAAACTAATCAAAGAACACTTTGAGGGTTTACGACAATCCCTTGATGTTGAGCTAAAGGAAATAAAAGAGGTGTTTAAAAATGTGGAAAATAAGTGTAAACAAAATGCGATAGATCTTCAGCATAGTGAAATTGCCAGGAAAAATATTCTCATCATGAATGACAATTTGATTCCTAAATGTATTACATAAGATGTGTTCTATACTGCTATAGATTCTTCACTTAATGCTTATCAGTTTCATGAAATGTCTATTGCTATGAATAACCTTCACAATCGTGTTGTTGAGCTTGAGGGGGAGAATTTGAAATTGCATGAAAAAATTCAAAATGATGATCATGACAACATGGTCAAGCATCTTTCTAAACTAGAAGTTGATAATCTTAACTTACAATAAAAATATCAACATTTAGAAGAAAAAATGAAAATATCAAAGGCCAAGACATCTTCTGATGCTCCGGAATTTGATGCATATTTTGAATTGGCAAAAAGGGATGAAAAAATTCAAGCTCACACGAACACGATTTGGTTATTAAGGGCTCAAATTGCCCAATTAAAGTCTCCCGTGAATGTTGTGATCAACACACATAAACCAATGTCTGCAGATTCTCATAACTTTCAACTTCAAAACACAATCAGCTTACTTAGACATGAAAATGAATGTTTTCAAGCTGAAAATTCTAAAGTTAAACAACATTACAAAGAGTTATATGATTCTATTAAGATCACTCATGATAAAACCAATGAAAAGATAACTTCTTTGCTTAATGTAATTGAGAATCTAAAGACAAAGGTGAAAGGGAAAATGCCGGTTATTGGAAGTGACAATATCAATTCTGTGGTCTGTAAATGTAAAAAATATGCATGTGAGGCTGTTTTTATTCCTCTTCCCCTTAAGAACAATGAGCTAGTCCACAGTGATTACCTTAGACATCTTAAGAACTGCCTTGACATGACCCGTGAAACCATTGAAGAAGATAGAATGGTGAGACCATTCGATAACTCTCTATCGGATATTTGCTTTCTCACCAAACGGTCACAAGAGTTGTTAGAATATGCCATAGGTACATGTCCCAAGATTCCCAACATGCGTGATAGAAATGGCACATCCTCATCAAGGAATTTGAAGAAGCATGTTACATTTGATATACCTCTGGCTAGTTCTGATCATAGCACATCATCACCTAGAAACCTAACAACTATGCAACAAGCTAAAGTTCCCATCGTAAATTCTACAGGAGTAATCAATATCACTAAAGCTAGTGGATCAAAGCCTAAAGGCAATACAAGGAATGATAGGACTACGCCTGCTAAGAGTAATCAAGGGAAGAAAGTGGAAGACCACCTTAGGAACAATAAGATTGATATGAGTGAAAAGAATCGTGTTGATTCTAGTATTTGTGTTAAGCGTACTGTAATTAATTCGAATTCTAATGCTACTGGTAAGACTTGTAATTGTTGTGTAATTTCTGGTAATCATGATGATTGTGTTGTGTCATTTTTGAATTCTTCTTATAAATTCTCAGTTAAGTTTGCTAAGACACACAAACTGGAAAACCATACTTGGAAAGCAACAGGAAAAGTGTTTAACAGTGTAGGATATCAGTGGAAACATACTAGAAGAAAGTTTACTCTAGGAAGCCAGTGCCCATTAACAAACATGCCTAATCCTAAGTCTTTAGCGCTTAAGAAATGGAAGGCTACTGGTAGAAAATTCCCATTAGTGACTCAATGCCTTGATATTAAGTCAGTAGCTTCCACTAGTATCGGTTCATCTGTGAGAGCCCATGAAAATACTGATCCTGCACCTCTTAAGTATGCGTGTGCTAACCTATTGGATCCCAATTACACTTGGGGATCCATGTTTTTCAGTTATCCATATCTGTCTGGTTTCAAATGCAGGTCGTACAAATCGTCCTGTGGTATTTGGACTCAGGCTGCTCAAAACATATGACTGGGGATCACTCTCGGCTTAGAAATTTTGTGAAAAAGTTTATTGGGACAGTTAGATTCGAAAACGACCACTTTGGTGCGATTATGGGATATGGTGATTATGTGTTTGGTGACAGCGTGATTTCCAGAGTTTATTATGTGGAAGGACTTGGGCATAATCTATTTTCAGTAGGACAATTCTGTGACTCTGATCTCGAAGTGGCCTTTAGAAAGCACACATGTTTTTTTAGAGAATTGGATGGAGTTGATTTTGTTAAGGAAAGGCGGGGCACCAATTTGTATACTATCTCTATCGAAGACATGATGCGGTCCTCTCCTATTTGCTTGTTCTCTAAGGTCTCAAAGAACAAATCATGATTATGGCACCGTCGTTTGAACCATTTAAACTTCGGCACCATTAATGAACTTTCTCGCAAATATCTTGTTCTAGGTATGCCCAGATTGAAGTATGTAAAAGATCATCTTTGCTCAGCATGTCAATTGGGTAAAAGATAGAAACACACTCACAAACCAAAACCCACCAACTCCAACACTGAAGTGCTCCATACCCTACACATGGATCTGTGCGGACCCATGAGATTGCAAAGCTTCAATGGGAAAAGTTATATTCTTGTTATTGTGGATGACTACTCACGATTCACATGGGTGAATTTTTTAAGATCCAAGGATGAAACTCCCGATATCATTATAAAAATCATCAAGCAGTTGCAAGTAAGGCTCAACAAAACTGTTAGAATCATTCGCAATGACAATGGTACTGAGTTTGTTAACCAACAACTCACTCAATTCTATGAAAGTATTGGCTTCAGTCATCAGAAGAGTATTCCTCGAACTCCTCAACAAAATGGAGTTGTTGGAAGATGGAATCGCACACTAGTTGAAGCTGCTCGTACTATGCTGATATTCTCAAAGACACCAATGTTTCTATGGGCTGAAGCTATAGATAATGCATGCTACACTCAAAATCGGTCAATGATACATCCTCTCCACAACAAGACACCCTATGAGCTGGTGCATCTCAAAAAGCCAGATCTCTCTTTTCTTTGTGTGTTTGGTGCCATGTGCTATCCAACTAACGACAGTGAAGACTTAGGGAAGCTTAAAGCTAAGGCTGATATTGGGGTATTCATCGGATATCCGCCAGATCGAAAAGGGTACCAAATCTACAACAAAAGAACCTAACAAATCATGGAAACAATCCATGTCACGTTTGGTGAGCTGACAGAGCATACGGCTTCAGGACACACCAGTTCTGGACCCTCGGATAATCTTTTATCTCCTGGACCAATAAGTTCGGGACTTGTACAGAACTCCAACCATGTCACTCCTTATGTTCCTCCCACGAGTGAAGAATTGAAAACGTTATTTGATCCTATGTTTGATGAGTACTTTGAATCACAGCCACCTCATGAACCGGTACAGCCGGCTGCTGAACCCAATATTATGGCTGTGAATGCACCTCATGATACAAATGGTCCATCTACCTCCATCTCTCTTGATCTTGATGCACCAGAATGTAGCAACTCTCAAAATGAATCTAATATACAATCATCTTCTGAACACCAAGGAGTGACATCTGATAACTCATAGGAAGTCAATCCTTTTGCACCACCTGAGGAAGAACCATTTGAAAATGTTTTTGCACCTGAATCCTCTAATAAAGCATCTTCCCCAGGTGAGTCAAACAATGCTATATCAGTTCACTATCCTTAACCTCATGAACATCTCAGAAAATGGACAAATGATCACCCCATTGACATCATAGGAAATCCCTCACGACATGTGTCCACCAGAAAACAACTTGCCACTGATGCCTTGTGGTGCTTCTTCAACTCCGTATTGTCTAAAATCGAACCCAAAGACTTCAAGGATGCTCTAACAAAAGTATCTTGGTTCACTGCAATGCAAGAAGAAATCCATGAGTTTGATCGTCTTGATGTATGGGAATTAATACCATCACCTGAATGCACAATGATCATTGCTCTCAAATGGATTTTCAGAGTTAAGCTTGATGAGCATGGTGACGTGTTGAAAAACAAGGCTCTATTAGTTGCTAATGGATACAGTCAACAAGAGGGTATTGACTTTGAAGAATCGTTTGCACCTGTTGCTCGTATCAAAGCCATTAGAATCTTTCTTGCCAATGCTGCCATCAGTAACATGATTCTTTATCAAATGGATGTTAAGACTGCCTTCCTGAATGGGGACTTAAAAGAAGTGGTCTATGTTACTCATCTTGAAGGTTTCATGGACCCAGAAAGACCAAATCATGTATATCGCTTAAAGAAGGCACTCTATGGTCTCAAACAGGCTCCGAGAGCTTGGTACGACACACTATCCAAGTTTCTCCTTGCAAATCGATTTACAAAGGGTGTAATTGATCCTACCTTGTTCACTAGGAAGACTGGAAACAACCTACTTCACGTTCAAATCTATGTTGATGATATTATCTTTGCGTCGTCAGACTCCAATGAATGTGATCGCTTTGCCAAGGAAATGAGTTCCAAGTTTCAAATGTCTATGATGGGACAAATGTCTTTCTTCTTGGGGTTACAGATCTCACCAAATCCGAGCGGCATCTTTATTAATGAAGCCAAGTATGCTAGTGACATCCTTAAGAAATTTGGTTTTGATTCAAGTGACACGGTTGATACACCCATGGTTGAAAGATCCAAACTTGATGACGAATCAGAAGGAGTATCCGTTGATCAGACCAAATACAGAAGCATGATTGGATCTCTCATGTACCTCACAGCAAGTAGGCCAGACCTTCTTTTTGCAATATGCATGTGTGCCAGATATCAATCCAAGCCACCAAAAAGCACTTGGAAGCTGTCAAGAGAATATTCAGGTATCTCCAAGGGACAAGTCACATGGGTCTTTGGTACCCTAAAGACAATGCAATGGCTCTTATGGCCTACTCTGATGTTGATCATGCGGGGTGTCAAGATACTCGCAGAAGTACTTCCGGAGGTGCCCAATTCTTAGGTGAGAAACTTGTCAGCTGGTCATCCAAAAAGTAGATGTGCACTTCGATATCATCAACAGAAGTAGAATACATTGCCATGTCCTCGTGTTGTGCTCAAATTTTGTAGATGAGATCGCAGTTATAAGATTATGGGTATGACTTAAACAAAATCCCAATGTATTGTGATAACAAAAGTGCCATTGCCCTGTGTTGCAATAACGTCCAGCACTCCAGAGCCAAGCATATTGACATTCGCCATCACTTCATCATAGAACAAGTAGAGAAAGGGATAGCGGAACTCTACTTTGTGAGGACAGAGTTTCAGCTGGCTGATATATTTACAAAGGCTCTTTCTCGAGAAAGATTCCAGTTCATTCTTCCACGACTTGGGATGAAGAGCCTCACTCCAGAAACTCTTAAGTCACTCCAGGAAGAGAATGATGATTGAAGGATTGGCTTCACATATCCTTGTACATAACTTAATTCAAAAAGAAAAATAGAAAAATATAAAACCTATAAAAACCATAAAAATCTGAAAAATCATAAAAAGTCCAAAAATACTCTTCTTACGACATATCTCTCGTGTAATCAATATTATGTACGTCTCTAGAAATGTCATTCAATAATGACACGGAATCATACATATGCTTGAGCAAGAGTTTTTCAGTTTTCAAATAAAGTTTTTCTCTAAAACATGTTGTATCTCAAAATATTCTTCAAAATCATGGCTTGCAGTCATTTCAGGCTGTAACCCGGACTTCAAAATCATGGCTAGCTATTACTTCAGATAGCAACTCGTTTTTCAAAATGGGGAAAACACGTCGCCAAAAAGACGGTTGTTCCGTTTACCGGGTGAAGTTCACCTGGGCATGGATTACTTTATATCCATGTTTCCTCGATCTAATGTACGCTTCAGGGCATTATTTCTTGATAAAGAAGAGAAATATTCTTTTTATCGCCAATACTTTCCCTTATATGATTTTTCTGGAAAGTATTTGTGCAAAACTTGGTGGTACCATGAGATTTTGTTAGGAAATCTATTTGAACTCAAAATTTGATAAATTTTGTCACTCAATCAATGACATCAATTATTTCTGTTTTAACATCCGTCATTGATTGATGGGGAGAGTGATTTCTCAAAATTTTATGTATCATCAAAACTCTCCACACTTTGTACAAAAACCTTGCAATAATACACTTTGTGATGGTTAGGTGTCAGAATGAGAAATCTTAAAAGAGTTTTCGTTAAAACTTCAAATCTTTTGTAAACTCATCAAATCTGACACATAACAACCTCCCTCACAGATTGAGGGGGAGCAAGAAAAAGATTCCTTTTATCAGAAAATATTAAATCTGACAGCATTTCTCTCCCAAAAGCTTTCTAACTTATTTAAATCAGTTGAGATCCAAAATCTCAAAAGATTTGAAATTTTTGATCGGGGGAGAGAATGTGATTTAAATATGAAATCTGATAATCAAACATGATCTTTTGGACTCAATAATAGGCTCCCACATATGTGCTAAACTCTTTCGAATATCGATGCACATATTGAGGGAGAGCAAAATTCATTTGTGGAAGTAATACCAAAGACCGACCATTTATCTTTATGCATAGAGTTTATAAGGTTGGTTAAGGTTAGGTATGAGTTCCCATGATCCACCAGAACCGGAAGGATCTTCCGAGGGACAATCCATAGATAGATTAGAAGTCTTAGGAATGATTGAAAAAAGGAGTAAAGTGAGAAAGGGAAGAGTGCGGACTGAGATAGAGCTAGGACTGGAAAAAGCCAACAAGGTTCTAGTGGTGAAGTCTCGGTAAGCACTGAAGGGGTTGAATAATGAAAAAGAAATGAAATGAGAAAGGGTGAAAAGAAATAGCCCTCCAAATATTCAACCTTAGGGCAGAAACTAGGTTCAACTTCATATGCTACTAGTGGTTACCAAGGTAACACTGTTATTGAAGACAAGACGTCATGGACCCAGTGACACACTGCACTAAACTTCCCAACCACTCAAGTTCTCTTAAAAGAGCTTGTTTCATTCTCACAGGGAACCCTGTGCAATGTATCGACCGCTCATTGTGAGCCATGTTGATACCTAAACAGGAGACGCCTCCCCACTCTCCAGGAGCGGATCAAAACGCACTATTGAGTCTAGAGCCAAAGAGATCATCCATAAATCTCAATAGGACACACTTCCAAATATGCTTATTGTTTCACACAATGTGGAAAATAAGATAAAATATTTAGAGTCCTACGCATTATCCTTGTAGTATTGCCAGAACATCCGAGTGATATGAAAATAATCACAATGAAGATGGAAATCCTTCTAGAGCGAACATCACTCAAGCTCTTGGTAGGTGACATGTGAGATCCATCTTGGATCAATGATCAACTGACAACTGGAAAGCAACAATGGTGCGATTCAACATTGAATCAAACTTGTTCTAGGATATGGATTGACGGATACTTTTGCAAAAACCTTTCAATGTGCTCATTTACTAATTTTCGAGCTCAATGATTGTGTATAATCTTTCAAACAAAAGTATTTTTGATGGAAATGTGATTCAACGCTTAAAACTCTCGTCGTGTCTCAAAAAATGTTTATCATATGACACGCGAGTGATTTCTATAAATAAATTTCTCATCAATCCGTGAATATTTATTCACCGATTCACTCTATCGTGCTGTCTGCTTTGAGACGTTCCGGTATGAGAACATGCTTAGTATGAATATTCCGAAGTGGATTCTTTGAAAAATTTCATTACTACAAGCTGGAAATTCCTTTCAAGGAGAGTCTTCTTTAAAAGAGACTCTTCCTGATCACAGGTCGGTTTTCACAAAACCGGAGGGTAGTCTGTCCTCATAGAACGAATGACAAAGCCATATTCGTTCTCTATCTTTATTGCTAACAATTTTATTTCAGGGACACATGTAAAGATGGAGTTGATGGTTCCAATTTCCAGCTGAATTGGGTAAATCCATGCCTCATTCTCACACATCCTACGCGCTATAAATGATGATCATGAATTATGAGAGACTTACTACAACGAATGGTGAGAGACTACCAACAACATTTCTGCAACTTTGATGAAAAGTCTCCTGATCCGCAACACTGATGTAAAGTTTCCTGATCTAGAAGGGTGTGAGCATGACGGTCCTAAAGTCACTACTTCACATAAAGGCGATAGTACTATGGATGAGCTTGGAGATTTACTGTGGCTGATGATCTCAAAGAAGCTCAAAGATAACACATCTCAAAGGAACTAAAATCACAAGTTCATGGTTTGATGTACAAAGTGTGTAGAATAGTGAAGAATCAGAACCTACGAGCTACAAAGACTAAAGAATGCTTGAAGTTCAAAGAGCTTAATTTCCAAGGTGACCTTGCTTAGCGGGAGATTGTTAGGAATACAAATATTCGTGTAAAATACTCGGTCACCTAATTATTGTAATAGCATTAAGTTAGCTCGTAGTTAGTTTAGTTATTAGTTAGAATTAGTTTAAGTAACATCGTGGAAGAAGGACGGATCTTTACCCACTGTATGCCTGATCCACAGCCCGGGTGTGGGCGTTTTTATTCTTTGTATAAATACCCCTCTCCCACCAAGGGAGAGGGTTGGACCTTCTCATTCTTACTAATCTAATATTTCATTTTCTCTCTCAAGGTTCCAAGTTTTCTTTCTTCTTCTTCCACTTTTAATCCATACGCCACACAAACCACTATAATCATCATGTTTGTAACTTAGTTACTATCCTACAATAGTAGATTAACTTGGTGAAGTAGCTACCGTAGCAAGCTAAACAGGTTCTTCTTCACTTTCCATGCTCCAATCAAAGCTTCCTAGACCATCTCTTGATTCCAAAGCAGCATATCCTGGTTCCTCATTGATGAGGCGAAAAATGATCCGTTTTTAGGGGGTCATTTAAGCCCGAATTCGAATTTATTTGATCAAATATTGCCCTAAATTGTTCCTTTTGTGATTTTAGGTACTTTGGGAGAGAAATCTGGAAAAGGAAGCAATTCGGACGTTTTTGGAGCATAAAAGTGAAGAAAACGCCAAAGTCTTAATTTTCCATGCTGGGAACAGTAGGTAACGACGTTAAGAGTAATTCTCTGACTGCGTCAAGAGCAGAATTCCATGATGACCCAGTACAAATTTGACGGCGTCACGAAGGTAGGGCGTCAAGAGTAAAAGTCATGACGGCCTGGAAATGAATAAGTCTTGAGGGCGTCAAATGTAGATCAAGGCAGTCCGAGAATAGTTTTGGCGGCGAGGTGACGGCGTCATAATGTTGGTCTTGACGCCGTTAGACCCATTTTTCTATATATAATTTTCTAATTTTCACATTAGAGGGAGAGAAGTTTTGGAGAAACCCTAAGTACGATTTTGGTGCAACTTTTACAGGTTTTTCAAGGGTTCCAAACCCTTGATACCTTTCATTGTAATTGAGATAAGTGTTCTTTTAATTCAATCAATATTTCTATGTGTTGGTTGTCTATATCTTGTTCTTATCTTAATTCCATCATGCTAGGCTAGATCTATCTTGTGTTTGCTTAGATCTATCTAAGTACGATTTTGGTGCAACTTTTACAAGTTGACCAACATTGCATTGAAACATTCACTGAACCCATTTTCTATAGCTTCACAATTAACTCCTTCTCTGAAAAAATCCCTTGACCACGACTTTGGATCTTTTTTAGACAAGTACTCATGGGCTTTGGGATTTGATCTTTTAATCTTTTCCATTATCTTATTATAGATTTGTGGGTAAGATGCTTTTGTTGCTGCCCAAAATAAGCCTCTGAATTCTAGTCTAGCAAATTGCATGCGGAAACCTTCGTAGATATGACGTGCACACCGCCTATGCTCTGATGTGGCATAACTTCCTTAACTGCTTCAATTAAACCCTACAAACATATTATAAGTTAAACATACATCTATATGGTTATAAAAATTTAAAAATTACCATATATTACAAGTTTCACTTTATTCATACCTTGTTCTAATCTGATGTGAGTGTTAAACCATCTCCGGTTGGTAAGTCTAAATCATCACCAAGTAATGAAAGAAACCAGCTCTAATTATCTTTATTTTCAATAGTAACAATAGCCCATGTTACATGGTAGATTTGATTATTACCATCTCTACCGACTGCCATGAGTATTTCTCCAGAGTTTGGTTTCTTCAAAAAGCACCCATCTAATGCTATGGTCTTTCTACACCCTAACTTCCATCCTCCTTTCAACCCATTCAAACAAGCATAGAATCTTTCACAATAAGTCTTCTCATCAGGGTCACATTAACACCAATTTTAATAGTAGAACCTACATTTGCATCTATTATTGCCTTAGCATAAGTGATGAGGCAAAAAATGAACCGTTTTTAGGGGGTCATTTAAGCCCGGAATTGAATTTATTTGATCAAATATTGCCCTAAATTGTTCCTTTTGTGATTTTAGGTACTTTGGGAGTGAATTATGGAAAAGGAAGCATTTTGGACGTTTTTGGAGCATAAAAGTGAAGAAAACGGCAAAGACTTAATTTTCCATGCTGGGAATAGTACTTGACGGCGTCAAGAAGGAAAATATGACAGCGTCAAGAGCAAAATGCATGACGACCCAGAGAGAACGTGACGGCGTCAGAAGTAGGGCGTCAAGAGTTTATTTTGGTGACGGCCTGGACCAGGATTAAACATGACGGCGTCAGACCCAGATCTAGACAGTCCGAGAACTTTATTGGCGGCGAGATGACGGCGTTAGAAATTTACTCTTGACGCCGTCACCTCACAAAATCTATATATACTTTTCTATTTTTCATTCATTAAGGGAGGAACTTGTGTGGAGAATACTAGGGCCGAACCTAATAAACCCTAGGTCATTTGTAACAGTATTTTCAAGGGTTTTCACCCCTTAAAACCTTTCATGTTCAATTAAGATAAGTCTTCTTTCAATTCATTCAATATGTCTATGTGTTGTTTGAATATATCTTATGCTTGTCTTGATTATAACATGCTAGGCTAGATCTTTTATGTGTTTGCTTAGATGTAGTGAAACCTAGATGTTGATTATAGGTTGATTGCTTGTTTATAGTTGTAATGGATGAATGATTTCAATGTTAGGCTTAAGAAAACTGGCAGATCTCCATTGTGTAACTTGCTTGAACGTCTTAAGAAACATGAACCGATGTGTACTAGGTTTTTATGATTGTATTTAATGCATGAGCGAATTCTAGTGATCCCATGTTAGGAGCTTCTTAGCCGGCTCGACATAGGAGTGAAGTAGGAGCTTATAGGATTGGGGAAGTAAGTACGCCACCCCATGAATGGTATTAAGGAATACAATCCGTCATCCACGCAACTGTAACAGGTAATTAACCTGTAAAAGATATCTAGGGAGTAGTGAAATCTAAGTAAACACAATTCTCCCATATATTGCTCACACCACTACATTAAATTAGTTTATTTTCATTTTTGTTATTTTATTTTGATTGCATCTTAGTCATTGGGTTAGTTGATTAGCAACTAATTCCGCCCACTCTTCCAATACCCAAGATTTTTATTTGCTTTTCTAAAACATAAAAATGCAAAAAGAATCATCCCTCACCTCTAGACCTAGTCTTTAGCGACACTATTCCTAAGTTGAATGATCAATCCCCCGGTACTTGTCACTATACTATACTACAACGATCAGGTACACTGCCTGGTGGGGGTTGTAAGCTTCTAGAGATCCCTCGAGAGGTAAAGCCTGGTGCAATTCCCACACATCAAGTTTTTGGCGCCGCAGCCCGGGAAATAGTTATTGTCTAGGTTAGGATTTCTTTTTATTAGGTCTACTTGCTAGATTCCTTTCTAGTAAGAATTTATTTTTGTTTTTAGGTTTTCTTTAGTCAATCGTATTTCTTCGTGTTTTTGTTCGTAATCTTTACCATCCGACATCATGGAAGGTGGTAACATCTTTGAACTCATCAACCCACCACAACAAGACCACCCACAAAACACACCACTAGCTAACCAACCTCTTAGGCCCCGAACCCTAGGAGAGTATTCCTGACCTAGCCACCAAGGCTACCGAAACACCATTGAGCTCACCCAAGGAGTCAATGTGTCTCCCTTGTGATCCGACACCATCCGATTGGTGCAAAGCGGATGCGCATTCCATGGACTTCGTTCCGAAGATCCAAATCAACATCTCAAGCACTTCCTCAAAATCGTAGATTCTATAGACCTTGACGCTACAACTAGAGAGTCAACCCGATTAAGCCTATTCCAATTCTCTCTACGTGATCAAGCTAGTCAATGGCTTGAGCGTTTACCCGCGGGATCCATCACCTCATGGGATGATCTCACCACTCATTTCCTTGCTAAATTTTTCCCACCGGGGAGAACTACCAAGCTTAGAAATAATATCTTGATGTTCCAACAACGTCAAGGTGAAACTCTATATGAAGCATGGACTCGTTTCAAGGACTTACTCCAAAAAGTCCCTCATCATGGCATAGATCTTTGGCTTCAAGTCCAAATCTTCTATGACCATATCAATCTCTCCACAAGGCGAACCCTTGACCAATCGGCCAGTGGCAAGCTACGTAATCTAAGTACGGAAGAATCATGGGAACTCATATAAGATCTTGCTCTCTATGACAACGAATGTTGGAATGATCCCTGTGATTTGAATAAAACGGTCAAGGCAATATCTTTGCCTTCGAATAATTCTAGCACTCCCGACCGTAGGATCATGGAACTTGAGGATCAAGTCAAGTTTCTCATGAAATCTTACGAAGCTCCCAAGCCTTCAAGCCAAGTGAACAAAATCATTTCTTCATGCGAATTATGTAGTGGTCCCCACGACACTCGTGATTGTGTGGAACTCCCCGGAACAGCTTTTGCAGACTACGCATTCTCGCGTACCGACGAAGCGGGAGATAAGTGGTACACTTTCAAACCCGAGCTAAACCCTTTTGGTGATTCCTACAACCCTGCTTGGAAAAATCACCCAAACCTTAGGTGGAAACAAAACCAAACCAATTCTTCCAATCTGCCTAGTCGTTACCAACCAAACGGTCCACCCTCCAATCGTACTTTCAACAACAATCCTTCTAACAACTATGGTAGTACCAACAATCTTGAAGGATTGATGTCCAAGTTTATGGCATCTCAAGAAGCTCGCATATCTAAGTTTGAAGCCGATTTCAAACAAAAGCAAAGCGAGATGACCACCAAAATTGACACATTGTTGAAAGTTCTCAATGACCGAGAAATGGGAGCACTCCCAAGCGATACGGTCAAGAACCCGAAACTAAACGTTAATTCCATATCATCAGTTTCGTCACCCACTTCTTGTCCGTAATACTACTCGGTTAAATCAACGAGCACGTGTTTCAAACAAAACCAAATCCCCCAAAAGGACCAATCAAATAAAACACCCGATATAAAATCGGTCAAAAGCATAGTTGAAACACCTCCTACGCAAGACCTTGACGATGAATTCAAGGAGCTTCACCTTGAACGTCCCGTCATTGATGTCTTAGCCCGTGCTCCCTACTATAGTACCCTCCTAGAAAAATATGAGAAATTTAAACTAGGTAAAAATGGGACCGCCTTCGTTCAAAACAAGTTGCCTAAAAAGCTTGATGATCCGGGTATATTTGTTTTGCCTTGTAAGATAGGAAGATCCGAAGCTTTCGACACACTAGCCGATTTAGGGTCAAGCCTCAACTTGATTCCCTTATCCCTTTTCACCACTCTCAAGCTAGGAAAGTTATAGGAGACGGAGGTATTAATTGGTCTAGCGGATGGGAGTATTGCCCACTTGGTTGGGATGATTAAGAATGTAGTTGTTCACGTAGGGAAGTTAACTATCTTAGCGGATTTTCACGTCCTAGATATGGTTAGTCATACTACATGCCCTTTATTAGTAGGAAGAGGATTTTTAGAAACCGCTAGCGCCATGATAGATTGTAAGGAATCTAAGATAGCGGCAGGTGAGGGCGATACTTGGTCGGTATATGATGTTAAGAAACATAGCTATGATTGTGAGGATGAACCGACACCACATTGGGTAGAGATGAATAGGAGACCATCTAGATATGGACCTTAGATAGAAAGAAACTTTATAGGACCTCAACGCCCATTCTATCTAGAAAAAGATTTCGTCGATAAGACACATTCAGTGGAACAACTCAAAGTTAGAGATAAAGAGATAGACCCTTTTTATGACCCCCTAGTCTTTAGGAAAATGATTGAGTTCTTAAGCGTAATGCCTATTAATATAGAGATGAACAATTGGAAAAGAGAGGGGGATAATTGTAAATGGAGGTAGGACAAGCCACCTAAGGAAGGTGATGGATCATGGCATATGAAGATGATTTTGTATGATCCGGATGGAGAAAACTTTGAAAGGTCATATACTGTACTAAGAAAACCGATTGGAAGTTGAAACCTAAGTTTGATCCCAAAGATGTCCTCAATGAGGAACTCACCCATATCACGTAGTAACCCATGACCTTGAGTCTAGCTACAAGACTCGTAAATAAAGAAAAGCACTTCTTGGGAGGCAACCCATGTTTTGTGTGATTTTTATTTTGTTTGATTGTTATTTGTTTCCGTATGCATGCTTTATTTGTATTGTTGGTAGATCATGTTTCAAACTAAAATGGTGAAAATACTTTATTTTGTTGTTTGGCTTAGTCTTAACTTCATCCAAAGGTATTTCGCAAAAGATAAGTGTAAGGGGAAACCCCAAATATGTTTTTAAGAAACAAATTCGATCATGATTCTCCACAATATTAAGTGAACATGTATATTCTTATTTGTTAGAGTCAAATGCTTGTATCTAGTCATAATGATGTTTTGCAGGATTTTCCAGGATGTAGGACGAAGTTTTTCCAGAAATTTTCCGGAAACTTAACATAAGAATTTCTGCAGGTCACTTCTGACGGCGTCACGTGTAAAATTCTGGAAATTTTACCAGTTTTGTTTTTCTAACGGAATCTTAAAGTTTTTGTTGAATCTTTAGTTTTATAATCTCCAGGAAATCTGCAAACAACATACCACAAGCATTATATCTTATTTTGTTTTCTAGGATTTGTTAGCATATATAGATTGCCGCCGATTTTACGTGAGGTTGCCTTGTCTGTTTTCTCAGGTTTAACAGGTTATGTACGACAAGAAGATGATTTATATTCTGGAAGGGAAGCTTTGATTGTTCATTTTCTTGGAGGAAGATCTAACCTGGTTACCATATTATCCATACCGAGCGAATCAGGGGAGTATTTGATTTCATTCTTTTACCTGTTTTACTTTTACATTCTTTACTTGAACATTGGGGACAATGTTCATCCTAAGTGTAAGGGGAGGCTAAAATGATGATACCTTATAGATACACTTTTGCTTGAGTTTGTTTGTTTGATGGTAGGTGTGTAATAAAACTATGAGAAATACTTGTTAGTGTAATTTTAGCGCCAAATTTAAATTTTTTTACAACATTTAGGAGTGAAACTTTAGCCATAGCAAGCGTCTCATGGATAGGAGATTGTATGACTAGCATAAAACCGTACCATTCAGAAAAATTTTCCACCCAAATATGTGAGCTTCGCCTTTAGATTTGATAGGAAAAGCATTTACTATTAGTGCTTATGAGTGTACCGGTAGCATTTAGATTCTAGAACTTGCGTTAGTGATGCATCCCGAGACCGCTAGTGAGACTACATTCGTGTAGTAGGATTTACTACATGATAAGAGGCATTAGGATCACCCTTGTGTTAAACCCGTATCATAATTACTTGACCATTTAAGTCATATTACTTGGCTAGTAAAGTCAATTAATTTTTCCCACACCTTAGCGTTGTACTCATTTTTAGTACACGACACCCCTAGTACACCCCTCCGAGCCTATCTTTTCGTTTCTAACTTTAAGCATCTTACTTAAAGGAAGAATTTGTTACACCCCACTTAAATGTACACCCAAATCGCCTTAGCCTTCCGTGTATGCACTCATCTTTAGTGCATTATTGTTATTTGTTTAAACCCTTAGTTAATTATCTAATTGATTATATGGTTGCTAAGTCGAGTCATATCCTTGTACTTATTGTTTTGGGACGATTGGGACTCATGGATAAAGTACTTATTTATGGAGTAATGGGGAAGAACATCATATTATTACCCCCATATGTGCGTTAATCTTAAAAGTACTCCAAGTGTTTTGATTATCTTGATTCGAGTCACTAGATTAGTTTATTGTAAAGTATGTAAACATTAAAGTGTAAGGGGAATGTACATTCCCTATGATGTATTATTTTGGATGGTAGGGTAAGAGTGTATGCAAAAAAAAATAATAAATAAAAAAAATAAAATAATAAAATAAAAAAATAAAAAAAAATAGAAAAAATCAAGAAAAAGAATAGAAAAAGAAAAAAAAAAAAGAGAAAAAATATACGGACTACCATCCCGTTTCATTCTATGTTTGTTTTATGTTTTTGTTATTTTTCATTTATTAGCTTAAGTCGAGTCTAGTCTTGGCTTAGCAACGCCATATTGTACATGTAATTAACCAAGATGATTAACTTGCCACCAGTAAAGATTGCCTATATCCAACGAAACCGTGTATTTCATATCCCTATACCTAACGTTACAACCCTTTAAAAAGACCTCTTTGATAGTTTATCCTAGGTGCTTACGCCATGTGGTGGAGGTTTGATCCAAATTGTGATATTTACTTTATTACACCCGAGAGATGTGAGTATCTAAACACTATTTGTGAGGTGCTAGTATATGACCTCCGTGCTTGTCTTTGGTCTTTAGTGGAACGATTATTTGTTGTAATTACTTTTATATTAGTGTTAAATGACCCCTAACTTGTATTTTGATTAGAATAAAAGCGTATTTGCTTGAGGACAAGCAAATCTCAAGTGTAAGGGTATATGATGAGGCAAAAACTGAACCATTTTTAAGGGGTCATTTAAGCCCAGAATTGAATTTATTTGATCAAATATTCCCCTAAATTGTTCCTTTTGTGATTTTAGGTACTTTGGGAGTAAATTCTGGAAAAGGAAGCATTTTGGACGTTTTTGGAGCATAAAAGTGAAGAAAACGGCAAAGACTTAATTTTCCATGATGGGAACAGTACCTGACGGCGTCAAGAGCAAAATGCATGACGACCCAGAGAAAATGTGACGGCGTCAGAAGTAGGGCGTCAAGAGTTATTTTCGTGACGGCCTGGAGCAGGATTAAACATGACGGCGTCAGACCCAGATCTAGGCAGTCCGAGAACTTTATTGGCGGCAAGATGACGGCGTCAGAAATTTACTCTTGACACCAAATCTATATATACTTTTCTATTTTTCATTCATTAAGGGAGGAACTTGTGTGGAGAATACTAGGGCCGAACCTAATAAACCCTAGGTCATTTGTAACAGTATTTTCAAGGGTTTTCA
This sequence comes from Artemisia argyi, assembly GCA_030686995.1. Lineage (NCBI taxonomy): Eukaryota > Viridiplantae > Streptophyta > Magnoliopsida > Asterales > Asteraceae > Artemisia > Artemisia argyi. The sequence goes on along the minus strand of CM060682.1, from coordinate 106,872,584 downwards.
CCCCTTAAAACCTTTCATGTTCAATTAAGATAAATCTTCTTTCAATTCATTCAATATGTCTATGTGTTGTTTGAATATATCTTATGCTTGTCTTGATTATAACATGCTAGGCTAGATCTTTCATGTGTTTGCTTAGATGTAATGAAACCTAGATGTTGATTATAGGTTGATTGCTTGTTTATAGTTGTAATGGATGAATGATTTCAATGTTAGGCTTAAGAAAACTGGCAGATCTCCATTGTGTAACTTGCTTGAACGTATTAAGAAACATGAACCGATGTGTACTAGGTTTTTATGAGTGTATTTAATGCATGAGTGAATTCTAGTGATCCCATGTTAGGAGCTTCTTAGCCGGCTCGACATAGGAGTGAAGTAGGAGCTTATAGGATTGGGGAAGTAAGTACGCCACCCCATGAATGGTATTAAGGAATACAATCCGTCATCCACGCAACTGTAACAAGTAATTAACCTGTAAAAGATATCTAGGGAGTAGTGAAATCTAAGTAAACACAATTCTCCCATATATTGCTCACACCACTACCTTAAATTAGTTAATTTTCATTTTTGTTATTTTATTTTGATTGCATCTTAGTCATTGGGTTAGTTGATTAGCAACTAATTCCGCCCACTCTTCCAATACCCGAGATTTTTATTTGCTTTTCTAAAACATAAAAATACAAAAAGAATCATCCCTCACCTCTAGACCTAGTCTTTAGGCTTTCTAATCCTAGCGACACTATTCCTAAGTTGAACGATCAATCCCCCGGTACTTGTCACTATACTATACTACAACGATCAGGTACACTGCCTGGTGGGGGTTGAAAGCTTCTCGAGATCCCTCGAGAGGTAAAGCCTGGTGCAATTCCCACGCATCAATAAGACCGCAACAAACCATAGTGATCCTGCAAACTAGACTCACCTTCACTTAATGCATACTCCCTTGCTCTCCTACACTGTTTTAGACTTAAAATACAATGGTATTTTTTTCGTTACCAGCTCCGCAATATCTTGTAGTTTAATATATGGATTGGCCCTAATCTTATCTCCAAAGTGTTTTCCTAACCGCTTGTAATTTATCAGTGTGCCATAGTAGAAATTTTTCACACAAGTATGCTCATCTTTCAAACAAATAACTTGAAATGAATTATCTACGTTCAACTTTTTTGTGAAACACCTCCAAGGACAAATGGAATTGGCATCAGGTTGAGTAGGATCCTTGGCTGGAAATTTCTTGAAACATCTTTGTTTACCCTTGGTAGTATCCTTTATGACTTCTTTTCTTTGCCTACATTTTGACATAACCTTATCTTTTGATGACCTATCATACCACAAGTTAAATCCATTAGCCAATTCTAGTACGTAAGACATTCTTTAAACTGGTTCACAGTTACATACTTTTCACCTAGCTGTTAATTAGAAATCAATCTCTAGCTTCATCATAAATAGGGTACTTTTTAGTTTTATCAACCATGTGAAAAGGATCCTATAAATCAGAACCCTTTCTTTTAATTCTCCTCATCAACGCATCCATATCCTCCTCATGCTCCATCAAAGTGTCACTAATACCCATGTCAATGTTCTTTAGTGGTGTTGCATACCCTTCATTCTGAAAGTGAGGATTTCGTCATTTTCAATTGTTTCAAAATCCTCTTCAGCCTCAGCTCCACGACTTTTAAATTCACACATTCTTTTCCTAAGTTGAATAACTTCATCATCTCCTTCACTAAGATAATCAAGTGACTTCAAAGATTCTTCACTGTCGCTTTCTGCATGCATAAACATTTCCTTTCCTTAGTCACTTTATGAGTCACTGTCACTACATCATTGCCCTTATCTAGTTCTTTTATTTTTTTTATTTTATTTTTTTTAGCCAAAACTTCTTCATCTAGACTAACAATTGTAGCAACATCCACACCAGCATTATGTACTTCACAATTTTGGCCAACATTTTGCACTTCACAACTCTAGCCTACATTATGCACTGCAGAACTACCACCTATATTCTCCACATCATTTGCCTGACCTACATTGTTATCTAAAACATCTTTGTCAGCCATATTTACTTCTTCATCAGATGGTCCAAAGTAATAATTCTCTCACCCTTCATCATATCGAATAATTGTATCAGTAAAGAGAACCTTTCTTTTTAGAGCATTTCTAACTGGTCTAGGCTTAATTGATGGAGACCTTATATAAGGTGACTTGGCTTCTTCCTCAGCCTAAGCTATAAGCTCTTCTACTGACATTTTATTAGCATCCTTCTTATATTGTTCATGTACAATCCTTTTAGAAGTAACTTCCTCATTAGACCCTTCTAATTCTAAATTTAAAGTAGTATTCAACTAAGTTTTGGGGGGTATGGGCAACAAAAATTTCAACTAACCCTTAAGATTTAGCCATGTAATACAATGAATGCACATCTTTACCAGATTCTAGGATTTTCAAACCCCTTTCTAAGTTTACTTTCTACGTTTACTTCTGGTATGCAGAAAAACAAAGACCAAATATCTTGCTTCACTTTTGCAACTAAAAGGTCATATAAAGGATTGAATAGAACCATATAAGTGCTACAAGCCTTACAAGTTGCTACTGAAGTACCAACACAGCACAGTAGACCAAAGAAAAATGTACCATCATAGTGTATCTTAAATTCAATATCATCTAGTTGGTCTATTGGACCTGCAACAAAGGAACAATAATTTTGTATCAGACACTAATTTCAATTATTAATAATATACTCATTTTCAAACACACAAACAATTAATATTGTATTGACAAATGGGGTAAATAAACATATATTAAATGCAATATACCTTTTTGCTTGCCCAAAATTGGAAAAATGACAATCAATTGGCAGATTTAAAAATTAGGGTTCAAGAGAAATATGTTGGTTTGAATGATGAAAGTGATATATGATGATAAATAAGTGTTGTAAGGATAAGGTTTGGGGGTAAAGTATAGGAAATCTCAAAAAGTAATACTAAAAGTACTAATTATGTATAAAGCGTGCAAGCCTGTGTTTTGGGGAAGAAGGAGACGATGTGGAATTCAATATATACAAAAAGACAAATGAAAAAAAAATGTTTATTAAAAAAAAGGTAACCAGGGTATGCGGTTACGTTATACACTTTTAATGCAACAAAACAAACTTTAAGGGGCACAAATGCAAAAAAAAATTGTATAATACATATAAATTGTTCAAATGAAAAGTATGATATATTTAAGTGTCTTTTGCCCAAATAACACAAAACCCCTTGTTGTGGGTTTTCGGTCGAACCGACTTAACACCTTAAAGGGTTGTTTTGTTTGGTCTTTTGTCATTTTACTCCCCTCAAATATTTATCTAATATAAATATTATACTTTAGTTAATAACCTTTTATTGCCTCTCTACCTTAGGTAGGGGTATGTTTGTCTACGTCTCAACCTCCCCCATACACCGTGGAAGATGGTATTGGGACCCATAACCCGTGGAAGACGGTATTGGGAGTTACTTTACTTTTTTTTTTAGTTAATAACCTTTTATTCTCTTTTGAGAATAACACCATATATTCATTTCCTCGACTCATTTATTTCATTTCGCAACTCTTTTCTTATTTCCACTTGTACTATCCCGTTTAGTGTGCACCTGTGTGACCTTTCGGGATTTCCATGAAGGGAAGTGTGAAAGATATTGTGTTGTTTGTACACAATCCTTTGGTATGCGAGGATGCATAATCCGCAAAATTTGCTTAGGATTTTCCATGCAATCACGAATGTCATGGGGACCACTACATAATTCACATGAAGAAGCAATTTTGTTCACTTGATGTGAAGGTTTAGGAGCTTCGTAGTAATTCATCAAGAATTTTACTTGATCCTCTAGTTCAATGAGCCTACGATTGGAAATGCTTGAGATGTTGGAAGGCAAGGATTTTGCCTTGACCATTTTTCCTTAAGTTTATGAGGATCATTCCAACTTTCATTTTATAGGGGCAAGGTCCTCTATTATGGCCCATGAGTCATCCACATTTTTATCACATGCCTTACCACCCGCCACATGGTTGATGGCTTGCTTACTTGAGTATTTGACATGATCATAAAAGATTTGGACTTGGAGCCAAAGATCAATGTCGTGATGAGGTACTTTTTGAAGTTACTCCTTGAAACGAGTCCATGCGTCATAAAGAGTTTCACCATGATGTTGTTTGAATATCAAGATGTCATTCCTTAGTTTTGTAGTTCTCCCTAGTGGGAAAAATTGTGCGAGGAAACGAGAAGTAAGATCATCCTAAGTCGAGATGGATCTCATAGGTAGATGCTCAAGCCAATTGTTTGCTTGATCACGTAGAGAGAATTGAAAAAGACTCAAGCGTATTGCCTAATTATTGGCACCGTTAAGGTGAATTAAATCAAAGATTTTAAGAAAATCCTTAAGATGTTGATTTGGATCTTCGAAATGAAGTTCATGGAGTGCACATTCATTTTGCACAAACCAGGTGGTGTCGGATCGCATGGTAGACACATTGACATCTTCGATAAGCTCAATGGTGTTTCGATAGCCTTCGTGTTTAGGTCCGGAGTACTCACCTAAAGTACGGGGGTTATGTGACAAATGGTAATTTTCAAACTTTATTTTAACAATAATATTTATTTATTATTATTAAACTGAACATAACTGAGCATAACCGAACATTTCTGAGCTCATGCGAGCATTTCGGGAAGCTATCCCGCGTACTTTAGCTCGCAGTGACCACTAAAACTGCCTTTTGTGGTCAGAGAATACAAAATGTGCATTTCCTCATACTTACTGACTAGTTGCATGTTAAACCGAGAAGTTTTCTCGCATTAACTGAAAAACGACCCCGCACGCGTACCGACACTCATTTAATTATGGAAAAAGTCAAATAAATATTTTATGAGTCAGAAATAATATTTTTATATCACTTTTATAAAAATAGACTCAAAACTGTATATTACACGTTTTGCCAAAAATGTCAAACCGGGACACCACAACACACATTTAAGCTCAACGGGACACGAAGTACACTGAATAAAAATTTTAAACCATTCCTTTACCCCATTTCCTAGTCTTGCCGCCCCTTATTACCTCCATAAGCTTAATTTTTTAGCTTATTATATTTACAAGGCCTTACTTTTGACCATGGACTTTCATAACCATCAAATTCAACTTGAGACCATCGTGTAATAGGCAAAAGGAGATGACAAAACATGATTTGAGCCTCCCCCAATTAAATAATAGCTAGTGATTTTTATATTACATTAAACCATGCATGTACTTTGAATTTTTGACCTTTGACTTGGTAACTTGAAGGTAAATCCTTAAACCACCATGTAATAAACAAATGGTGGGACAAAAATTGATTTGACCTTTCCTCTTTGCTTCTTTAAACCGACCATCCAAGAAACCAAGCAAACAATCTTAATATTTTTATGTAATCTAGCCTATGTATAGTTTAATAAACAACACAAAATACCATTCTTTCTTTTTTGCACTTTATGTATGAAAATAAGTCAAGCTACCCTAAACACTGTAATAAACTCTAATGTAAGAACAAGCATGGTTTAGTGTTTAGGATAATTTAAGGTTATGTTTTCTAGTGAGAGGTTAGAGAGAGAGAGGAGTGGAACCTTGAGAGAAAAACAAGTAATGTATTATATTGAAGTGAAGATCCAACCCTCTCCACTAGTGGAGAGGGGTATTTATACAAGCAACTAGACGCCCCATAAAACGAGCTGTGCATCGAGTTGACAGTGAGTAAAGACCCGACCCGACTCCACAAATATTAACTAATACTAAGCTATGTACTAACTAATATGATAAATACTACGAGCTACAACATGCTAAACAATACTCGGGGTGACCGAGTCTTCATATGAATAAACGTATTCCTAACAATCTCCACCTAAGGGAGGTGACTCCGGAAAATGAATATTGACTCAGAACATTCAAGTCTTTGAAGACATCTTTGTAGCTTGTAGCCTTTTGATTCTTCATTGTTGAGATCTTTGTGCATTAAGTGGCGGGCTCTAGATGACTTGTTTAATGTAATGGATGATCTTTGGAAATAACTTCAAGTTCATCATCCAAATGAGTATCTGAAAATCATCTTTGAGCAGTAACATCTCCATGTGATATGAACATCTTTATGTTGGCATGCTCACACTTTTCAGGATCGTGATCTACTGCATCAGAGTTGTGGAAGCATATATGAGGCCCAATCAATGATCATGATTTCATAGGTTGTGAAGTCGGAGTGTGAGCATGTGTTGATGGATCAGCATCTTTTCAACAATCAACCGTAACCGTCAGAAATTCCTGCAAGTAGACAGTTAGCAACAACTCATCCGGTACTTATAGGTTTGGAATTAGAGATCGTCAACAGCATAGTGTGGAGACTCCTTCTAACCCTTACAATGACCGTTCCCAATCGGCAAACCTTGAAAGGATTTACATGAACTACCTAAGTAGATCAACGATTGGGTGAGTCGCTGGAGATCACTCCACGACTGTTGACCGTTAGTAACCATCGCGACCACTAAGCGTAATCCACAAGGAATTACCTAAGTGACCTGCTTTCAAGGCTGCTTGATGTTGACCCTGGCAGGAATTTCCATTCAATCACTGGGAGTTACAAAATCAACATCCCTCATAAATGTTCTGGCAGATTGCTAAGATCTGCGTAGGACTCATAGTTTACCACTGGTGTCCTTAATGTTGGACAACCAGGGTAGAAGTAGCATGTGTTCCTATGAGATCTTTTTATGCATCTCAAGGCTCTAGACTCAATAAGTGCATTAGGTTTTCCTATGTGGAGATTAGGGAGAGGTCTCCTGCTTCAATATCAACAATATCTAAGAGATATGTTGATAGATTACACCGGTTCCCTGTGAGAATGAAACAAGTTCTTTTAAGAGAACTTGAGTGGCTAGAAGGTTTAGTGCAGTGCGTCACTGGGTCCATGACATCTTGTCTTCAATACCAATGTCGCCTTAGCAACAATCAGTAGATTATGTATTGAACCCGGTTTCTGCCCTAAGGTTGAATAATTGGAGGGCTATTTCTTTTCACCCTTTCTCATTTCATTTCTTTTTAATTCTTCAACCCCTTATTTCTCCATTTTCATATTTCTCCTTTTTTTAATAATCATACCTATGGACTTTCTAATACTATCTATTTGGTATTGTCCATGGGTAGATCCCTCCATCTCTGGCGGATCATAGGACGGTTTTCCTAACCTTAGCCACCTTATAACTTCATGACTATCCTATGTGGCCATACACCAAATCATTGAAAATTCTCTCAATGTGCTTATGATTAAGAAACACATTTTGTTAACACATTGAGAGCTTTTGTCATTTTCAAATGCTCCCCCTTACATGTGCTCATATGTATTGATTTGAAAGTTTGCACATGTCGGGAAGAGTTGCACTTTTTGAATTGATCTACCTTAAGTGAACATGACCGGGCATTTGAGACATGCTTACATCACTAGTTGAACTAGCTTGAAGTTATTACCCGGCCCGATCATATTCACCCAAGGTTTCTCGAAACGGTACATTCTGCTCAGACTATTCCTTTTCGAGACACACTTACATCACTGGTTAAACCAGCTTGAAGTTATTACCTGTCCAGGACTAGTCCTTTCGATTCAGGACAGTTGTGATTCGTCAATTCATGAGTCAAGACTGAGATGCACTCATAAGAGATGCAAGGATCCTTTTTCAAAAACCATTTTACTTTCACAAACCATTTTGCTCCCCCTCAATATGTGCATTGATATCCAAAAGAGTTTGACACATAGGGAAGAGCATAATTTTTTTTGTTTTTGGGTTCAAAACATCATGTTTTAATCAGATTTTCATATTTAAATCACATCTTCTCCCCCGATCAAAAATTTCAACCAATTGAGATTTGTGATCCCAAGTGATTTAAATAAGTTTACAGGTGTTGGGAGAAAGATGTGTCATATTTAAGAATGACTGATTTTGAGACGACATGTTAGCTCCCCCTCAAACCTTGAGGGAGTATGTTATGTGTTAGAGACGATGAGTTTATAAATAAATTTGAGTTTAGCGAGAAACTCATGAAAAGTTCATATACTAACACATAACAATTGCACTAAATCCACTGGAGTTATGCACAAAGATCTTGTTTTGATATAATTTTTGAAATTGTTCTCCCCCTCAATCGATGATACATTATAAAATTAAATATTTTTGCACAAAGTATTAATTCAATTAGCATCGATTGAGTGGCAAATTTTAAACCACATTGCAAGTACGTGTGGTCTACAAAAACCATGTTACCACCAAGTTTGAAGCAAATATTTTCCCGAAGAATCATTGAAGGAAAAATATTTGAGATGCAAAGAAGACTTCTCTTCTTTTACTAGAAATGATGTACTTAAGCGTACATCAGATTGGAAAGGCACGAATATAAAGTAATTCATGCATTTGTTAGGAACAGTCGTCTTTTTGGCGACGAACTTTCCCCAATATTAAGACCGGGTTGCTATCTGAAGTAATAGCAAACCATTTTGAAAGAATAATTTTAGAAACGACATGTTTTAGAAAAACATTATTAATAAGAAGAAATCTTGCTCAAGCATATGTATGTTTTCGTGTCATTATTAAATGATATTTCTAGAAGCGTACATAATATTGAGTACACAAGAGACATGTCGTGAGAAGAATATTTTTGGTTTTTATGATTTTCTAATTTTTATGGTTTTTTGTAGGTTTTATATTTTTCTATTTTCTTTTTGTTTTAATACTATGTGCAAAGGATATGTGAAGCAACCCCTTTACTCCTCCTGATCTTCCTGAAGACTTGTGAGATCCTCAGGCGTGAGACTCTTCATACCAAGGCGAGGGAGTATGAATTGAAATCGATCCCTAGAAAGTGCTTTGGTGAAGATATCAGCTAGCTGGAACTCAGTCCTCATGAAGTAAAGTTCCTCAATTCCTTTCTCAACTTGCTCCCTGATGAAGTGATGTCGAATGTCAATGTGCTTAGTCCTTGAGTGCTGGACATTGTTGCAGCAGAGTGCAATTGCACTTTTGTTGTCACAGTACATGGGAATCTTGTTGCATACGAAGCCATAGTCCGAAAGTTGAGATCTCATCCATAAGATCTGAGCACAGCACGAGGACATGGCAATGTATTCAGCCTATGTGGAGGAGATCGATGTACTCATTTGTTTCTTTGAAGACCAACTAACTAGCTTATTACCCAAAAACTGAGCACCCCCAGATGTACTTCGATGAGTATCTTGACAACCCGCATGATCAGTATCAGAATATGCAGTGAGTGCCATAGAAGTGTCCTTGGGGTACCATAAGCCCATGTGGATTGTTCCTTTAAGATACCGAAAGACTCTCTTGACAGCTTCCAGCTGTTTCTTGGTAGGTTTGGATTGATACCGAGCACACATGCAAACTGAAAACAGAAGATCTGGTCTGCTAGCTGTAAGATACATTAAGGAACCAATCATGCTTCGATACTTGGTTTGTTCGACCGGGATCCCAACATCATCTTCATCTAGTTTAGATCTTTCAATCATAGGAGTATCAACTGAGTCACAGGATTCGAATCCAAATAATGTTTTCAATTGGATGATCATTAGTCCATTTCCTAAGGTGTTCATGGGGTTGAGGATAGGGAACTGAGGTAGCCGTGTTAGATTCATCTGAGGATGTTGCATCATTTGAGGATTCAGGAGCAAATATGTTAACAAATGGCTCATCATCAAGTGGAGTGAAAGGATTTACTTCAAACGAATTATCCACAGCTGCTACTCGTTGTACAAATGAAGATTGACCATTAGATGTGGTAACTGAATGACTGATGGTGGAGGCTTCTGGATCCCATGACAACGAAGTGGATGGCCCAGCATTAACATGTGGGACATTTGCTACCCCAGTGGTTGTGGGATGACTGTAGCTTCTGGAGAAGCCTCGTTTTGAGGTTCAAAGTATTCATCAAACATTGGATCAAATAGTTTCTTCCAATCTTCACTTGTAGGAGGTACAAAAGGACTAGCAGGAGTGGGATTCTGTACAAGCCCGGAGCTTATAGGTCCAGGAGACAAAAGGTTAGGTACGGGTCCAGAACTTGTTTGTCCAGGAACCGGTTGCTCAGTCAGCTCATCGAATGTAATGTGGATTGTTTCCATTATGTCTCTGGTACATTTGTTGTAGATTCGGTACCCCTTTCGTTCTGGAGCATAACCAACAAAGAAACCAATGTCGGCCTTGAGTTTCCCAAGATCTTCACTGTCATTTGTTGGATAGTACAATGCGCCAAATACTCAAAGAAACGAAAGGTCTGGTTTTCTGCCATGAACCAGTTCATATGGAGTCTTGCAGTGGAGAGGATGTATCAAGGATCGGTTCTGTATGTAACATACTGTTGCAATTGCCTCAGCCCAAAGAAACATAGGAGCTTTAGAGAAGATGAGCATAGTCCTAGCAGCTTCAACCAAGGTGCGGTTACGCCTTTCAACAACTCCATTTTGTTGAGGAGTACGTGGAATGCTCCTTTGATGACTAATGCCGACACCTTCATAAAATTGAGTAAGTTGTTTGTTCACGAACTCCGTTCCATTATCAGTACGAATGAACCTAACTGTTTTGTTGAGTTGAACTTGCAATTGCTTTATGAGTTTGATGATGATCTCTGGAGTTTCATCTTTTGATCGTAAAAACTTTACCCACGTAAAGCAAGAATAATCATCAACAATAACTAGCACATATTTCTTTCCATTGATACTTTGAATCCTCATTGGTCCACAGAGATCCATGTGAAGGGTATGTAGGACTTCCATGATGGAATTGACAGTTTTGGGTTTATGGGTGTGCTTTTTTCTCTTGCCCATTTGACATGCGGAGCATAGATGATCCTTTTCATACTTAAGTCTGGGCAAGCCTCGAACAAGATCCTTACGTGTGAGCTCATTGATGGTACCGAAGTTCAAATGGTTTAAACGACGATGCCATAACCATGATTTGTTCTTAGAGGCTTTTGAAAGTAAGCAAATTGGAGAGGACCGCAACATGTCTTTAATGGAGATGGTATAGAGATTTTAGCCCCGACTCCCTTTGAGAAGATCTACACCATCTAATTCTCTAACAAAACAGGTGTGCTTTCTGAAGGCAACGTCAAGATCAGAGTCACAGAATTGACCAACAGAGAATAGATTGTGTCCAAGTCCCTCCACGTAGTATACTTTGGATATCACACTGTCTCCAAAGACATAATCACCATAACCCATTATAGCTCCAAAATGGTCGTTCCCAAATCTGTACCAATGAACTTTTCCACGAAATTCTTGAGCCGCGAGCGATCTCCAGTCATATGTTTTGAGCATCCTGAGTCCAAATACCAAAGGACGATTTATACGACCTGTATTTGAAACTAGACAATGGTGGATAACTGAAAAAGCTGGAGCCCCACAAACAGTTAGGGTCCGTTTGGTTAGCACACACAAATATTGGATTATCATATGTCACGGATATACTACTGGTATTTTTACTAAGTGATGCACTAGACCTAGAAGTGGAGCTAAGTGCTTCTACCGGTAACGTTCTACCAGTAGGTCTCCATTTCTTAATTGGCACAACTTTGGAGTTAGTGATCCTAGTCAGGGGGCACTTTTTTCCCAAGGTGAATTTCTTTCCAGTAGATCTCCATTGATAACCAACATTAGTGAACACCTTTCCTGTTTTATTCCAGACCTGCCTAACACGTTTAGCACTCAAATCATTCTTAACCAAAGATTGCATAGAGGACTTTAATAAAGACACAACATAAGCATCATGATTACCAAAAAATAAGCATTCGTTACAAGTCTTACAAATAGCACCAGAATTCGAATTAATTACATCATTGTTAACATAAATGTTTGAATCAACTCGATTCCTTTCATTCAACAAAGTTTTATTGTTCCTATAGGATTCTTCTACTTCCTTCTTAGGTGCACTCTTAGCCGGCAAAGCCCTATCATTCTTTGTATTGCACCTAGGCTGTGGCCTGCTAGCTTTAAATACACCGTTTACTCCTGTAGAAGCAATGATGGGAACATTAGTAAGCTTAGTTGCTACTTGTTTATCGGCGATCATGATGTTGGATTTAGTCATTGTCTGAGGGGTATCAAAAGTAACATGTTTGTTGCTACCATTAGTGTGTGATGCAAATAACCTTTCCAGCTTGTTATCATTTTTTGGGGCATGAACCGATAGCGTATTCTAATAGTTCCTGAGCTCTATTAGTGAGAAAGCATGCATCAACAACTACATCATCAAGCGGTTTAGTTATCCTATCTTCTTCAATGGTTTCTCTAAGCATGACAAGGTAATCCTTAAGATGTCTAAGGTAGTTGCTATGAACTAACTTGTTATTCCTAAGGGGAAGAGAGACATTCACAGCATCACATGCATATTTCTTACAAACATGAACAATTGAACTTGCATGATCACATGAACCCACGGGCATTTTACCTTTCACCTTAGTCTTTAGATTCTCGATTTCATTTAACAAAGAAGTGACTTTTTCGTTGTTTTGGTCACGTGTAATTTTAATAGACTCAAATAGCTCTTTGTAACGTTGTTTCGCATTTGACATTTCAGCACGAAGCCACACATTTTCTTGTTTCTGACAGTTTTGAGAATCTATCGACTTTTGGTAATTGGTATTGGTCAAGTCGCCCATGTTAGACTTTAATTATGCAATTTGGGCCCTCAACTTCCGAATCGTGTTTGAGTGATCTTGAATTACTTCATCCTTTTTGGCTAATTCAAAACATGTGTCAAATTCAGGAGCATCCGAAGATGTTTTGGCATTTGATATTTTTATGCTTTCTTCTAGATGTTGATATTTTAGTTGTAAATTAAGATTATCAACTTCTAGTTTTGAGAAATGCCTGACCATGTTATCATGGTCGTCGTTTTGAATTTTTTTATGTAATTTGCAATTCTCCCCCTCAAGCTCAATCACATGACTCTTGAATACATTTGTCACACCCCCAGAATCAGGTCCAGCGGAAGCATACATGTAGCTGGGGTGTAACTCAATTGATATCACAACACAAGTACAAAAATGTTTTCACTTCAATCATTTAGAATAAAATAGTTTAATCAAAAATGTTGAATTTACATTGTTAAAAGTAGCGCGGAAGTAGGCCTTTAAAATAGTTTAAAACGGTCCCCAAATGATTAAATCAGAGTCTTCTATGACCATGCCCTGCCCTGCCAAAACCTCTTGTAGCGTGCCATTGCTAAATACCTGAAAATACATGCTAAAGTGTCAACACAATGGTTGGTGAGTTCATAGAGTCTTGTGAAAAAGAATGTAATGCATTGAAATGAAGATTTCCCAGCAAAGGCATCGTAAATCCACTCAGTTCCAAGTCCCGCCATAAGAGACTTGTAACCTGTGTGTTTACAACCCACTGCCAAATGTAATATGTTTGTAATAAATCAGTCATAAGATTGTTGCAAAGACATCGTAATTCTGTAGTAATAGTGGTGGAAAAGTATCGTAATTCCATAAGTAATTTTCGTATGTACAATAGCCATGGCGATGTCGCCAAAAAATGAATCTGACCATAAGCAAAACGCATAAAATGAATATTGATTGCACTAAGTTCAAGGCACCGAAAAGGTTTTCTAGCTATATGTAGGAGGTTACGCTCCCAAGTAATGTAGGTAATCAAACATACCCAAGAAATTGTAGGTAATCAAACATACCCAAGAAATTGTAGGTAATCAAACATACCCAAGAAATGTAATATGTTTGTAATAAATCAGTCATAAGATTGTTGCAAAGACATCGTAATTCTGTAGTAATAGTGGTGGAAAAGTATCGTAATTCCATAAGTAATTTTCGTATGTACAATAGCCATGGCGATGTCGCCAAAAAATGAATCTGACCATAAGCAAAACGCATAAAATGAATATTGATTGCACTAAGTTCAAGGCACCGAAAAGGTTTTCTAGCTATATGTAGGAGGTTACGCTCCCAAGTAATGTAGGTAATCAAACATACCCAAGAAATTGTAGGTAATCAAACATACCCAAGAAATTGTAGGTAATCAAACATACCCAAGAAATTGTAGGTAATCAAACATACCCAAGTAATTGTAGGTAATCAAACATACCCAAGTAATTGTAGCTACCGGTCCTTAACTTAGGCAATCTTAGGAAATCGGTAAATAGTTTAAATTTATGCACTCATGTCCATGAGTAAATAGCAAATATGTAGCAAGTGAATTGTTTTGTACTCGGATAATCAAACAAGTATTTAGATAAAGCTGAAAATATTAGAGTAATCAACCATGTAAAGTGAGTAATGCGTTTAAATAAAACGAACATGTATTCTCCCCCAAAGATTTTGCAAAACGATTAAAAGAGTAGGGGCTATGACTCACCTGATATGATGGTATCATGAACATGTAATGAGCTGAAAAACAAGGCGCGCACACTAGCCGCAACCTAATATGAATGATGTACGATCTACTTTAGATCATGAAATGATGTTATGAATGTCCATGCACATGTTTCCTATACCACTCTACTCTTTGAAAAATACTTGTTGTTATCAAAAATATACATTTCCAAGACTTAGGAAAAATATGGCTATTAGAAAAATAAAGCTAGTTGCAATATATATACTTATATATATATCGTATGTTTCCATGTTAGTGTTGAAATCATCGGGTTGAAATCCTTGAAATAACGCCTTGTAGTGATAAAATATACTTGTAATAACTAATACTTCATTAGTTATAAAATTGGGTACTTGGTTAATATTTCTAGAAAATCTAGAATTTAGTACTACGTAGTGTTAATATTATTATTTCTAAAAGCTGCCAATTATAGAGGATTTTTGCCGATATTGAAACGTGAATATCTTTGTCGTTATAAGTCTATTTTACTTGTTCTTTATATCCACGGTTACGTCTTAGTATGTAGTAATATATTTTGGAAAGCTCGGCTCCTCCGGGTTACGTCGAAAGCCTCTTTTTGTCCGACGAAAAACGTCCAACAGCATGTATTTTTCCGGAAAATAGTTTTCGTCAATAAACTTGCAAAAATCATAACTTCTTCGTTATAAACTCTTTTTAATCCGTTCTTTCGCCTACGGATTCGTTTTTGAAAGTATTTTCTAAAAATTTTGCCAAAGTTTCATTTGTGTTTACTGATTTTCCATAATTTTACAAAATGGGACAGCATGTTTATAAACTTGTTAGAAATCCATTTCCAAGGTTCAAAACTAGTTTCTACTTCAACCAAATCTCTTGCAAACTTCACAAAACTATACTAATCCTACCATACACCTTCTTAGGGTGCCATGGGTTCCTAATGACTAGTAATCAAGTTAATTTAACAATGGAACACCTAAATCACAATCTAGGGTTTGTATGTTCAAAAAGTATACAAAATAAAGTGGTATAACTAGTTTGTGCATGAAATTAAGCATGAATACCATGAGATACATATGTTAATTAGATGAAAACATGAAAATAAATTTGAATACTTACTTTGTAATAATAGATGATGAGATGATGAGAAACCTTGGATTACTTGTGTTTTTGTGTTATGATTCTTGATTAGGATGATGAAATGAACAACTTTGATGCTTTGTACTTTGAAAAATGATCACTTGATCATGGAGATTGATATTGGGTCGTGGGTTTTGGTAGGGAAGATGAGAAAATGAGTTTTGATTCTTAAAATTATGTTTGTTAAGTGTTTTAGGTGTTTTTGGTAGATATTTATGTATTTTCAATGGCATACTTGTAATTATATGGTCAATGTGAAGACTAATGAGGGGGGGCTGCACATGTTACTTAAATGTGTGTGGGAAGCTTGGTAATCTAGTTCACGGAGTCGGTTTTGGTTCCGTTAATCGCAAAACGTAAAGTTTTAAACCGCGAAACGTAAATTCGGGCATCGTAAAAATATGAAACTTGAAAGAATGACTAAACTTGTTAAAATACTCCATAATAAAATAAAAATGAATGGTAAGCTCCATCGGGTTGCTTGAACGTTGTTAAAACTGGAAACGCGGGTTAAAAACGCGTAATTCGCGTAAAACGCTGAACTGGAAAACGTAAAATTCCAAAATACTGGGTAAATGAATGTAATAACTTTTATGATGATAAAATGGATATAAAAATATGTCGGGACCATTGTGGGAATATTTAGATATATTCGTCGTGTATAAACCGGGTGTTAACGTTTACTATAAATACTTATACGCAAAAACGTTAAATGTATCAAATATATAAATTTGAAAATCCTAAGAGTGGTATAACATGAAAATGCTGTTATGATGATATGCAGACTATCTCCAGTCCGTATGCAGTGTCCTTAGCCCTAATGAAATGAATTCGCACCTAAACCAATCCGGTTACGCGAATTTGAATACCCGTAAACTAAATTTACGATGAAATGTGTAATGCACGTGAATGATGAAATCGTTTCCGCCAATGAATAGTGTTTAGTGAATAGTAATTTTTCTGAATGCTTCTCGGAATGTCAAACTGACACAAAAAATGATGAATAGTAAACTGATGAATAGT
Organism: Artemisia argyi; assembly: GCA_030686995.1. NCBI lineage: Eukaryota > Viridiplantae > Streptophyta > Magnoliopsida > Asterales > Asteraceae > Artemisia > Artemisia argyi. Next base: position 106,856,000 of record CM060682.1, on the reverse strand, counting down.
GTTTGATGAATAGTGTTTTCCCAAAGTTCGGGAAATGACCTGAAATAGTGAGTTATGACAGTCTTCCCCTCTAAAAGGAACTTCGTCCCGAAGTTCAGTTTATGTTGGTTTCTGAAATCATATTGGTGAAAAGGTGATGATATTCGAGAATTCCAGCGAACTCTAACGATAGGAATTCGACTCTACTTCTACTGTTTGACCACACGGTCCATGATTTCTACTTGTTCTCCTGCAAGGTTTATGTTTGACTTTGGGGTGGATTCCTTTCCAAATGGGATTATGAGTGACTAATCTGAAAAGATGATAATACATGGTTGTGTAATCCTGTTGTTCTCTAACAAGGCTTAAGTCTGATGGCCACTAGGCCTACTCTATCTGAAATATTACATGGTCCAGTGTATATCTCGGGTTTAACTTTCCAAGTTTTCTGAATGATAACATGCCTTTCCTAAGCAGAACTTTCAACATAACTCTGCTTACCAACTCGAAGTTTTAATGGTTTACAACTTATTGAACTTGTAACTGATTCTTGACTTGTAGGAAATTTCCGGTTATTTCATGAATGCCTACTAGACTAGTATGTTGGGCTTTTCCAAATTTCGTTCCGTCAATGGATATTGGCACTTCGACCATAGAGTGCCTCATATAGTGTAGTCTCTACGCTCGCGCGATAACTATAGTTGCAACTGAATTTGATTTATGGTAATTGGTTAGTCCAACCATTTCTTGAGTCAATCACTCATGCTCTGAGCATATCTCCCTATGTTTGAATCGTTCTCTAATTCTGACCATTGGTCTGCAGATGATAGGTGGTGTGGTTCCAAAGAAATCTTAATGTAATCGCTAGGTGTTTGAGGTGAATTAAATTCCTCTATTAGGAATAATTGAAATGGATATCATTAATCTTGTAGAAAACTTACAAGGTTAAGTCCGTCAAAGGGGTGTTGTTGAAAATAATAGATTAGGATAAGGTTGTGATCCTCCGCAGGATGTCATGAATCGAGTCTTTCTCCACCTACGATGCTTAGTCTCCATTACTACGATTTTCCCCAAGCTCTATGTCATTAAATCACCAAATCCTAAATGTATAAGTAATGTAATATAGTGATTGATTTTTCAAAGTTTGTTTTGAGATTGTGTTTTGTTCATAAACCTTCCCCGAATAAATGAATCTACAAGTTTAAGCAAACGGCTTTCCAAGTAACATTTTTCTTGATGTTTCAAAATTTAATAGTTATGCAAGATAGGATAGTTTTCAATCTAAGGTGGATAATATGGTTTACCAAAGATCGATGTTTAAAATTTCCCAACAATTCAATAGTTTTGTAAAGAATTAACCGAAAGGAATTTGCTTATCAAAATAAGTGTCTCAGAAAAGTATTTCTTACAAGATATATGTTTTGTATAACTGTAGTTTGGAGAAAAAATCCATTTAAAAGTGAAAGTATTAAGAGGATAAAATAGTCAGGTATGTATGTCTGCACAAAGGCATAGGTGTCTAACATGTTTGGATAAAGTCTATTGGTGAGTCCATGTTCAATTGAATGTTCTACAGTCTTGGTTAGGAGATTGGATTTATCTCTATGGTGTTGTTTTGTTAGCACTCGTATCTAAACGAATCTTGTAATTCAGTCAAGCCAATACTTTCTAGATGATAGAATTTTTGGTGATCAGGCCAGTGATAGTGGTTCGAATAGTTTGGTGATATCCTGGGAATTCTGTTGAGTTTTGAAATGGTCTTAATGTACCGAGAGATTCTCCTTATAGATGGTATGGAAAGTCTTTCCTAGGGAGGTCATTGATAATATCCACTTATCAATATTGGAGGTAGTAAGGGATGAGTGGCATAGGAATCCATAGAGTGCTAGCTACTTCCTTATATATATGGGGATGGGAAAGGGAATGATAGTGATGGTGAGAAGGGAAAAGACTGTAACAACTGCGACAAAATTGATATTGTGATAAAAGAAAATACTGTGATGTAAGTGTATTGTGCATAGACGTAAATGTTCATGAAAATAAATGATCAATTGACGTACTTCCAATCGGTGATCCACGAAGTGATAAAAAGTATGAATGTTCTGACAACGAGGGTATACACACACATGCATGAAACATTTGGAAAATGAGTAAAGGATTCAATCCAGACAAAATTTTATTATAACCATTCTCAGTGTTACAAAATTCATTTCTGAGTCAGACATAGGTGGTCAGCCTATATCTCACTATCCCGGGTTGAATATAGATGACCAGTCTATATTCCACCGAGGTTCCATGAATTTTGAAAAACTCAGTTCAGTTATACTAATACTATGTCCTTCACAAATACCAAGATGTTCTGAAATACTAAGGCAGGTGACCAAACTCGAGGTCAAATGATGAAACTATGCAGGGAAAAACATAATGCGGTGACATATATGATACGTGAACATGCTTATATGAAAGACAATTATAGTAATCAACTATAATAAATGAATATAATATATCAGATAATGAGATACAAATCTCATCACCTACGTCAGCAACTAACCACAAATGAGGCTTCAGCTTGGCAGGCAGGCACGTGACGGTCATAGGGTTAAGTTTTCTTGAAAATAGCTATAGTCTAGGTTTTAAAAACACTTAGTTCGCTATAGCCAAAGCTCTGGTACCAATCTGTCACACCCCCAGAATCAGGTCCAGCGGAAGCATACATGTAGCTGGGGTGTAACTCAATTGATATCACAACACAAGTACAAAAATGTTTTCACTTCAATCATTTAGAATAAAATAGTTTAATCAAAAATGTTGAATTTACATTGTTAAAAGTAGCGCGGAAGTAGGCCTTTAAAATAGTTTAAAACGGTCCCCAAATGATTAAATCAGAGTCTTCTATGACCATGCCCTGCCCTGCCAAACCTCTTGTAGCATGCCATTGCTAAATACCTGAAAATACATGCTAAAGTGTCAACACAATGGTTGGTGAGTTCATAGAGTCTTGTGAAAAAGAATGTAATGCATTGAAATGAAGATTTCCTAGCAAAGGCATCGTAAATCCACTCAGTTCCAAGTCCCGCCATAAGAGACTTGTAACCTGTGTGTTTACAACCCACTGCCAAATGTAATATGTTTGTAATAAATCAGTCATAAGATTGTTGCAAAGACATCGTAATTCTGTAGTAATAGTGGTGGAAAAGTATCGTAATTCCATAAGTAATTTTCGTATGTACAATAGCCATGGCGATGTCGCCAAAAAATGAATCTGACCATAAGCAAAACGCATAAAATGAATATTGATTGCACTAAGTTCAAGGCACCGAAAAGGTTTTCTAGCTATATGTAGGAGGTTACGCTCCCAAGTAATGTAGGTAATCAAACATACCCAAGAAATTGTAGGTAATCAAACATACCCAAGAAATTGTAGGTAATCAAACATACCCAAGTAATTGTAGGTAATCAAACATACCCAAGTAATTGTAGCTACCGGTCCTTAACTTAGGCAATCTTAGGAAATCGGTAAATAGTTTAAATTTATGCACTCATGTCCATGAGTAAATAGCAAATATGTAGCAAGTGAATTGTTTTGTACTCGGATAATCAAACAAGTATTTAGATAAAGCTGAAAATATTAGAGTAATCAACCATGTAAAGTGAGTAATGCGTTTAAATAAAACGAACATGTATTCTCCCCCAAAGATTTTGCAAAACGATTAAAAGAGTAGGGGCTATGACTCACCTGATATGATGGTATCATGAACATGTAATGAGCTGAAAAACAAGGCGCGCACACTAGCCGCAACCTAATATGAATGATGTACGATCTACTTTAGATCATGAAATGATGTTATGAATGTCCATGCACATGTTTCCTATACCACTCTACTCTTTGAAAAATACTTGTTGTTATCAAAAATATACATTTCCAAGACTTAGGAAAAATATGGCTATTAGAAAAATAAAGCTAGTTGCAATATATATACTTATATATATATCGTATGTTTCCATGTTAGTGTTGAAATCATCGGGTTGAAATCCTTGAAATAACGCCTTGTAGTGATAAAATATACTTGTAATAACTAATACTTCATTAGTTATAAAATTGGGTACTTGGTTAATATTTCTAGAAAATCTAGAATTTAGTACTACGTAGTGTTAATATTATTATTTCTAAAAGCTGCCAATTATAGAGGATTTTTGCCGATATTGAAACGTGAATATCTTTGTCGTTATAAGTCCATTTTACTTGTTCTTTATATCCACGGTTACGTCTTAGTATGTAGTAATATATTTTGGAAAGCTCGGCTCCTCCGGGTTACGTCGAAAGCCTCTTTTTGTCTGACGAAAAACGTCCAACAGCATGTATTTTTCCGGAAAATAGTTTTCGTCAATAAACTTGCAAAAATCATAACTTCTTCGTTATAAACTCTTTTTAATCCGTTCTTTCGCCTACGGATTCGTTTTTGAAAGTATTTTCTAAAAATTTTTCCAAAGTTTCATTTGTGTTTACTGATTTTCCATAATTTTACAAAATGGGACAGCATGTTTATAAACTTGTTAGAAATCCATTTCCAAGGTTCAAAACTAGTTTCTACTTCAACCAAATCTCTTGCAAACTTCACAAAACTATACTAATCCTACCATACACCTTCTTAGGGTGCCATGGGTTCCTAATGACTAGTAATCAAGTTAATTTAACAATGGAACACCTAAATCACAATCTAGGGTTTGTATGTTCAAAAAGTATACAAAATAAAGTGGTATAACTAGTTTGTGCATGAAATTAAGCATGAATACTATGAGATACATATGTTAATTAGATGAAAACATGAAAATAAATTTGAATACTTACTTTGTAATAATAGATGATGAGATGATGAGAAACCTTGGATTACTTGTGTTTTTGTGTTATGATTCTTGATTAGGATGATGAAATGAACAACTTTGATGCTTTGTACTTTGAAAAATGATCACTTGATCATGGAGATTGATATTGGGTCGTGGGTTTTGGTAGGGAAGATGAGAAAATGAGTTTTGATTCTTAAAATTATGTTTGTTAAGTGTTTTAGGTGTTTTTGGTAGATATTTATGTATTTTCAATGGCATACTTGTAATTATATGGTCAATGTGAAGACTAATGAGGGGGGGCTGCACATGTTACTTAAATGTGTGTGGGAAGCTTGGTAATCTAGTTCACGGAGTCAGTTTTGGTTCCGTTAATCGCAAAACGTAAAGTTTTAAACTGCAAAACGTAAATTCGGGCATCGTAAAAATATGAAACTTGAAAGAATGACTAAACTTGTTAAAATACTCCATAATAAAATAAAAATGAATGGTAAGTTCCATCGGGTTGCTTGAACGTTGTTAAAACTGGAAACGCGGGTTAAAAACGCGTAATTCGCATAAAACGCTGAACTGGAAAACGTAAAATTCCAAAATACTGGGTAAATGAATGTAATAACTTTTATGATGATAAAATGGATATAAAAATATGTCGGGACCATTGTGGGAATATTTAGATATATTCGTCATGTATAAACCGGGTGTTAACGTTTACTATAAATACTTATACGCAAAAACGTTAAATGTATCAAATATATAAATTTGAAAATCCTAAGAGTGGTATAACATGAAAATGCTGTTATGATGATATGCAGACTATCTCCAGTCCGTATGCAGTGTCCTTAGCACTAATGAAATGAATTCGCACCTAAACCAATCCGGTTACGCGAATTTGAATACCCGTAAACTAAATTTACGATGAAATGTGTAATGCACGTGAATGATGAAATCTTTTCCGCCAATGAATAGTGTTTAGTGAATAGTAATTTTTTTGAATGCTTCTCGGAATGTCAAACTGACACAAAAAATGATGAATAGTAAACTGATGAATAGTGTTTGATGAATAGTGTTTTCCCAAAGTTCGGGAAATGACCTGAAATAGTGAGTTATGACAACATTCAAAGTGACCGACATTTCATGAAATTTTCGAGCAGATAATGCTGAGTCGGTGATAGTGTAAAAAAGATCCTGTGCAATGCAATTAACAATCAAGTTTCATTCATAATGAGAATGTTTTTCCTGTCAATTACACTATATTTGAGATCAATAGCCAATTGTTTGCCCTTACTTTCCACATCTTTAAAAACCTTTTTCATTTGAGTCACATCATTATTAATGGTATTTTTAAGGCCCTCAAAATATTCTTTGAGAAGATCAAAAAATGGCATGACTTCAGTTAGGTAACACTGTTTTGTTTGCTCAAAACCCCTTTCCCCTTCTGTAATCCCCGTTGGTGTAATTCTCTTTTTACATGTTTTCTCAAAGTCATTAAACAATTGACATAGAACATATATCCCAATTAGAGTATTACACTATGTGGGAAGAGTAAACGGTACAAGGTGCTTGGGCGTATTCAAAGGATAAATGGTTGTGTCAGCTATCCTAAAAATAGTACGTGTGTTACCCACAAGTCTTTCAGCTTTCATTTTTTCTAAGCCAATATTCCAAAAAACTTTATCAGGGAGAATTTTCTTTTGTGGAACAAAAATAGCTGAATGATTGTCATTAGTATAATCATAGTGAAACACAATATTTTTAGCAATGCACAGGGGATCCTTTAATCGCTCAGCAACTTTTTCCCTAGTTCTATCCTCCGCCTCATCAATCTCGTCATAGGATCTCACATCAGGAGGGGCATGGTTAGGTTCAAGCATAATGTTCTCATCATATAACGCAGGTTGACCACCTATACCATTTCTAAGGAATTTGGCTTTTGGCTTAGAGGCATCATGTTCACTAAATTCATCACTTAGTATCCTATGGTTTTGCATCATTTGAGCAGATTGAATGGTTTGGCCTTGCGTGTACAACTTATCTTCCAATTTATTTTTCAACATTTTGAGTTTTGAGAAATCATTTAGAAGTTTAGTTTCTTTATCTTAGTATTCGAGTTTGATTGAAGTCAACCCTTTTGAATTTCCTGTTTTTGTTTAACAGTTTGATCCAGTTGTTTTTTCAAAGACACTAACTCCCTTTTCAATGTTTCTTGTTTGGAATTGTTTTCAGATATGTAAGTACGCATTTGCCATTCCATTTTCTGCTCACGTTCATTAAGCTCAAATTTAGCACGTTGTTCGTATATAGTCACCTGATCCTTAAGGATGTTAACTCTAGTGGTCAAGGAATCATCAGGGTTGTATATAGTGTGCTCATGCAGCTCATGTTCACTAGAATCAACAGACGGCGTGTCACTTGGTACAATTGGCAGTCTATTGTCATTCACATACCTTTCATATGGGATATTATTGGTATTTCCCATATCAGTGATGTCTGTGTTGACAATATTCTTGAGTTGTACAGAGTCACACACCCCCTGTGGATTGGTAGGATTATTCAGATTAGAATTCAGTGAAGTTGGTACCTCAGAAATAGCAGATGTGATGGAAGAGCCAGACTGTTGTGGAGAGGAAGCAGCTGCAGACAGATTAGCCATGAAGATGGTTTGAGCTGTGGGTTCGTCATCAACATCTGAGTCAAATGCATCACAGTCTTCAACTTGAAAGATGTTCGGATCATTTAGTGCCATGTCCTGAACAGGTTGATCATCCACATCAGCATCAAACGTATTCCCGTCATTACCAGCCAGAAAGAGCAGAGCTTCTTCATCTAAAGCAGTCCCATTCTCTTGCGCCTGCAATAGCAACATCTTGTCTTTGAAGTACTCAGAGTTTTGAGGACGCTTTAGGTGAGTGCAATTCCTAGCTATGTGGCCCAACCCTCCACAGTTATAGCACTTAAGCTGCCTAGCTTGTACTTGAAGCGCATTCCCAACTCTATAAGGCCCCTTTTCCCTACCAGCATTTCTTTGATTGAAGTTTTGTCTTCCTTGCACATTCTGCACCACCACCCTTCCGTCTTCTATGACTGCCTGATTTTGTGGGTTAGACGAAGTCCTGAGTTGGTTATTAGTTGGTGGAAGTACAGCCCTGAACTGTTGGACTAATAAGGAGACTTGGTTGGAGAGATTATCAATCATCATGTCAGTGTGGGAGTACCTAGAGTCCAGATGGGTGTTTAAAGCAGATGGTTAGGAAGTTGGTGATTGACCATTTGTTGGAGTGGACCTGGATGAAGGTTGTTGTGGTTGAGATTGATCATTTGAAGATTGATTTAGTTGTTGAACATTAGAGATAAAGGCAAGAGAGTCATTTGTTGTTTAAGGATTGAGCTTTTCTCGCATTAACCGATCATAAGCAGCATGTTTCTCATGTTGTTGGAGATATGCATAGAGTTGTTCATGATTAGTATGCATGAGACCTTTGTTGAGTTTAACAGCTGCAATAAACCTATCCCATTCTGGTGCCATGTTATTCACGAATTTGGAGTTAAGCTGAATGTTGGGCATTGTCATCTTGATAGATCTCATATCATTGACCAGCTTGTGAAATCTGACGTAATAGACAGTGAAGCTTTCACCTGGATTCATTTTGAAGTGCTCAAATTCATCATATAGCTGAGACTCCCGATCTTCTCTAGTTAACTCAGACCCTGCAAGAAGTATTTTCACATTATCCCAAACTGCTTTGGCTTCTGTATTGTAGTTGATAAGTTTGTAGACATCTTTAGGAAGCCCTTGAATGACAATGTTCGATGCTCTGATCTCGGCATCATAGCGTTTCTTTTCTTCATCAGATAGCTCATTGTAAGTGCGAGGTCTGTCTGGACCAACTACAGCAGGTTGCTCATCAGTAGCTGCGATCGTGTCTTTAGTGGTGCCCATTTGAAAAGGTCCTTCATCAATGGATTTCAAGATGTTAACCCCGTTTTCCTTTGCCAAGAAATAGAGACGAATCCTTTGTGCCCATGATTCATAGTCAGTTCTGTCCAGCATTGGAGGACGAGTATCCGACCCTGCAGCCTGAATGTCATCAGAGGAAGTGCTTGCCATTCTTGTGGAAAGTGAGTAAGTATTAGTACCAAGTTTTAAACACAAGTGTGTTTCATGTAATGTTGCAACAAGTCAAATTACAACCGCTCAACAGATACCAAATCAAGTCGTAAGTTAAATCCTCACAACGTCAAGTTACTGTTGAGTTAGTCGTAACAACTTAAGTCGCAACAACCCACAAGTTTCACTAACGTTCCTGAACCAAGTCACTAGCACCACTCTACAACTTGTCACAAACAATGTCAGCTTGCTAAGAACAAACCAATTAGCTAAAGTTTGATCAACTCGCTAAGTACATGATGAGGCGAAAAATGATCCATTTTTAGGGGGTCATTTAAGCCCGAATTCGAATTTATTTGATCAAATATTGCCCTAAATCGTTCCTTTTGTGATTTTAGGTACTTTGGGAGAGAAATCTGGAAAAGGAAGCAATTCGGACGTTTTTGGAGCATAAAAGTGAAGAAAACGCCAAAGTCTTAATTTTCCATGCTGGGAACAGTAGGTGACGGTGTCAAGAGTAATTCTCTGACGGCGTCAAGAGCAGAATTCCATGACGACCCAGTACAGATTCGACGGCGTCACGAAGGTAGGGCGTCAAGAGTAAAAGTCATGACGGCCTGGAAATGATTAAGTCTTGACGGCGTCAAATGTAGATCAAGGCAGTCCGAGAATAGTTTTGGCGGCGAGGTGACGGCGTCACAATGTTGGTCTTGACGCCGTCAGACCCATTTTTCTATATATAGTTTTCTAATTTTCACATTAGAGGGAGAAGTTTTGGAGAAACCCTAAGTACGATTTTGGTGCACCTTTTACAGGTTTTTCAAGGGTTCCAAACCCTTGATACCTTTCATTGTAATTGCGATAAGTGTTCTTTTAATTCAATCAATATGTCTATGTGTTGGTTGTCTATATCTTTTTCTTATCTTAATTCCATCATGCTAGGCTAGATCTATCTTGTGTTTGCTTAGATCTAATGAAACCTAGATGTTAATTATGTGTTGATTACTTGTTTATACTTGTCTTGGATGAATGATTTATATGTTAGGCTTAAGAAAGCTGGCAGATCTCCACTTGGTAACATGCTTGAATGTCTTAAGAAACATGAACCGACGCGCACTAGGTCTTTATTGGTTGTATTTAATGCATGAGCCACTGTTTACAATCCCTATAGTTGTGCTGGGCATGGTGTAGGAGGAGATAAGAGCTCATAGAATTGGGGAGTTATGTATGCCACCCCATGAATGGTATTAAGGAATACGATTCGTCATCCATGCAATTATAACAAGTAATTAACGTGTAAAACATGTCTAGGGAGTAGTGAAATCTAAGTAAACACATTTTCTCCACTTATTGCTCACAACCTTAGTATAATTTAGTTTATTTTCATTTCTAGTATTTTATTTTGATCGCATCTTTAGTATCGGGTTAGTTGATTAGCAACTAATTCCGCCCAAATCCTTCAAACCCGAGATATTTACTTGCTTTCTAAAAAATATAAAAATACAAAAATAATCATCCCTCACCTTTAGAACTAGTATTTAGGCTTTATAATCCTAGCGACACTATTCCTAAGTTGAACGATCAATCCCCCGGTACTTGTCACTATACTATACTACAACGATCAGGTACACTGCCTGGTGGGGGTTGTAAGCTTCTCGAGATCCCTTGAGAGGTAAAGCCTGGTGCAATCCCCACGCATCAAGTTTTTGGCGCCGCAGCCCGGGGAATAGTTATTGTCTAGGTTAGAATTTTTTTTATTAGGTCTACTTGCTAGATTCCTTTCTAGTAAGATTTTATTTTTATTTTTAGGTTCTCTTTAGTCTATCTTTTTCTTTGTGCCTTTGTTCGTAACCACCCGACATCATGGACAACGGGAACACCCTTGAACCCGTCAACCCACCGCAACAAAACCACCCACAAACCTTACCACAACCAACCCACCCACCTATAAGGTCCATCCGTTTGCAATCCAGCACCATTCGATTGGTGCAAGTCGGGTGTGCATTCTTTGGATACTTTTTCGAGAACCCGACCCGACACCTTGAGAACTACCTAAAAATTACCAATTCTATAAGATTAGGTGTTGATAATCAAGAAGGGGAACTCTTAGCCCTCTTTCAATTCTCCTTACATGGTCGGGCTCTTCAATGGTTATTCCAACTCCCGAAAAGGTCTGTCTCCTCTTGGGACGATCTTGCTTCCTACTTCTTAACTAGATTCACCTTTCCCAAGGAAGTTATTTCGCAACATAACCAACTTAAAACGGAAAATGATGAAATAATGAAGGTCAATGTAATGAATGAATGTGAAATCAAGCTAGGGAGTAACACTTGTAGGGAAGGGCCATGGGATGATTATAGAATATTTAGGAGTTCCACACCAACCCTTGAGGAATTGAGGTACCATAAGTTCCTTCTAAAATGCCCTTGCCCCGCAAAGTACCGAAAACGCCCATGGATTAGGAAACATAATTCTATCAATCTTAAGGTCCCATGCATGATTGGTCATATGTTTAGAGAACACACTTATATCGATTTAAAGGCACCAATGAACATCATGTCTAGGCTTTATTATAATTGGATCATGAACGAAAAATTGAAACCTAGGCGGGACCCTTACAACCCTAATCGCATGAGTAATTTTGTTGAGCAGGTTAGAGGGTTACATGTTTTCATTGGGGATTTTGTTTATAGGTGTGACTTTATGATCTTAGAAGATGTTAGGGGAATTATTGATCAATCTTTGTGTCAGATTGTTTTAGGAGAACCTTTTGTCAAAACCTCTAAAATGACTTACAACCATGATGAGGGCACTATCACATTCACAACCAAAGAGAAAAACATTATATATAGGATGCCCCATAAAGAAAAGAGGTTTAGAGAAGTTGAGGATCTCGATGTTGACAACATCCCCGTGATTAAGGTTGAGAGTGAGGAAGAGAGAAACATTGGAGGTTACAAAAAGAAAGAGATCTATTACTCGAAATGTTTAGCTTTAGGCCCCGAGTATAGGAAGGATGAGAGATTGGTTAAGATGTTTGAAACCGCATTCATTTTGCGGGATAGGAAAATGTAGTAACCCATGACCTTGAGTCTAGCTACAAGACTCGTAAATAAAGAAAAGCGCTTCTTGGGAGGCAACCCATGTTTTGTGTGATTTTATTTGTTTGTTTGTTATTTGCTTTCGTATGCATGCTTAATTTTTATTGTTGGTAGATCATGTTTCTAAACTAAATAGTGGAAATACTTTACTTTGTTGTTTTGGCCTAGTCTTAACTCCACCTAAAGGTATTTTTGCAAAAGATAAGTGTAAGGGGAAACCCCAAATATGTTTTTAAGAAACAAACCGATCATGATTCTCCACAATATTAAATGAACATGTATATTCGTATTTGTTAGAGTCAAATGCTTGTATTGAGTCATAATGAAGTTTTGCAGGATTTTCCAGGAAGTAGGACCAAGTTTTTCCAGAAATTTTCCGGAAACTTAACACAAGAATTTCTGTAGGTCACTTCTGACGGCGTCATGAGTTTACTCTTGACAGCGTCAAGTGTAAAAATCTGGAAATTTTACCGGTTTTGGTTTTCTAACGGAGTCTTATGGTTTTTGTGAATTATTAAGTTTTATAATCTCCAGGAGATCTGCAAACTTCATTCCACAAGCATTATATCTTATCTTGTTTTCTAGGATTTAGTAACTTATATAGGATGTCGCCAATTTTACGCGAGGTTGTCTTGTCTATTTTATCAGGATTTACAGGTTATGTATGATAAGAAGATGATTTACATTCTGGAAGGGAAGCTTTGATTGTTCATTTTCTTGGAGGAAGATTTAACCTGGCCACCCTATTATCCATACCAAGCGAATCAGGGGAGTATTTGATTTCATTCTCTTTACTTTTTCACTTTTACATTCTTTACTTGAACATTGGGGACAATGTTCATCTTAAGTGTAAGGGGAGGGTAAAATGATGATACCTTACATATGCACTTTCGCTTGAGTTTGTTTTGTTTAATGGTAGATGTGTAATAAAACTATGAGAAATACTTGTTAGTGCAATTTTAGCGCCAAATTTAAAATTTTTTACAACATTTAGGAGTGAAACTTTAGCCATAGCAAGCGTCTCATGGATAGGAGATTGTATGACTAGCACATAACCGTATATTTAGAAAAAATTTCCACCCAAATATGTGAGGTTCGCCTTTAGATTTGATAGGAAAAGCATTTACTATTAGTGCTTATGACTGTACCGGTAGCATTTAGATTCTAGAACTTGCATTAGTGATGCATCCCGAGACCGCTAGTGAGACTACATTCGTGTGGTAGGATTTACTACATGATAAGAGGCATTAGGATCACCTTTGTGTTAAACCCGTATCATAATTACTTGACCATTTAAGTCATATTACTTGGCTAGTTAAGTCAATTAATTTTTCCCACACCCTTAGCGTTGTACTCATTTTTAGTACACGAAACCCCTAGTATACCCCTCCGAGCCTATCTTTTCGTTTCTAACTTTAAGCATTTTACTTAAAGGAAGAATTTGTTACACCCCACTTAAATGTACAACCAAATCGCCTTAGCCTTCCGTGTATGCGCTCATTTTTAGTGCATTATTGTTATTTGTTAAACCCTAAGTTAACTATCTAATTGATTACATGGTTGCTAAGTCGAGTCATATCTTTGTACATATTGTTTTGGGACGATTGGGACTCATGGGTAAGTACTTATTTTATGGAGTAATGGGGAAGAACATCATTTATTACCCCCATATGTACGTTAATTTTAAAAGTGCTCCAAGTGTTTTGATTTTCTTAATTCGAGTCATTAGTTTAGTTAAATGTAAAGTATGTAAAGATTCAAGTGCAAGGGGAATGCTTATCCCCTATGATGTATTATTTTGGATGGTAGGGTAAGAGTGTATGCAAAAAAATAAATAAATAAATAAATCGAAAAATCAAGAAAAAGCAAAAAAAAAATAGAAAAAGGAAAAAGAAAAAAAAACATACGGACTACCATCCATTTTTATTCTATGTTCATTTTATATTTTTGTTAATTTTCATTTATTAGCTTAAGTCGAGTCTAGTCTTGACTTAGCAACGCCATATTGTACATGTAATTAACCAAGATTGTTAACTCGCCACCAGTAAAACTTCCTTTATCCAACAAAACCGTGTATTTCATATCCCTACACCTAACGTTACAACCTTTTAAAAGACCTCTTTGATAGTTTATCCTAGGTGCTTACGCCATGTGGTGGAGGTTTGATCCTTTCCCAAGCCTATGGTAATCTATTTTGCTATGACAGGTAGTGAGAGATATCTTCCGTTTCCATATTGTAATTTACACTTTATTACACCCGAGAGATGTGAGTATCTAAACACTATTTGTGAGGTGCTAGTATATGACCTCCGTGCTTGTCTATTGGTCTTTAGTGGAACGATTATTTGTTGTAATTACTTTTATATTAGTGTTAAATGACCCCTAACTTGTATTTTGAGTAGAATAAAAGCGCATTTGCTTGAGGACAAGCAAATCTCAAGTGTAAGGGTATACGATGAGGCGAAAAATGATCCGTTTTTAGGGGGTCATTTAAGCCCGAATTCGAATTTATTTGATCAAATATTGCCCTAAATCGTTCCTTTTGCGATTTTAGGTACTTTGGGAGAGAAATCTGGAAAAGGAAGCAATTCGGACGTTTTTGGAGCATAAAAGTGAAGAAAACGCCAAAGTCTTAATTTTCCATGCTGGGAACAGTAGGTGACGGCGTCAAGAGTAATTCTCTGATGGCGTCAAGAGCAGAATTCCATGACGACCCAGTACAGATTTGATGGCGTCACGAAGGTAAGGTGTCAAGAGTAAAAGTCATGACGGCCTGGAAATGATTAAGTCTTGACGGCGTCAAATGTAGATCAAGGCAGTCCGAGAATAGTTTTGGCGGCGAGGTGACGGCGTCACAATGTTGGTCTTGACGCCGTCAGACCCATTTTTCTATATATAGTTTTCTAATTTTCACATTAGAGGGAGAAGTTTTGGAGAAACCCTAAGTACGATTTTGGTGCAACTTTTACAGGTTTTTCAAGGGTTCCAAACCCTTGATACCTTTCATTGTAATTGAGATAAGTGTTCTTTTAATTCAATCAGTATGTCGATGTGTTGGTTGTCTATATCTTGTTCTTATCTTAATTCCATCATGCTAGGCTAGATCTATCTTGTGTTTGCTTAGATCTAATGAAACCTATATGTTAATTATGTGTTGATTACTTGTTTATACTTGTCTTGGATGAATGATTTATATGTTAAGCTTAAGAAAACTGGCAAATCTCCACTTGGTAACATGCTTGAACGTCTTAAGAAACATGAACCGACGCGCACTAGGTCTTTATTGGTTCTATTTAATGCATGAGCCACTGGGTCTTTATTGGTTCTATTTAATGCATGAGCCACTGTTTACAATCCCTATAGTTGTGCTGGGCATGGTGTAGGAGGAGATAAGAGCTCATAGAATTGGAGAGTTATGTGTGCCACCCCATGAATGGTATTAAGGAATACGATCCGTCATCCATGCAATTATAACAAGTAATTAACGTGTAAAAGATGTCTAGGGAGTAGTGAAATCTAAGTAAACACATTTTCTCCACTTATTGCTCACAACCTTAGTATAATTTAGTTTATTTTCATTTCTAGTATTTTATTTTGATTGCATCTTTAATATTGGGTTAGTTGATTAGCAACTAATTCCGCCTAAATCCTTCAAACCCGAGATATTTACTTGCTTTCTAAAAAATATAAAAATACAAAATAATCATCCCTCACCTTTAGAACTAGTATTTAGGCTTTATAATCCTAGCGACACTATTACTAAGCTGAACGATCAATCCCCCGGTACTTGTCACTATACTATACTACAACGATCAGGTACATTGCCTGGAGGGGGTTGTAAGCTTCTCGAGATCTCTTGAGAGGTAAAGCCTGGTGCAATCCCCACGCATCAGTACACCAACTCACTACCAATATCAACTCGCTGGAACAGTGACCTCAACTCGCTAGACACACCAAATCGCTAGAAGAGATCAACCCTCTAGATCTGGTTAACTCGCTACACACTGGAACAACTCGCTAGTATAATCAACTCGCTGCAAATAGCTCAACCCGCGGGATGGAATCAACTCGCTACTTATACTAACTTGTTAGCAACCTCAACACGCTAGAGCAGTGTATATTGAGTCAACTCGCTAAACAACACCAACTCGCTGGAATATAGTAACTCGCTAAACTGATCAAACCGCTAACTCTGTCAACTCTCTGAAATTGATCAACTCGCTGCAAACACAGCCAACTCGCTAGTAATCTCAACTCGCCACTATTACTCAACTCGCTAGAATAGTAGGACAAAAGTGTCACTATCTAGCGATTTGGCTTTATACCCCAAAATAGCAAAACGCCAAACCGCTGCACCAACTCGCTAGAAGGTCCTGCCAACCCTCTACCTAGTATGAAAAACTCAATGAATTCCACCTTACACCTAACCAATGGATGATACAACCACTCCAAGTGCAAACCTAAGAACTTATAGCTCAACTAATCAAGAAAGTACAAGAAAAACACCAAGAAAAACCCCTAACGAAACTAAATAATGAAGAAAAACACCAAACCCATTTCGAACCACACTAAAACACAAACCAAGTAATGAATACAAGTTTACCACCAATCCTAGGATAGAACCTTGGCTCTGATACCAATTGTAACCAAACTATAATGTAAGAACATGGATGGTTTAGTGTTTAGGATGATTTAAGGTTATGTTTTCTAGTGAGAGGTTAGAGAGAGGAGTGGAACCTTGAGAGAAAAACAAGTAATGTATTAGATTGAAGTGAAGGTCCAACCCTCTCCACTATTGGAGAGGGGTATTTATACAAGCAACTGGACACCCCATAAAACGGGCTGAGGATTGAGCTGACAGTGGGTAAAGACCCGACCCGACTCCACAAATATTAACTAATACTAAGCTACGTACTAACTAATATGATAAATACTACGAGCTACAACATGCTAAACAATACTCGGGGTGACCGAGTCTTCATATGAATAAACGTATTCCTAACAAACACCTATGATGTGCTGGATTGTAGTCTACACAAAAGTTTTACTTCTCAAGGGATCTTGAGAAGCTTACAATCCCCACCAGGCAGTGTACCTGACCGATGTAGTATAGTGAAGTGGCAAGTACCGGGGCATTGATCGTTCTCCACAGGGAATAGTATTCGCTAGGATTGAAATTAATCTAACTAGGTCTAGAGGTGAGGGATGATTCTTTTAGTATTTTTATAATTTTATGAAAAGCAAGTAAAATCTCAGGTTTTTGGAAGAAGGGGCGGAATTAGTTGCAAGTCAACTAACCCAATTAACTGCATAACAATTAAAATAAAATAAACAAGAAAATAAAATGTGAAAACTATATGTGGAGAAAACGTGTTTACTTAGATTTCATTACTCTCTAGTTATCTTTTATTAATTGATAAGCTTTTTACAATTGCGTGGGTGACAGGTTGCATTCCTTAATACCATTTGTGGGGTCGTGTATGATCTTCCCAAACTCTATAAGCTTCTATTTCTTCCTATGGCAACACGTTAAGTATCCTTACCATGGCCTCCTTAATAGTTACTTATGCATTAAATACAACCATTAAAATCGTAGTACACATCCGATTCATGTTTCTTAAGATGTTCAGGCAAGTTACCATTATAGGAGATTAGCCAGTTTTCTTAAGCCTAAAATCGATTATCAATCACCCAACAACAACTAATAACAAACCATCAATCAATAATCAATAATTAGGTTTCATTGATGGATTACTTATCTTTAATTGAACATGGAAGAGACAAGGGTATGAAACCCTTAAAAACTTCTGAAATTCGAACTAGGGTTTCTGTGTGTGTTCCACCAAAAAGTTCCTCTCCAAAGTTACACTCTAATGAATGAAAAATCAAAAACTATATATAGATTTACAAGGGTGACGGCGTCACCTTTTGATGGTTGACGTCGTCATCTCGCCGCGGCTAGGGTTTCTTGTCGCCCAATATAACTACTCGACGCCATCACTTTGTAAGAAATCTGGGCCGTCATGCTTTAGAGAATACACGTGACGACCTACTTCTGGTATAGAGTGACATCGTCACATGTAAATACCCAAATTGTCTTCTAGCACGTCAAGTGTAAAAGTAATATCCACCTCTTGTCTTAAAGAGTGACGCTGTTCCTTTGGAATAGGTGACGCCGTCAGGTACAATTTCCAGCTTGGATTCTTGACTTTGTCGTTTTCTTCACTTTTTGCTCCAAAAACGTCCAAAATGCTTCCTTTTCCAGAATTCTCTTCAAAAGTACCTAAAATTACAAAAGGAACTATTTAAGGTAATAATTGATCATATTATCACCACTTAAGGCTTAAATGACCCCTTAAAGCGTAACAAATTTTCCTTACACTTGAGATTTGCTTGTCCTCAAGCAAATGAGCTTTTATTCTATTAAAAATACAAGCTAGGGGTCATTTAACATTAATATAAAAGTAATTACAACACATGATCGTTCCACTTTTATCAAAACATGCACGGAGATTATAGACTAGCACCTCACAAATAGTGTTTGGATACTCTCATTTCTCGGGTGTCATAAACCAAAATATAACTAATGGAATTGGAAAAATATCACTCACTACCTGTCATAGCAAGTAGATTACCATAGGCTTGAGAAAGGATCAAAAACCACCACCACTTGGCGTAAGCACCTAGGAAAGCTATCAAAGAGGTCTTTTTTAAAGGGTTTGATGCGCTCCATCGAAGCTTTAAATTTATAAACAAGAATTACCGGTTAACTAGGAACACATTAGGGCAAGTATACCCTAGTCAATTGTAGTATAGGGGTGGTAAGTCAAGGTCGTCCCAAGAGACTTGGTTACACTCAAGTGTCGTTTGTTTGTTTAAGCAAGTAACAAGTTGGTGGTTATGATTGTCACGGATCAAACCACAAGAAAAACAATAAGAGAACAAGCACACAAAGAACATACATGTTTGGACAAATGATTACATGGAGATTAGGATGTTTAGTTTGGAAAACATATTATCAAAGGTAATCCTTACGGCCTATAAACCAATAATAATTTAGTGTTTTATAAATCAAATGTGCATATGCATCAATCAAATGGCCATGTCATGAGCCTTATGATAACAAAAACAAATAATCCTTTCGAACTATAGACTTTGATGTTCTTAATTCATGAAGTTCCATTTACGTGAAAAATGATTAGAACACATATTCAAAAGATGCCTTTCGACCTTTAATCCAAGTTAAACCTTTATTTGTTATATTTATTAAGTTCCTTATACAATCGTCACAAAGTACAAGACCAAAACCATTCGTCTACTAATGAATTGAAATCAACCACTTTTGAGAATCCTTTCGACTATAGACTCAACAATGATTAATCAAAATAATAAACAAGACAAATTCCAATTTAACCAAATATGATGTCTTTCATCATAATACAAACAAACACTAATTGTATCCAAACATCCTTTTATCACAAGTTATCATATATACCAAACAAGCATTAAGAGATTATCATTATCAAAACACATCACATGAAACACATAGAACCAAACATGAGATATAACATTCAACATCTTAAAAGTAACAAGAGTTTACCCAAAGTATGAATCACAATAGGCAAAGGTAAGGATTTATAGCAACCCTCAAGCCTCCAATCAACTACAACTTCTAACCAAGCCGGAAAATAATACCCGGACACTTTCTTGAGCACTTGAGCACCACTTCTGGAAATGGCAGAGGGTTGTAGCCTTTTGGGTGAGATAATAGTGGTGACAATTCGTCCTTAAGGGTGGAGGAAAGAATTGCACCATGGTAAGGTGGTGACAAATCTTCCTTTAGGGTGGAGGCTAGAAATGCACACACACTTACATACTTAGAACCAAGGAAAAATGGTCCTATTTATAGTAGAAATCAAGCCTAGGATCTTAAATGCAGCAACTTGGCCTCCAAGGTGAATAGAAGGACCTAGAATACCAGAAAGAATGGCCTAGAATTGAGTAGAATAAATTCTTGAAAAAGTTAACGAGGCATCCAACCGTTTGGTCATCAATCTAACCGTTCTGTTGGATCCTCAGGTTCAATCCAACCATTCGGTCATCAATCTAACCGTTCGGTTGGATGAGACATGTAGCTCCAACCAATCGTTAATCTATCCAACCGTTTGGTTGGATGCATTTTGGCAGAAAATGACAAACTTAAAAGTTGTATATCTATCTCTTAGCTCTCCGTGGCCGCAAACGGGAGGTCAAACGTAGTCCGTATGCTCAAGATATGGCCAAAATGGTGAAGGTGTGTCGGGAACAACGAGTCTTCCAATAATTCTTCGTTTGAGCTTGTTTTCTTCATTTAATTTCTCGTTTTCCTTCGTGTGCTTTATTCTTGAGTCTTTGGAGTGATAACTTCATGACTTTTATCTTCTCGAATATACTCCAAGTGACTTGAATGAGTCGGGAATTCTTCATACATGCATAAATCTTCGTTTATTGATCATTTCTTCGTCTTGTTCATCATTTTCCTTCCATGAACCTAAAATACGAATTATACTTAATTAAGTACCATAAGTTCATAAAAGTGACAATAAAATCCACAATAACGCTCCTAAAAACATGTACAATTTGAGCGTTATCAAATCCCCCACACTTGAACTTTGCTTGCCCTCAAGCAAATCTAGAATTTAAGAAAATAAATCCACATGGTGCACAAGAATGATTAGAAAAATGTGATGCAAATCCACCAAGTACAAGTACAAGAGAAGATTCATCGGTTTAAAGCTTAATAGTGAAAAATTGAGATGTTTGACAATACCTAATGATTTTCTCGCTTGATTAACATTTCTAAACACCTCACGAAAAAGAAATCAAGTATAATTCACTCAATCACTCATTTATTTGGGCAGTGGATTATATATAAGAGAAATCACACTCATTACTCAGTTGTGATTAGTTTATTACCATAGGCTTGTACAATAAACAAAACTCCACCGACGAGGCGTAAGCACCTAGTGTAAAGATCTAAAGAGGTCTTTTATTGGGTTGTAACATTAAGGCTTCGGGTTAATACCAGGCTTATGTTCAAACATCTCATACAAAAACATAATAGATCGCTAGCGCGAATTCTTGATTTTCTCAAACAACGGATGGTCACTAGATTGTACATTGGCTCGCTGGCGCGCTATTCACATAACGGACGGTCACCAAAATACATACTAGATCACTGGCGCATCATTTGCTCACTCAAAAACTCGGATGGTCACTACAATATTCATGCACTTGATATTTTCACTAAGCCATCACTATATCCGGATAGATAAAGTAATTTGGTAAGGGTAGGGATAAGACATGGGAATATTTATGAAATTGGTTTTAAAAGAAAAATAAATTCAATTCAAAGTCCCATTGTTGCTAGTCACGAAACAATCCACAAACCCATAAATGATTATAGTTACGATCTTCTCCTCTTCGGACTTTCACATATCGATACATCGATTCGCCATAACAATATTCTTCATACTTAGCACATTGGCTAACAACATATCACATAACTTTCTTTCTTCATATCCATATAAATATATAGCACATTTGCTATAATTGTCACCTTATAGTTGCGATGACTTATTCTATTTTTTATTCTTTTTTTTTTACTTTTTTTTTTTAAATTCTCCTTTCATAAATAACGTCTCCCCCACACTTCGTATAAGCATACACCACAAAAATACAAATAAGAAGGTGCACTCTTCGTCTTTGTCGGAATGGCACACATGAATTACAAAATGTGGCTAACTAATCATCATCAAAAACAATCCAACATACCAAGAAACTAGCAACCCACCACTTAGACTTTGATAAGGGGTTAGGCTAAGGTTTAAAGTGTAAAATCTTTTTATATATTTCTGGATGTAACAAAAGAAAAGTATTGGCTCGGAGGGTGAACTAAGGGTATCTAGCGCTAAAGATGAACGCTAACAAATGGGTTCAAAATACGAGGATAACTATCCGATGTGGTTAGCAAAAATTATTTTGTAAACGGATGGCCATTTGGTTTTATTCCTAAGGTTGCCTCTTTATCACACAAATACACTTATATCACACGAATGCGATCTTACAGCGGTCTGGTAATGATTTACAAGTACAAGTTCTAGAATAAATAAAATCACCGGCACACTCATAAGAAAAGAATTCAAGCATAAAAGATGTATGCTATATATGAAATAGGCTCAAATCCTCACAATTTAGTGGAAAGGGCTATAATGTGTGCTAGCAAATGTTATCTGATGACGTATAGTCTATATTCGGGTCACGAACCCAAATAATAAACATTACTAACGCCCAAGCCCACCGTGAGTGGGCTATCATAACAATGATTTGGGCCAGCATAGTAATGATTTGGGCTTACAAAAGCCCAAACCAAAGTTATTTATGGTTTTGATATGGATATCTCCTATTTAAGGGATATATATCAAACCGGATATACATCGAAGAGTAAGGAGCACGTATCCAATAAGGATTACGTACCTATATAAACAATATCACAACTCTCATTGAGGTACGACTGACAACTCTAACTCTTCTACATAACCCTAAAATCGATTACTTACTCTCACGCCGGAGGATAATCGTGGGAGACAATCCCACGATAAGCCTAACGGTGTTTGTTTGCTTTCTTAGTGCAAAGGTTTCAAGCATTAAGATCTGATTGGTACGAGAGCAGGAACCCAAACAAGGAACGCCCAACTTTTGTATCAACAAGTGGCGCCATCCGTGGGACCCTGCACTAAGAACTCAAATGACAAACCACAAAAACTCAAGCCAGCGGACTCCGCAATTGGAAAAAACACATGGTGACCCCCAGAAAAGGAACCATCAAGATTCAACTTCTAGGCAGGCCTCTAGGACAAAAAATGCGCCTGGTCACCAAGAAACGGGAATAACCCTACCTCTCCCAATGGTAGAATGGCCCACAGGGGCTGCCTAGACCACTACGGTGGTCCCAAACACTAAAGAACTTCAGCGCACTCTCTTCAATACTCCTCATCAAACGGCACCCATTGTGGACAACACTGTGCTGCTAGGCACGCCTAATCGAGATAGAGGACCTAACCCAGAAGCAGATATTGTTGCACTGGAAGAGGACGCGCCTGAATTAACGCTAAGTAATTTTGTGTCACAAAATTACGAAGCTTTAACTAGCCTCATGCAAGAGGAGGCAAGGAGAAGATCAAGCCAGAGCCTACAAGCCCGGGTTAACTTTAACCCAGAAACATCCCCACCGCGCTATCAGAGGGGGGCGCGAAAATAGACTTGGACGGCAACACTCACCGAGTGAGGGCTCCTCAAGATTTGGAAGCAGAAGAATTCACGACAGGTTGGGAAGACAAACTTCCCCAAGTGAAAGCCCCTCAAGTTCTTCCTCTAAGGAAAAACGGCGCAAGCGCCGCAAAAGGGATGACTTCTCCTCAAGTGACTCCTCGGACAACGAGGATAAAGAGACAGGACACTGGAAGTCCAGAGGAAGACGTCACGAGGAAGAAGACGAAGACATATCTCTTCCTTGACGTCGCCAAAAAGTTGATGCATTCACACAGCGCATCAGCGATTACTCTTTTAATAATTACATAAAATAAAGTATAGGCTTGAATTTGGAATATAACAAAGCCAAAGTAAAAATTCAAAATTATACGTTATTTTAGGGTTTTATGTCACATGTTTAAGAATTCTAGGTTTTACATCTAATGACCTTTATGAAAACACTTATTGACGATCAACTGAAATGCATGAGAGAAAACAGATCAACTATAAAAATTGTTGGTGAGTACACATGTTTTATATAATATGAAAACTATTTGAGAAAGTTCACAAGGCAAAAAGGCATTGTAAATCCACTCAGTTGCAAGTCTCACCCAGACAAGACTTGTAACCTATGTGTTCACAACCCATTACATAGAAAGTAGTATGTCTGGTAGTCAAGCCCACGTGGTCATAATTATTCACAATATAAGCACTACGTATATAATAATCAAGAGTGCTCTAAACAAGGGAGACTTTGCACGCTCCACCAATAAGGCAAGCCTTTAGAATCCTCCACCAAAATTGCGAGACTTTGCACGTTCCACACATAAGGTGAGACTTTAGAAAACTCCACCTGAATGGCGAGACTTGGTATTGCTGCTCCGTTAACAGGGGAGGCTTTGTATTGCTTCACCGTTCGAGAGACTTTGCACGCTCCACCCATAAGGCGAGACATTATATTCCTATTTCGTTCACATAAGGAGACTTTAGGTCAAGAACACTCCACCGACATGGCGAGAATTTAGGACAAGAACGCTCCACAAAAATGGCGAGACTTTTAGGTCATAGCACATACGGTACATTAAGTTCAAAACAAATCATAAGTTCTTAATTAAACTGAAGAGTTTGATTCAAGTTCAAAAGTTTAAGTTATCAGGGTTAATAAAATAGTAATTAGTTTGGTTCAAATATAATTCATGCATCCACCCCAAAGTGATTAAAATAGTTAGAAAAAGGGTTCTGAATACTCACCTCACGCAATAAGTAATGCGTTACAAGTAAGTGCGCACGGAAAACGATGCACGATGCTCTAACCACAACCTAAAGTAATTATGTGTTTTAGGTAGTGCAATAATGTCGTGTATGAAATTTTAAAAAATGTTATATCACCCGTACATGTTTGTTTGCAAGTTTAATTATAAAATAATGTTACGTTGGAAATCCTTACAAATAGTCAAAATAATACATTTTTGGATTTTTTAGCAAGTATTTATCGTAACTATGGTACGAATGTTTCAGTAATATATATATTGAAAAGTCTAAAACTCGACTGAAGTATGTGAACAAAATACTACAACTTTCTTTTATGACATTTTATCCAAAACTGCACCTAAAGTGCCCAAAAATCCATTTCTAAAATAAAATCAGGTTACTATTCCCTATTAGGAAAGCTGTCAAAATATTATTTTTCGTTGGTATCTTTGTTAAGTCATAACTCATTCGTTATAGATCGGTTTTTAAAGTTCTACCTATCCCCGTGAAGGTATTTAAGTATACTAATACATTTTTAGGTCTCGGGGACTCGGTTATCTTTTAAAGCTTGATTTTACTAACTCGAAAATCCATACAGCAACTATTAATTTTTCTGAAAAATAGTTATCGATAATATAAATTAGAAAACTCGTATCTTATTCGTTACAAATCCGTTTTAATCCATTTAAACGACCACGTTCTCGTTATAAAATCTATTTTCCATTTCTTTGACTAAATTCTTGTAAAAATAACTTGATTTTATAAAAGTTAGAAATTTAGGCAATGCTTCCGCTTATATTTTTAAATAATCTAAACCCTCAAATCAACTCCGAATCTATCATAATCTCTTCCACCAATTCTTTAACAATTTAGATAGTTCCAAAATAAAAATTAAAACATAATAAAATCTCACAAACATGTATATAGGTGATGAAATGAGTTTAAATAAATACTTAAACTTAATAAATGCATAAATGAGCATAAGGAATGTATACAATACATAAGTAAAAGTATAAAAATAGTTTTTAATCTTACTTGAATATGATGGATTTATGATAGGATCTAGCACAATATAATCCGAGTATAACTCCAAAACCTTTTGTAACTAATCTATAAACCCGAATAAGCACTAATAAACTCTAAATAAACAAATTACTATTTTTCCTCCTTCTTTTCCCACTTGGTCCGAATTTTAGAGAGCGGAGAAATATATGTGCATGTTGGTTGCTTGTAAAAAAATGAGTTACACTTGTGGTCTTTTATTTAAATTCAAAGCATGGTCCATATTAATTTTATAATTCTTACTACTAGCTTGTAGATAGAAATTATTAAAAGGATGTTGGAGGTTGCTTGTGATCAGTCGAAGAAGAAGAAAGTAATAGGGTCAAAGACAATAATTTTGTTAGTTGAGAATAAAAAACTAAGGTATTGTTTTATTAAATCGAGATGAGATCCATACAGATCATCAACTTTCTAAAGAACAAGACAGTGAATCATAGTCATTCATTTTGTTTTAATCCAACGGTAAAAATCAAACAAGATAATAACAAAGCAAGGGCAAACTTGTACTTCCAACTTATTAAATATAAAAAACCCATTTTCACTTTTATTTTAAACAACATATCTTACAAACAGTAAATCTTCAACCTATAAAAAATATAACATCGCAACGAGAATTAAATTATATTTCTATAAATATTCACTTTTATATACTTTTGACGATTTTTTTTCAAAATTTTCGCCTAAAAAAATCACACGTGATTTTTTATTTTAAAAATCACGTATGATTTTATAAATCACATGGAGCCGGCTCGTAATGTTGAGTCGAAAACACAGCTTACAAAAAAATCACACGTGATATTTTACTATAAAAATGAGTGAATCACATGTGATTCGTGTGTAAATCACACGTGATTCACTAAAAAAGAATAATTTGAAATAAAATCACATGTGATTTAAGGTAAAAATCACATGTGATTCTTTGGTGGATCTTATTAAAAATAGCTAAAAGTCTTTACAAAAATAAACTGCCATCTTTTTCAAATAGCAAACCTATTTTCCTATTAATTCTTTCCCACTTTCTTATTAAATCTTGGATTGAGAAGAAAGTTGATACTCCTTGACATTGTTGGTTGTGATACCTCCACGTATACAAATCAATGAGATTATCCTCCGAACCATTAGAAACCATGAAATTCTTATCCTTAACTCCAACTGATTCACTGTTACCCTCCATCAAACGAGGCTATCTCCCATTTGTTATCATCCTCATTCCGTTCCACCTCTTTGACAATATGTTTCTCCTTCAAAACAGAAAAACACCATTTCACCACACTCCAAATTCACCCCCAAAAAACTCATCATCTCAATGGCCATAATCACACTAATCTTCATTTCCCTCGTAACCTTCCTTCACCCAACCACCACCAACACCATCATAAACCGCCACCGCCATCAAATTAAAAACCAACCGTCATCACCCAACCTAATCCACATCGCATGTCTATCCATGCGCTACACGAGAAGCTTCTTTCGTTGCAAACACCTTGGTTCGTTAAACCTAACCGAAAAACACGGAGATGCGTTGACATCCTCATGTCGTGTTGATTGTTGAAAGTGGAGATCTGATTGGTGATGAAGTTATAGTGATGGAGTGAGTGAGATAGAATGACGAGTTATTGTTTTAATTTTCGAGTCACACAACGATGAGTTTAGTTTTGACTGATGATGAAGTTATGGTGATGGAGGTAGCTGCCTCAAATGAAATGAAATGAGTAAATGAGGAGCATGTGATGTGTTTAGTTTTGAATGATATTACAAAAGTGTCCTTAAGTAATTAATTATATTAAAATAAGGATTAATCTATACATTTAGATTTAAAATAGATGGATGGTTGAGATCTCTTGATTTGATCTTTAGATAATTATTGTTCTGCATTGAACTTTTGTCGTATCAAATATAAAATTTCACCCTACACACCTAAGTGAATAAAAATATATGAACTATGGTGTGCTTGCTTGTGACTAATCGAAGGGGGACAAAAGAGAGGAGCACATATTTATTAGTTTTCATAAAATATATACATAAAAGTACATTATGCATTGAAATTCAAAGTTTTCTTGTGTGTTTGGTGAAGTCTTGACTCAAATGGGCAAAAAAGAGTGGGGTGAAGTGTCTCATTAATGGTTTATGTTTTCTTGTCTCCAAAAATCTAATATATATTATTATATATAGTAATGTTGATATTATTAATTAAGTACTGAGTTAGCTAGAGATAAATTTTAGCTGAGCAAAATAAAGTATAATAAAGTCATATAAATTATGAAAATGTATTTTGTATAAGTATCGGATGTTTATATAATTATTGTTTCATAAATACTTAAGTGATTGTAAATATATATATATATATATATATATATATATATATATATATATATATATATATATATATATATATATATATATATATATATACTAGACTTCAAAGCCCGCCCAAAGGGCGGGCATGACTTGTAATTATAATTTGAATGGTTTTAGTTATCGTAAAATTATGTTTTAAGTCATAGGTGTTTTTTTATTTTATTTTTTTATTTTTTTTTTTAAATTATAAGAAAAAGTTTAGTATTATTTTTTTTCTTAAGATATTTGTTTATCACTATTAGAAAATATGTTTGGCAAATTCCTTGTGACTTATCAATATCGTTGACATATTTTTCGTTAACGAAAGAAGGTTGTTAAAAATGTTTGGAAAAGTGGACTTGTACAAAGAAAGGGTCATAACTATAATTGGTAGACGTGTCTCAAATTTGCAAAGCCCGCCCGATTGGCGGATGTGACTTATAAATATCGTTGACATATTTTTCTATAACAAAAAAATGGATTAGAGACTCATATCACAAACAACAATTTATGAAACATATTATAAGTGCAGCTTTTAGTGGTGAAAAACGTACCTTTTGACTTTCGTGAGGTTGACACATTAGAACAACTAATTACTTGTATATGTTTGGCACAGTGAAGTCTCGACTTGATGGTAACTTCACAAGGTAGAGCTTTGGGTATTGTTTATGCCCAATGGGCGAGCATGACTGGTAATTTTAATTTTGATGGTGCTAGTTAATGGAAAATTATTTTTATGAACGTCGATTTCATTCAATTTTGTTACGGTATTAGTGATTATTGTTTGAATGTACTACTTTACGAATAGAGAGATATGTATATACGATAAGGACAAATGATTTAAAATGTTGCATTTGCTAAATCATAGATTGGCCAAGATGCCGGCACATTTCATTGAAGCGTCTGACTTTGACCCGTTACAGAAACATTTATTAATTCAGTTAGACAACATAATCGAGACATTTTTTATTGAATCAAACTCAAATGAATACCTAGGAATTATTGATTATGTTTCAGCCTGACGCAATCAGACATGGCACTACCTACGAATATGTACGTTGTCTCTTCTTTCAGTGCCAACGGAATGAGGTTGCATAGCGGTGGTCCTTTTTTTGGGAGTTTCATTTCAGGAGGAGTAGAGTGTCATATAAATAATTAGTACATCGTCCACTGAAATATAAACTGAACATTTAAATGTGTTTGGAAGTCACAGCAACAACTATACCTGATAAGCAGATAATCAAAAATAGGCATGCCGTTTTATCCAAACAAACAAAACTACTTATTTGGTTTGAAAATAATTATTTTCAAACACCATATGAGAGAAACACATCAAATCAGCTCACTTTGTGGTTATATATTTCTGATTCAAGACCTGCATAATCCAGCCATATTAGCTGCAACAACCATCGCTTGATTAAGCCCGCTAATTGAAGTGCTAATAAGCTTTAATAGGGCATCATCAAGGACTTCAGTCAAAAGCCGGTCCAAGTACTTCTTCACAACATCGTAGAAATCAAGCTGTCCATATCCATATCTAGCTCATTAGTTGAGCTCTTGACCTGTTTTTTGGCTTACCAAAAATTCAACTAACCAATCATGAACTACTATTAGTTTAAGTTCATTTTTTTAAAAGTTAAACAAACATGTACATGATTTTAAGCCCTTTTTTATGTGAACGAACATAACCAAAAGTCTTGTCCGTTCGTTCATGTTTTATAATTTGTTTGTTAACGTTTACTTGTGTGACTATTTTCAATTAAATTTCTATTGAATTACAGATCTTCCAAAAGGGCTAAAAGCGCGTTGCATAATCATCATTCAGGATTTGTATAATTGTTTCTGTCTCAACCAACTGCCAACCAAACAGGATATAGTAAACTTCAGGGATCAATAAAAGTATTCTTAAGATTACTGGTACGATCTACAGTCTAATCCCATTAGATTACGCTTATTCCAACCATAAAATCTTTTTAGTTGTAATAACAAAAATGCATTACCGTTACTGTATGACCTTGGTTTGCACGAATCAAAAGCTCCCCACTCTATTCAAGCAAGCCATATAGAATTTATTTATTTATTTATTTTATTTTTATTTTTTTTATTAGACCTTAAATAACAAAAATAGTTGTCCATAAGGGAAAACTTTTTGTAAACATTATACTATAAATTAAGGCTTAGGAGAACACCCTCCACAGCCACTGATTATTTATGTTCTTACCATGCTGTGATGCGGCGAGTAAGACTATCAATGACCATCTCGCTTTATGCTTTAAACCCTTCGGTTGCCATTTTTTTGGGTTGATTAAGTCAACTATCAAGTATGCTTGACTTACCAATGCTCTCAGTACTTTGGTTTTAGGGAAGTTAAGGTATAGTCAACTTTTTTTTGAGCAGGTAACATATTCAAACTCATGCCTACTTTGTACAAAAAAACTTCGGACCATAAAAGCCCGTAAAGGAATAGTACTTCAGTTAAAAAAAATAAAGATACATACTTCAGTGAAAAAAAGATTTCATATAGGAAGAACTGGTAAACCTTCCTAAGGTCCAAAAAAAAGCATTATTTATACAAATATCTCCCTTCATAAAAGAATTCTTAAAAACTAACTTTATATAATATAGCTTTTTTCTAATTATATTTCAAATAATGACTTTTCATTGAACGTTAGTATTACCCGTAGCATATAGCCCCGTCATTGTGCGTACTAAGTACTATCCGTCATTGAACAATTGTGGCGCACTTGTATCCTTAAAGTTTCATGTTGCTTGAACCAAGAATGACTCATTGACCATCGATTTGAAGTTCCGACACATGGGTATCATTTGATTGGATGATATTGATCTGATACTCGTCTTGGTGGCAGTTTTCTGATAATGAATAGCACAAGAGCAGACGGGACAACCTCCATTATCTGTATAAACACAAAATCAGCAAAAACAGTAAAGAACACATACATTCCAATTCCATGTATAGTTTTGCAGAATTATAAAATTGTTGGTGGTATGGAGCTTGATGGCCCTTCACTGCAAGCTCGTCTTAAAGTTTCCTACTTTTATCAAGAATTTCAGTATCCAACAAATTTGTAGGCAAACTTAATATGACAGGCTTCCTATCAAGTATCAAGCTACTTAAAGTCGCCATGAGTTGTAAAAGCATAATATTTACAAAGTCATGCCATCCAGAAAAATGCTATCAATATCTTTGTTCATCACACTCGGCCAAAGTTCATTTGTAATAAATTTTGGGATTCAGTGCTTAACACCCAGATTTGGGAAATCACTTATAATAATCTTGAACATTTGACCACTACTAATTCAGAAAGTTCAAAAAGAATGCAGCAAGAGCAAACAGAGCGTGGAAATAAATCAGGTTTTATACACATACAAAATGAGAGATATTAGTACCTTTAACCAACCTTTTTGTCTTCTTAAAGTTCCTCCATCTAGAAGAGCCATAATAGTGCATGACTTATCTTCTGGTATAGCTTCATCAGACTTTGCAGCCAGCATGTAAGCAACTTTTGCAACCTTTAATAGATTAAAAAAAACAGAATTTCAGAATAACACTTG
Source organism: Artemisia argyi (assembly GCA_030686995.1). Classification (NCBI taxonomy): domain Eukaryota; kingdom Viridiplantae; phylum Streptophyta; class Magnoliopsida; order Asterales; family Asteraceae; genus Artemisia; species Artemisia argyi. Next base: position 106,824,461 of record CM060682.1, on the reverse strand, counting down.
ATTAAATTTAGGATAATAAAATTCATTTACATATTAAATACTTCGATGAGTTTAATAACCATGGACAAATCTTACTTTAGGACCAGAAAACAGGACTGGTAGAGCTTGTCTCAGGTCAAAATGACACACTCTGAGCATTAAATAAAGCAACAAATATTCGGCACCAAATTCCATTGTGACAAGTCATTGTGTTTGTAAGTAAAAACTGTTAAAACTTTGAAAAAGTGCTAAAGCAACTAATTGTTAACTGAAAAAAAATCATGGTAAATTAGTTAAAGAAAAGTAACAAAATTGTGAATTTAATCTACTTATTTCTATTGATCATTATCTGGATGATATGGATTGCCCCAAAATCAGCTTATTATAAATTAACAGTCACAGTTGACAATTTTGGGTGGTTAGGTAAGCTTATTTAAAGAGCTAATCGGCTTATTACATCTTGAAAACACAAAAAGCTGTCTTGGATATCCCTCATTGCATTATGCAAAACCAATGTGAAATAGCTTATCTAAAACAGCTTATTCAGCACTTGGATAATATGGGTGAAACACTGACAACCTGAAGGACACTTATTAGGCTCTACTAAACTATCTATCAATTCATAATGATTGTCTACATCCTACCTCCCGCAAAATCGGGTGTTGTTGTTTATTCAAAATGGACAATCTTGGGTGTTTGGTAGCTGGTTAAATGGCATAAGGCGCTGCCCCTGTTGTCCACCACGATGGCTACGTTGTTGTTTTGCTTCTGGGCTTTCCTGTAAACCTCCTACCAAGCCTCTGTGTCAGTATAGCTAAGATGGTAAAGTTGTACGTTATACTTTTCTCTCACGTTGATATATTGTCTCAAAAAGAACTCTACCATAATATTATAAGACTAACACTCCAGTGTATAATATTTATTAATGAAAGACTGTAAATAGACATAATGAGGACTCACCGCCAATATTGAAGTGAAAATACTGTATCCTGAATCACTTTCTTCCTGTTAATGATCTGCAAGCCGACTCTAGACCTGTCAAAAACTGTCATTTCAGCTTCGTTTTTTTTGTTCATTTAATCCACTAATCTCATAAGCTTACACCTTTCCTATTATGAGTTCAACTTATTAAAGTACAAAAGATCAATGTAATTAGCCTTATAAGCCGAATAAACTCAGCTTATGAGCATTTCCAAATACAAATAAGCCCGTAAGCTGGTGAAATAAGCTCATCCAAACAGCCTCTTAATCATTTCATAAATCATGTAAAGAAGTCTTATTGAAGATGAATCTAATATAATTCAAAACCAACTTATATAATCAAGGGAGTGCGTGTATTGTATATCAAGACAATCCAAGTATGAGTGGCTAGTGCAATAAGAATACAGTAGCTACAATGTAATAGGTTACCTCAACGTGTTATGTATTAGACTGATGGAAAGGTCTTGCTTTCTACAGATCCAATGCTTAAAATAGTGCATATAACCTGTTACAGTATAAGCTATATTATGTTAAGAGAAGATCAAAATTAATTCAGAAAGCAACAGTCACAGTATAAATGGATCTTGTATAACTTACTTGATGCGACTATTTTGCTTAGTATACATGGATCTACATTAAGCTTTAGCAGCAGTCCTTTTCAGTTATGAAGTTCAAAGCATGATTCGTGAAAATCTGGAAACATATTGTATTAACATAATAAAAAACAATGCTTCTTTTTGTAGCCAATGCATCCAGATAACAATCTACAGTAAGAATAATGTTAAACACTAATCAAACTTTCAGTACACCTAGCCTACTCTTACCGTCTTACTAACTGTGCTCAAAGATCTATACTAACGGATAATAGCTGGAAAGACAAAGCTAAAGAGAGACAATTCATGTTGATATCACATATCCAGAAAAAAGAATACGTTAAGAGAAGATCAAAATTAATTCAGAAAGCAACAGTCACAGTATAAATGGATTTTGTATGACTTACTTGATGAGACTGTTTTGTGTAAAATATTGCATTCAATATTAGTGGTAATAAAACTTATGGACAACTCGTGTGTGCACTGTATTATGAAAGTGGATTTAAATCAACCACTATATAATAGCCTAACATGACAGGATGAGGCTATGGGTCTGCTATCAATTCTAGTTTTATACTACTATTTCTAATTTACGTGAACATGAGGGATGCTCAGCCATTTAACATACTTATTAATGTTTGGAACTCCAAAATCCCAAGCTGGAACTCCAAAACCCCAGTACTGAATGAGCAAGTAAACACACGAATACACAGCTTTCAAGCTGTTAAATACGTGGTGTATGAACACGTATAGAATACTGAGTAAATCAACTCATCATTTATTCATATGGTACAGTACCTTTATCCGCTCATCACTGCTGAAACCATCCAACTGATTAAGTAGTTCTAACATAGTTCGCTGGACATCTGTTTCCACTAACTTCACTGCATTCACACAGGAGTGGATCTGAACTCAAGTTAGGATTTAACACAACAGAATAAGCTAAATACGCCAATAAAAAAAATTAACGTGGAAACACTAAGTTTTTTCAAGGCACACCTGCAACCATGCTATTAAACCTATAAAGACCATTATTAATGCATACAGGCAACAACCGGCCACATATATACATATATGTATCTGGTGTGAACATGTGTAAAAGCATTCAGAAACCAAGACATTCTCTATGATTAAGAATGTAAGATATTGAGAAAAGGTAAGGAAGTGTACCTTGGTTTATAATGAAAGTGGAAGCGCCCGTACCCGCAACCACAGATTGTTGACCGGGGTTTCGCAAAACATCTATATCAAGACGTTGTCACACATTTCGTCTGATGGTCTGAGTATGTGAAGATGAACATGCCAACGGCTGTGAAGGGTTTTATTTTGTGGGCAAACGAACTGGATAATCGGAAATGCCAACAGCTATTGTTAAAAGAAAGAAAGTATTAGAAAGTGTAGGGAAACGTAGCAAGTAAAAAAATAATAGGAACGTAACACATCAAGAATGATGAAAAAACTTCGAGAATGATACCGTTATTTACAACTGAAGCAAGTCCTACGCTACTGTCAATTATAGCAACAGATGGTTGGACATTCAATTGACCACCATCAACGCACACTCCAACAGAAATAACATGACCAGTACTCTATTTAGGATCTGAAACATGATTTGTGAAATGGCTGTTTTGAAACTCCAAGGGGCGTATAGTCTCTGGTGACGGCCATGTACCTACATAAGAAAGAAACCTAGAATTTCAGTACCCCAAATTAGAGAAGCTTTTCACTTAGGTGGTCAAGGATTTTTCTTGTTGGCTCACTATAACATGGACCAACAAAGCTTGTTTCATTGTTTTGGTCTTTTCTTGTGGATGCAGGAAAGAGGGTCGGTCACATTTTCTATTGATTATGAGTTTGCAGCTCGGTCAAAGCCTACATAAGAGTATATCAGCAAGTATAAGGAAACTATAAATTCACTGGTGGAAAGGCTGTTGGTTACCGTAACTTATTTGCAACCCTGTGGACTTCTTTCATGGCCGAAGATAGTCTTTACTTCATAAATGGCATACTTCATCTTCGGGCTGAGCTTACTATCAGGCATTGAAGATTTCAGTTTGGTGATTTAATAGATTTTATGCATTGTCTACGAACTATTTTCTCACAGCAAATCTTTTTTTTATTTTAATCGAGGTTAGCCTCTATAATATAGACCATGTCCACTAATAACACGTCCAGGTAATTGAACATATATTCTCTTATTTTGGTTTGACCAGTAACTCAGTGAACTTGTTTTGGTTATGAATTCAAGGAAAGGAGCATCTCTGATACTGATAACAGTCACAATCATATACATACATGAAAAATTCCACCGCTAAATCCTACCCTTAGTTTAAACTCAACATCCTGATTAAAAGAGAATAAAACTGATCTTAAGGCCTAAATTACTAAATGCATTATTCTTAAGTATGAATTAAAAGTATGTAAACCATCATGGTAGTAAGGATTTATAGTTCCATTCCATAGTCCACGGTATACCCAAGTAAATGACCCTGAAAATGTTAGGAACCTATTAATATCTTGGAAATTAATATAAAGATAGAGAGTAGAACAAAGAATTGTGTTTTGAGAGTATTAATCAGACTATTTAAGGGTTAAAAATCAATTATAATCGAATGTGATTCTGCTTCCTCAGGATCAGAAACATGAGCAGCTAGAGCAAGCAAAGGTAACTGAAAGACATAACGAAACATCCATTACTTAAAAGTTTAACTTGTGATAAAAATTCAATAAAACTTTAAATTATCAATGTTATTATGTAACCTTTTTGGGAGCATTCAATATATCCGCATAACTTGTCAATTCCTTTCTTAACTGACAATACCTAAAACAGCAGGACGTCGCAAAAAGTTAGCATAACTTAAAATGTATTTTATGTGTTCAACTTACTAACCTTCTTATCACTCTTATGAAGGTTGTTATATTTTGGCATGTTTTTGTATTCTATTATAGAGATAGGCTGGATGTAACCTTCTTTTAACTAAATTTTCATGGATGTAGTTCAGAAGGTGTTTCAGGCTTCCTGGTGTCGTTACTCTTTGGTCTTGGTCCCTTACTGGGTGGCAACATCCTTGTTGCCTTTGCTCTCACTTTCCATCTTCAACATGCTCTTTTGATTGGTGTTGCGTCTGGTATAGCCTTTGTATTTGGTGTCTGGCGACCACTTCAATTACTATTCTCTGCCAAAATGGGATTCTTCACAATCACTTTTCTTCTAGCAACGGGGTCCACATTCACACACATCTCAACTTCCAACGCCACAAAACTCGTCACTCAAAAAAAGATCTCAGCAAACACTTTACCTGATGCAACCGGCTTCTCAGTAAGTGCACCCACCCTCCATTCAATACTATCATGTCTAACCGTGGCTCTACATGCTCTAGCCGAAGGGCTCGCGTTAGGTGTGGTTGCATCAAAAGCTTACGGGTTTGGTCGACACATGGTCCTTCCGGTTTCTCTTCACGGACTCACTCGTGGGGCTGCTATTGCAAGCTGCATTTTTGGAGCAACAGACAGTTGGTACGGGTCGTTAGCAGGGTCTGGATTGATCAGGATTGTGGGTCCCATTTCTGCTATTGGAGCCATACTTGGTGGGATTGATTATAGTGGTTTAGACCATTTGATGGTGTTTGCCTGTGGTGGGTTGATTCCTTGTTTTTGGACCATGCTTAAAAGAGCAATGAGATTAGATACACAAAAAAGCACCGTTGGTGTCATGGTGGGTATTGGTTTGGCCACAATTTGCCTCATGTCCACAAAGTTGGTTTGTTTGCATACACCTTACTGAAACTCTGTACCTGAGGCTGTGAGATAATGAGTTGCCAAATATTTAGTTTCTTTAATCGAGAGCCAGTGTGTTTTGAGCACAAGATGTCGGCAGTCACAATATAGAAATACCTTTTTTTGGGGGAGAACAGAAAGGCTCGGAAATGCATTTATCAGCATCTATCCTGACAGAGGTATGACTAAATTACTATGCTATGGTAAATTTGTTTTGCTTTATGCGTCTAATGGTGTCTTCTTCTGCAAAGTATATTAATTGGTTACATTTTTATATGCATTAAGCATGTAGTTACGGGGGTTTGTACTATACAAAACTATTTACTATAAAACATCAAAACTCATTATTTAAAAGCGACAACCATTATAACTTAAAGTATAAATATAAAGATTATATACCAGTTCTCTTAAGTCGTCCATCATCATCAAAGAATTTAGATCTTCTTCATAGATTGGTGGTAACTTGTTTTGATGCATAGTTGCTTTTTGAATCAATAGCATTATATTAAATCCAATTTATTAAGTTTAGGAGCATCACCTGTGAGATTAAACACTAATGGCTATAACTCCATCATAGGAATTTAGCTCTTGATTTGTGGCATAGCCTCGGAAGCCTACCCAGAACGTTCTATAACAGTAACCTATACATAACAATCCATAAGAAAAAACACACATGTTTATACGATTTCTTGGAATAGATAATCGGTAAACCATTCATATATGACAGAAAGAACAACATATGCCATGAAAAAACGGATACTTGGTCTAGACATGTTGATAACAGCATCTTTGTTTTTTGGTGTGATCGATGGGATAATGTTTTAGGGTTTCACATCTTAGATAATATTGTGTTTTAAAAAGCGAATATAAAATTTTTAATGGCTTTAATAATTTTGCTAGATATCAATTTTAGTTTGTATTGTGTATCACAATTGATGACTTGGTTCCATTGGTTGAGGGGCTTGCTTTTGTAGCAACAGACCCGGGTTTAAATCCATGCAATTGATTTTTTGACAAAACATTTAACATCCGGATTACAGCCTAAAATATCGCCTACGTGGACAGTAATTGAGATGACATGGCGCTCAAAACATGATGACTGGGCATTGACCATGATTATATGGCTGAAATTGAATTACTGGGCATTGACTGGACAATGACTGGGCATTTCCTTCAAATGCCTCCTGTTATATATAATGTAGAGATATATATATATATATATATATATTTAAGAATATGTATAATAAATGAATTTAAAACACCGGGTAAAATAATAATAGAATTTTTGTAACATTTTAATGAGTATAAAAATATGTTAGAATTTAGAACCATTGTTGGGAGTATCGATTATATTGTTCATGCACAAAAATTATGTAAAAGCGTTTATTTATTTAATTTAATAAAATAAATTATAATGTGAACACAAGTAAGACCAAAAATGAAAATGACATTACTGAAAATGTTTTAGCAATATGTAGACTAACACTAGTCCATATGTGGTGCAAAAAAAATGAGGTCTCTCGGTTACGTGATTTAATTCTCGTAAAACTTAATTTTTCAGAAAATAGTGAATAGTAAAAATTACAGTACTGAATAGTAACTTTTTCGAGAATGAATAGTAAATTTTTGAAGTTAAAAATATGACCTAAAAATACGAGTTGTCACAGATGTTGAAAGAGCTTTTTTGTGTTTTTCAAGGACGTTGGGGAATTATACAATAACCAATGTGAGCTTTCACTGTCAACACCCTACAAAGAATCATGTACACATGCATTATATTGCATAACATGATTTTGAAAGATCAAAAGTTTGTAGTAAGTGAATTCAACGACTTGTATGTTGATGAGTGTCTAAATACTCATTATTTTATACCAATCTAAGCTGCCAAAACATCCAAAAATACTAAAATATGCATCAAAATACTTAAAATATCTTAAAAGTGTGTTTTATATGTTTCAAATGCAAAATATGCAAAAACAGATGGAAAAACATACAAAATTTGCATAATTGGCAGTTTCAGTCCCTCAAGTTTCATAAATTGTCAAAACTAGTCCCTGAAGGTTTAAAATGAATGAAAAGTCAACTTAAGTCCTTGGGAAACCAAAAATATTCACAAATGATCCCTGGATGAAAGTTTACACAAACTGGCAACTTTTACCCCTCAAGTTACAAAATTGGCAAAAATGGTCCCTGGTATTCAAAACTTGGAAATTTACAAATAATACCCTTGTACTATGCATGAATTACAAAATGGAACAATTTTGATAAACTTTTGGGAATTTACAACTTCAGTCCCTCAAAATCCAAAAATTACACAAATGGTCCTTGGAGTATTAAAACATGAAAATTATATACTTTTGGTCCTTGTGTTATGATATATTGGCAGGTTTGGTCCTCAAAGGAAGTTTGGAATATTTACAGACCAGTCCCTCAAAGTTTCAGCCTTTTACATATTTGGTCCTTATGTTTACTTAAGCCTAAAAACCAAACGGACCTTATTTGTAATTAACCCAAAACCAAAATAAACAAATCCAAATCCAAACACTTAACCTGGCCCAAAAACAGATCCGGCCCACACTTAAATAAATAAAACAGACGGGCACCCCCTTTTCCCTCCACCTCACCCTCTCTTCAACCTTTACCACTGAGTCACCATACCAGAACCTTACCCACAGTTTTCTATCACCACCTCACCACCTACTATTTCTACCATGTTGCCACCACTCTCACAAGTTCCCAAGCAGCATTTAATGCCCAAAAACGGCTACACGCAACCAAAACCACTTTTCCCGCCAAAAGTTTAATAAATGGCTAGGATGTGTTGCAGTGATCCAATGGCTCTGGAAAGAAGTGGGATTTGACCCTTGACTCAAGTGGACATCAAATTGCTATAAAGATCAGAAGAAGGGGAAGGAAACATTACTTTGGCCTTAAGCCTTTGTCACTTAGTTTTCTTATCATGTCATTTACGGCTTAAATTTAATTACCCTGTCATTTAAATGCTTTCAAGGACCTTATTACTCTTTGACACTTTGTAATAAACCTTATTTACAGTTGTAGTTTCATAATCCTTAAATTACTTGTCATTTATTTTAAAAGTCATTTACATAATTGTCCCCGGGGATGTATTTTTCTGTACTCACGTACTTTTTCTGTACTTAACTCCCACGGATTAACATTGCTAGTTTCTCCCGGGCTGTCGCCCTTTTATTACGGTTGACCGTTCACAAGTGGTCGGCTTGTGTGATAAAAAGACGTGTAGTTCGGGAGGTAGTGATTACATATACTATATCATATTTCATTTCATAAACAATATAAAATACAAAAACATTTTTCCTTTGCACACAACTTGCCCAGTTTGACTAGTCCCTCAGTTACAACATTTGGTTGTTGGCTGTTTACAGTTACTGAGCTCTGTCAGACCCAGATTCCCTTTCGAGGGGCGGTTGTTAGGATTTATTTGTACATATATATAAAAATCTAAAAATACAAAAACATTTATAAAAGTTAAAAATCAAAAATAATCTCCTTACCTTACTATTTATAATTCTGTGAGTGGACCCCACTCCAATTTCTCATCCAATCTGTGAGTGGCAATCCCACTCCATTTCCCCATGGACAATTTAATTCGGGGTCGAGTCAAGCTTGCAACTCGGGAATCAAAAACAGTAGCATATACATAGGTTTTCACCCGTGTGTACCACCTAAGTGTGGGGGTGTGCCCCACATGTTGTATATATTTTGAAAATAAAATGAAAAATTGTAAATACATAAAAATAAAATAATTGTTGTGTTACCCCACTTAGTTTTAAATGTTATCTTTTTACATTCAAGAATTCGGCATAATAGCCGAGACTTTGAATATTGAGGACAATATTCATTTCTAAGTGTGGGGGGGAACTTCTGGCGAATTTGATCACTTATATACCCTTGTATGCCCTTTTTCCCAAAAATGGCCAAAATTTAAAAAAATTTTCATTTGGTATTAGTGTTTTGCACTAAATACAACAAATGGTAATCAATCCACCATGTCTAACCCACATAAGGATTGGCTAATCCAGGAGCAAACGGTTCTTGATAAAGATAACTCAAACCCGTTTATGGCTTGCAATTTGCCCAAAATTGTATGGTACCTCAACTCGCCATATCCTAAAAAGCGAATGAGTTGGCTAGCGCGCAAGATTATGGCTTGTGGTAAAGGCAGTGGAAAAACCATAATTGGTAATCAGCTCACCAAGATGTTGACTATTCCATCAAGAGTTGGCTAGTCCAGAAGCAAACGGCTTTTGGTAAAGACTAATCAAATCCGTTGACAGCTGGTGATTTGCTCAAAATCACACGGTTATCAGGTGTGCCACAGTTCTTACACCTGGCTACTCCAGAAGTGATGGCTTTTGGTAAAGAGTTTTTCAAATCCATTAAGTTTTTCTCAAAAGATTGCTAGGGACTAGCAATAGTTTAGTGTGAGGGATTGATGAGTGTCTAAATACTCATCATTTTATACCAATCTGAGCTGCCAAAACATCCAAAAACACTCAAATATGCATCAAAATACTTAAAATATCTTAAAAGTGTGTTTTATATGTTTCAAATGCAAAATATGCAAAAACAGATGAAAAACGTACAAAATTTGCATAATTGGCAGTTTCAGTCCCTCAAGTTTCATAAATTGTCAAAACTAGTCCCTGAAGGTTTAAAATGAATGAAAAGTCAACCTAAGTCCTTGGGAAACCAAAAATATTCACAAATGATCCCTGGATGAAAGTTTACACAAACTGGCAACTTTTACCCCTCAAGTTACAAAATTGGCAAAAATGGTCCCTGGGTATTCAAAACGTGGAAATTTACAAATAATACCCTTGTACTATGCATGAATTACAAAATGGAACAATTTTGACAAACTTTTGGGAATTTACAACTTCAGTCCCTCAAAATCCAAAAATTACACAAATGGTCCTTGGAGTATTAAAACATGAAAATTATATACTTTTGGTCCTTGTGTTATGATATATTGGCAGGTTTGGTCCTCAAAGGAAGTTTGGAATATTTACAGATCAGTCCCTCAAAGTTTCAGCCTTTTACATATTTGGTCCTTATGTTTACTTAAGCCTAAAAACCAAACGGACCTTATTTGTAATTAACCCAAAACCAAAATAAACAAATCCAAATCCAAACACTTAACCTGGCCCAAAAACAGATCCGGCCCACACTTAAATAAATCAAACAGACGGGCACCCCCTTTTCCCTCCACCTCACCCTCTCTTCAACCTTTACCACTGAGTCACCATACCAGAACCTTACCCACAGTTTTCTATCACCACCTCACCACCTACTATTGCTACCATGTTGTCACCACTCTCACAAGTTCCCAAGCAGCATTTAATGCCCAAAAACGGCTACACGCAACCAAAACCACTTTTCCCGCCAAAAGTTTAATAAATGGCTAGGATGTGTTGCAGTGATCCAATGGCTCTGGAAAGAAGTGGGATTTGACCCTTGACTCAAGTGGACATCAAATTGCTATAAAGATCAGAAGAAGGGGAAGGAAACATTACTTTGGCCTTAAGCCTTTGTCACTTAGTTTTTTTATCATGTCATTTACGGCTTAAATTTAATTACCCTGTCATTTAAATGCTTTCAAGGACCTTATTACTCTTTGACACTTTGTAATAAACCTTATTTACAATTGTAGTTTCATAATCCTTAAATTACTTGTCATTTATTTTAAAAGTCATTTACTTAATTGTCATTTAAATTACTTGTCATTTGTAGCTGTTTATTGGACCATTTTTAAGCTCAATTAAGCTATTGACACAGCTTAGAAACTTTTAGATACCATTAATTCAGTTACAATCTAAAAAACAAAAATCCAAAAAGAAAAGATTGAAGGAATAGGTTTACTCAAAAGAACAAGGTGGAGCAGGGTGAAATTTGGATTGCTAAGGGGTATTAGAAGCTTATGGTAAGCCATAGGTGTAATCTAAGCTTTGGTGTGGTTTATGATTGCTCAGTATTCATTATGGACACTCTTGTAAGCTTTTTGCTTTAATTTTTCATTTTACTGTTTAAATACATTATATGCTGTGATCTTTGTGTTTCTATGTTCTTTTGTTGTTGTTAAGTGTTTTTAAACTTTAATATTATATGTTCATGTTTGGTATTTCAAAGTTGCTAAGATTTCATTTTTTCACTGTATTAATGAATGATGAGTGATTCTTGTTTATTGATGTTATGTTTGTTGTTTTACTGTTCTATTATCCTTATTATATGTTTATGTAATGTTTGGAATCAGGTTCTTTGATGGATTCATTGAACACTTTGAATTTCATATGACAAGTGAACTTTGAAGGACTGTTTGGATCTGTTTAGATTTAAGGCTATGAGATTGGTTGTGATGTTTATTTCTATGACTGCATGACCACTAGGCCATTTGAGGGCTTGACACCCCTTTAAGCTTAGTGGTAATGTCCTTCATGGACAAATTCTATTTCAAATTTATCTTGTTGCTCACTGAACTGATTGCTGTCTAATCTGTGTTAAATGGTATTGGTTAAGTTGTTCTTGTTTGATTGTGCTTTACTAATAGTCATTAAACTCAGTTCAGCTGTCAATTTCAAGCTTTGTTTTGTGTAAAGTCAAAATTTCTTTTTAATCTGTCTATTTTCATGTCTGTTCAAATTTACTTGTCCAAATTCAATATAAGTGTTTAAATGTTGTTTATATCTGTTAATTTCATGTTCCTGATGTTTATTATAACATCTTTTGTAATTAAATTCAAATCAAAGTTGATGAAAGTCAACTTTGATCATAAACTCAAAAAGTCAAAAATTCCATTTTCCTGTTTTTGAATATAATGTTTAATTTTGTTATGTCTTTGTTGTTTAGTTTCTACTTATATGCTTTTAGGGTTTCAATGTTTAGCTACTTACCTTGTTTGTGTAATTTTGTTGATTTTTATTAACCATGTTTTACTGCTTATCTAAGTACTTATTTGTAGCTCTTTTTGCCCTGTCTCACAAGTGAGCTGTCAAAACCACAAGCTTGCAAAAAGCTTGTGGAGTTGACACAAGCTTGTGAGCTTGGCACTTTTGTGATGCCCTAGTGGCATTTGTTTAGTTTGTGCCTTATTTTCGTTTTATAGCTTTTAGAGTAGCTTATTCACCTTACAACTTTTTTGTTACTCACCACTCATCACACTGAAGCAAACAGTGTGATGAGTTGATTTTCATAAAGCTTTAAAAAGTCTCCCCATTAAGCTTGAGCTTGTGATTCTTGGCCTTATGAGAGGCAAGCTATCCAAATCAAGTCCTCAGTGTAGGTTGAGCATTTAGGAGCCTTTTTAGATAAGTTTTGAGAGCTTTTGTTTGCCCACTCACAACATCTCACTCAGAATTCAGTGAGATTGCACCATTTCCATAAGCTATCTACAAGCTCATTAGTGAACTTAAGCTTTGGCTAATTGGCTTTTCTAGAAGCCAACCAACCCAACTTCATGTTCCTGGACTTTATTTCCCCTTTGTAGCTTATTTAGATAGGCTGCAAACAGCTTTAACTTATCACCTTATCCTGAGATACTGTTCACCAGTATATACTCAGGTAAATCATAGCTACTTCATAAGCTTGCAACAAGCTTATCATTTGGACTTAGCCTATAAAATTTGGATCTATGTGGAGCTTATCTACTAGATTTCATAATTATGTGCTCAAATCCTATCTTGCAGCCTATTTAATAGGGCTGCAAGCAGCTTCTTGTTTGTCCCAACTTGGTGTGTATGCTGGTAACCAGTGCATACAGTCAACTTGGGAGGTTTTCCAAAAGCCTCTCACAAGCGCACTAGTGGACCCCACTAGGTGAGCTCTGGCTTTTTGGAAAGCCAACCACCTCAGCTTGCTACTCCAAAGCTTAGTTTGGCCTTTTCAGCTTATTCCCTAAGTTTAAATTGCCATTAAAGTTAGTTGCAGGGGTGTTTGGATATAAGTGTATTGAGAATTGCTTATTTGCTTATTATAAGCTTATAAGTTAATCTCAGTGCATAAGCTTGTGTAAATATGTATATTATACTTGTACAAATACCTTTTTATCTTTTATTTCTAGTATGGAGCTTATACTAGGCTTTTACAGGCCTCAATTCCATCCAAGTCAAGCTTGTAGCTTGACTGTCTAAACCTTAAGCTCATGCTTATAAGCACTATCAAGTGCTTATTCCTGTTCAAATATACCTATTATACTTGTATATATACATTTTTGCTTTTTATTTTCACTGTATAGTTTTTTCTAAGCTTATCCCAAGCTTTTTACTCCACTGAGAGCCCAAAAGCTAATCTGAGTGAGTAATAAGCCCACGTATGGCTTATTTCTAGATTATATAAGTTCTATTTTTATCATCCCTGTATATTAGTAGTATTTAGATAGATTTATAAAAAGAAAAACCAAAAACCAAAGCTTTAACCACAAGTGATAGCTTCTATTTAGGAGTTTAAGCTTATTTGGCCATCTGAGTTAGAAATAAGCTCTCACAGAGCTTATTTCTAAGTTTTAAAAAAGTTGGTTTTGTTAAAGTTACATATTTTAGCTTAATATAAAGTTTTGCAAAAAGAAAAATAAAAAAATAAAATAATTGGCAAAAATGGGTGTGTGTGGGATTCGAACCTGTGACCTCTCGCTAGTATCATGCTTAATACACACACCCCTTCCATTGCACTGGGGCACCAGTTCCATAAGTTCATGAACTATTAATATACATAAGGTGCTTTTGGCCCTTTTGGCTTATTTGGACTGTATGGCTTATTCCAGCTTATTGGAATAAGCTGTTGGACCCATTGTATTTTTCCTAGCCTCTTCATAACATTATATACTTTCTGTAATTTTTTCACATTTTTTACTGTTCATATACTATTTATAATAATTAATATAGTTTATATTTCTTTTAAATAATAATTAGTAATGAATTAGTAAAACAGCTTATTTATAATTTTTATAAACTTTTTATATTTTTTATGAATTCCTGAGATGGTTAGGAAGTTTTATAATTTTATAAATTAGTTTAGTATGTATAATAATTAAATTAGTTTAATTAATAAATAATAGTTTTTAATTAAGTTTTCTTATTTTATTATATAAAATATAGTTTTTATATTTTTCTTAGCTTCTTATAAGTACTTTAGAATTATGTAAAAAGTTTTAGATTTTTGTTTACTTATTTTGTATATATAATAATTTAATAATAGTGTTTAATAAATAGATAATAGTAAATAATTAATAATAAATAGAATACTTGTATAATAAATATATTTTTAGTTTCAAAATTTTTTTTATATTAGTTTAAACTTTTCTAAGTTTTTGTTTTATTTATTTAGGTTTATTTTACACTTTTTTATTATTTAGGTAATTAATAAATAAGTAAATAAATAGTTTTTAATATATAATAATTAATATAACACTTGTAAATATTATTTTAAATAAGTTATAATTATAAGTAAATATTTTAAGTTTACTTAATTTGCATTTAAGCCGTTAAGGCATGTAAATTCCCTCTTTGGGAAAGTTTTGTTTTATTCGTTACGTTTACGTTTATTTAAACTTAAACGTACGTTTGTAAATATCCTTTATTATTTTAGGGTTTCTGATTACACGTTTCTTAATTGAAGTAGCTGTGACAGAGCTATTACTATTCACATTCCAGTGTTAGTCATTCAGATTCCCATTTTTCTATATACATATTATTTCAACACATTACAAGTCATGGTACTATCACGCACACCTCGTTGGGACATAACGACCCGGGGATGTATTTTTCTGTACTTAACTCCCACGGATTAACATTGCTAGTTTCTCCCAGGCTGTCGCCCTTTTATTACGGTTGACCGTTCACAAGTGGTCGGCTTGTGTGATAAAAAGACGTGTAGTTCGGGAGGAATCATATGTTAGTCCGCAGAGAAATATACAACGTACTTGGGTAGAGAGATGCGAAGTGCAACAAAAGAAAACCAAAGAAGTACGTGATAAATAAACACACTCAAGTCTTCAACGAAATTTTATTGAGCTTATTTTAACAATGACATCTACAACATCAACAAGAAAATTAGTTTATTCGTTATTTCATGTAATTTTTAATTTTCGTATTATCTTTTAATTTTCCTAAGGGGTTTTTTTTTTTTTTTTTTTTTTTTTTTTTTTTTTTTTTAAGGGTGAAACCTTGAAGCCACGAGAAGAAAGAGGGTATGAGTGAGTTGTGACAAACACCTGGCACTCTTTACATATGAAGAAGATGGTCTTCCGATTCCAATTACATTAATAAGCCAACAAAACTACAGGATCAAAAGTAAATGGAAGAAAAGTCGTCATCATCATCATCAAACCTTGCACCTCTTCCCGAAGAAAATCCGGCTTCTGTTTTCTCCTCCTCATCAAAACCCATTCGTCCTCCCACTCAGTAAGCTTTTATTATTTCCGATCTCTAGTTATTGCATAATAATACGGAGGAGAGAGGGACCTTTCTCCGAGTGATGTCAATCCTAGTTAGGGCATCCACTATGGTTGTTTATGCAAAAGTTTATAAAATAATGAAGAGGTCTAACAACTTGTAAACGATAGTGGGGATCCATTTCAAGCCTATGACAATGTGTCATGAAGAGGTCTAAGATGTTGGACCTTTTTATAATTTAATGTCTTTGATTATGTGATAATGTGAGATGTTTATAAAATTTGAAAAGCTTTATAATTTAATGTCATAACACAAGTTTAAACCTTTTAAAATGTTTACCATAGTGGATGGCCTTAGGTACACATCTTGGCGGTACATCTCGCCCTCATGTAAATACCTATCCGTATATTTCTACCTATAGTTTTTTAAATCTAAAGGGGTGTTTCTTTTCAGCTTATATCTTATAAGATCGATTTTTTCTCACTAAGTGTCATGTCATAATGTTTTAAGAATTGGTGTTTCACTTGCTGTTGTAGGAAATCTTCAGAGAAGTACTCCCCGTTAGATTGGAAAGGATATTTTGATCAAGAGGATGATGTTTCCATCCCTGACTCAAACGACGTATGTTCCATTTCACTTTTGCCATTTTTACCACTTTCATGTGATCATCTTGTTTTTACTTATTTATGCTCCGTTTTTTGTCATTTAGGTCTTTCACGTATATACTGCTGGAAAGGAAGGACCGGTTGTTTTTTGCCTTCACGGGGGTGGTTATTCCGGGTATGTCTTATTATTGCTCCTCGCATATTTTTCTATTGCTTAATCTTCAAAATTATTTTTATTTTCGTGTCTGTGGAAATGAGTCCTAATTCTTCTTTTTATTAACTCCACAGAAAATGAATTTCACCTTTTTATTAATTATTCGACATGCTATCAACAGTCTGTCATTTGCAATATCGGCACGTGTAATTAAGGAGAAAGCAAGGGTCGTAGCTATGGACCTTAGAGGACATGGGAAATCATCCACAGAAAATGAAGTAGACATGTCTATTGAGGTACATCTTTCGATTTTTCTAGCTCCTTAATAGTAGTATACTTGCAGCGTTGAAATTTTTTATATGCTCATATCTTTTGCAGACTCTATGTAACGATGTTCAAGCAGTTGTGAAGACTATGTATGGAGATTCTCCACCAGCAATTGTCCTTGTTGGTCACAGGTTTGTGATTTACCCTAAATCCAACTATGTCTTGGCTATGTAAGCAAATAGAAATTTTAATTAATAAAGAAAAAGATGGATTTACTTTTACGTTGAATCTTTTGTGTGCAGTATGGGTGGATCAGTTGCAGTGCATTTGGCAGCGAAGAAAATGCTACCTAGTTTGGCTGGACTTGTGGTTGTAGATGTTGTTGAGGTGCTCATAGTTTCGTACTCAACTCTTTTATGTAAGCTTTTGAATTGCAGTATTATCTAATTCAGTTTCATTTTCAGGGGACAGCTATGGCTTCATTGATGCATATGCAGAAAATTCTATCAAACAGAATGCAGTATTTCCCGTCTATTGAGAAAGCGGTAACATGTGCCATTTGACTTTCACTTTATATTATGACTTGTCTATAGGATCATAATCACTACACAGCAATATAGATCATGAATCTATCCAACATACATATCAGATACTCATTACACGTGTTATTGTATATAACCTGTAAGACCTTTCTTATTTACCTTTTCACCATCATTTGTGCTGAAATGTTGCAAACTCTTTTTGCTCATTAGGGAATAACCGAATAAGTTCAGTTATAATTTGACAAGGTGATCCCTACTTATTTTGAAATTTCACCTCATTCACGTTATCATGCTAACATACAGTTTAGAGCGTAACGAATAATCTAAGACGAATTCCACCCTTTAAAACTATTGAACTGAAAATGATCCAAGAATTATAGTCACTGACAAATACAATCCATTTAGATTATTTTTAAATGTTAACCTGTTTTGTCTTATTGCTAGAAAATAGTTAACTGTAGTACTTATGGTGGTGTTGACGCTGGTCTTTAGTTTTGTATTATTGTGAATTTCATATATGGTACAGCACACAGCTAAGAAATATGAACCATATACATATTTCAACGATGCACACATGGCCATTTTAGATTTTGTACGTCCGTTTTAATATGGCCATTTTAGATTATGGAATAGCTTGTTTTACTTTGACCCAAACTAATTTCTCTATACTCGCTTTATGAGGATCTTTTGCGAGTTGAAACTTTCTCTTGGAGCTCACTAGTTGGATTCAGTAATAGATAACCTCTAAAGTGTTTTAGATAAATGTTTTACAATGACATGATCTGTTTCAAATGATAGTCAACCTATGAAGCATCCTTAATTGGAAGATCCATGGAAAACCTCAAGCAACGTATGAATTGGGCATAAAACGACTAATTTCGTATGCGGTTGGCAGTAGGCACACAGATGACATTGCAACGCCAAGTAATTATGGAATAACATTCTTCTTAAGATAATGACGTATAGTAGTCTGAAGTAAATTCCCAGCAATACTCTATTTTAAGATAAGACCAACATTTATTATAAAAAGTATATAGAACTTAGGGCGCGTTTGGTTTGTAGATGGGTTTAGGATTAGGATTAGGATATAGATTTGGGTTTGAAGTTGGGTTAGGATTTGGATCTAATGTAGCATAGAGAAAATATCTTATAAATTATTGGTTTATAAAGAATTTGATATTTAATTAATTATATTTAACAAGTACTTTCCCTATGCCTTTTGTCTTTCCTTACATGAAGAAAAAGAATTGACTTTATTACATGAAGACCAAAAAAGGTGAGGGAAGAGAAGA
Organism: Artemisia argyi; assembly: GCA_030686995.1. Taxonomy (NCBI): domain Eukaryota; kingdom Viridiplantae; phylum Streptophyta; class Magnoliopsida; order Asterales; family Asteraceae; genus Artemisia; species Artemisia argyi. Next base: position 106,805,847 of record CM060682.1, on the reverse strand, counting down.
AATTAGAAGGCGGGAATATAAATGACAAATGAATAAAGTAAACCCTTGGCTCCTCCTCACTGGGATTTCTGAAACCCCTCATTAAAACCCATGGATACAAAACAGACATAATTTTTTACTCTGAGCCCAATCCCTTCAACCCAAAACCTCATACCAAGCGCCCCCCTTAGATATATATAAGGCATTTATTTATAGCTAAGTGAGGTAGAGATCAATACTCAAATTCATTTTGATTGAACATTAGAAAATTCTTGATTCAACTTAGGGGGTGTTTGGCAATTGCATTATGAAACTTATTATTAGATTATTGCATTTTGAAAACGCAGATAATAAGTTTGAAGTGTTAGGGTAGAAAAATTGAGTTTTGCATGTTGAGGGGGTCAAAACGCCGTTTTGGATAAGTAGCTTGGTTCATGGTTTTTGAAACGCACTTTTTGAAACTCAATTGATTTTGAGTCAAATAGCTAACATCTGATAATTCTTCATTTCTTCAAATTAGTTTGGGTCAAATTAAAACAAGCTATTCCATAATTGGAGAAATGGTTAAAGTTCACAAAAAAGACAATGGAGATGTTGAGGTCGAGGAAATTACTTTGGGTCGGTATTTTTATTTATATAGGATCTATGAAATTGAGGTTTAGGAAGTGAATAGGATTGTTAAATTTTGTATGAAGGTTTTTGTTTATTGTTGACCCACTTTGAAACCACCATTCAAATTGAACATGGAATAGTATTTGATGTGTTTTATGCCTTATCCGATTGAATATAAGGTTTATTTTAGAGGGTGAGTTCTATCTTTTGCATCTAATCCATCTATAAATGGATTTTTAGTTTTGGGTTTAATAAAATTAGCTACCATTAAAAAAAAACATTTGGATAAGTTTTCAGAAGAAATTGGGTTTCTGATAACAAGCTGATTTACTCATACTGTCTTTTGGTAATGTTTTTAGCTTTAAATAGATAACTTCGTTTCAAATATTATGTGTTTAATTTTAATAAAACAATAACACAAAGGATGTCTATTTTTGCCATTTTACCCGTTAACTCAATAGTTAATCTGATTTACCAACCACTCAAAAAACTGATTTACTAAATATGGCGATATCAAACTGCATAATCAAATTCAAATGCCATATTTCAAAACCACGTTTTGGTATAGATGATTATATTATTTATGCGTCAAAACACATAATCTATTTTAAATAATCAATCTAAAATACCCCCTTAGTAGAATATTATTGTGACTGGATTCAAGATCAGTTGTTAATCAAAAATTTGGTTATGGATTTGTAAGAAAGAGAGCCATGACGTGAGCACTACTAATGGTCTCTCTAGAACGATAACAATTGAGAGAAAATAGAACTCAGATTGCGGAACATCAAACAAGAACTGCCAGAAACATAAGAACAGATTGGGTGTTGTTCTCTGATTATACACAATTTCTGCTCTACTAATTTAAAGCCCACTTGATATGTATTAGTGGACATTCAAACCAACTTAAAGGATATACAAATCATAAGTGTTGTGATACGGGTCCAAATGAGAAGTCAACATAAAAAGTCAACCAACAGCCAAATTCAATTGGAAAAGCTTCAACAGCTTTTCCCGCCAAAACCACAATTCACTTTAAATACTTTCCTTTATCATTGTATTCATTTTTAGACTTGATTTGATTGTAATTTCTCTCCTTTCTGATTGTAACAAACTCTCTCAATAGTTCAATACAAATCCTTGACTATTCTTTGAATTACTATTCTGTTCTTGTAATTCCAAGTTAGTTAATAGTGCTTAATCGGATCTTTTCCCTTTAAGTACATATCAATTGGTATCAAGAGCCCTTTCCTTGGTATCCAATCAAGAATATTACACTGATATTCTTGATTTCCGGTTGTCTTCTCCGGTCAAATTCCGGCAACAAAACAAGATTTCCGGTTACGAAATCAGTCACCACTGATTTCACTTGCTTTATTACATCAAACCAGTGCCAAACAACTGTACGATCACGAGGCTAACCGATATTCTCATTAAATTTTTTAGCTTCGAACAAGCTGATCAGCAGCAGTTGGTTTGGGTGGTTAAAGCAAGGTTCAGTAGTTGTTATTCCAATAGTTGATGCGTAACAACGATAATGAACAATGGTGAATACAAGAAACAATGGTGTCCTCACTGGTAGTTCTAATGGTGGTCAAGAAGTCAGTGAAGGAATGAAACAATTTATGTCTGATTTGGTGGATGATAAGATTGCTGGAATACATCAAATCTTGAACAATTTGACTGCACAAATTGCTAATTTGGGAAATGGTCAAATCAGAGGCAATCAAGTGGGAAGAATGACAAGGGTGGAATTTCCAAAGTTTAATGGAGATGATGTTAGAGATTGGGTGTTCAGGTGTGAACAATTCTTTCTTCTTGATAACATTGCTGATGAACAAAAGGTTAGACTCATATCTGTGCAACTTTATGATAAGGCAATGTTATGGCATAGACAATTCATTAAGTTGTATGGTGAAAATGTGTCTTGGCATGTTTACAAAGAAGCTATTATTCAAAGATTTGGAACTGTGTTTGATGATCCAATGTCTGAACTCAAGAATGTGAAGTATGAAACCACTGCTAAGGCTTATCAAGATGCTTTTGATAATTTGCTAAGTAGGGTTGAAATTAGTGAAGAAAATGCTGTTAGTTTTTATCTTGGAGGATTGCCTCAAGAAATTGAAATGGGGGTTAGAATGTTTAAGCCAAAAACACTTGCTGAGGTGTATTGCTTGACTAACTTGCAAGAAGCAACTCAAGCTCATAAGTACTTTGGTCCTTTCCAAATCCTAGCAAGGGTGGGTAAAGTGGCTTACAAACTTGATTTACCTACTCAAGCTCAGATACATGATGTTTTTCACATATCTCAACTGAAAAAGTGTCAAGGTCCAGTAACAACAGCTGTAGTGTTACCACATTGTGATGGTGATGGGCTAATTCAAGCTGAACCTGTGGCTATTCTTGATAGGAGGTTGGGAAAAGTGGGTAATTCAACTGCAGTTTTTGTTTTGGTGCAATGGTCAAACAGCACACCAGCAGATGCAACGTGGGAGCCAATTGATGAGATCCAGAATAGGTTTCCCAGTTTTAATGTGCTTGCTTGAATCTTGGGACAAGATTGTTTGAAGGGGAAAGGATTGATACGGGTCCAAATGAGAAGTCAACATAAAAAGTCAACCAATAGCCAAATTCAGTTGGAAAAGCTTCAACAGCTTTTCCCGCCAAAACCACAATTCACTTTAAATACTTTCCTTTATCATTGTATTCATTTTTAGGCTTGATTTGATTGTAATTTATCTCCTTTCTGATTGTAACAAACTCTCTCAATAGTTCAATAACAAATCCTTGACTATTCTTTGAATTACTATTCTGTTCTTGTAATTCCAAGTTAGTTAATAGTGCTTAATCGGATCTTTTCCCTTTAAGTACATATCATGTTGAAGATAGAACCCCCCCCCCCCCCCCCCTTTATCTTGGATTTAGGTGACATATATGACACTTTAACCTGTTAAAATATAATTGATATACAACTAAATAGCTTTAATTGAGAATGTTAAGGTGGACGCGTAGTAAATCCATGTTAGACATGATACTGAATGGGTTTTTTAGAGTGGAACTTGAACTGGAAACTATAATCAACAAGATGAGAGAAGGACGGTTGATATGGTTCGGACATGTTAGGATGAGACTCAGACCATAGACGGGGCGCCAGTTAGGAGAGTGGAAACTTTGGTAGTTGACGGCGCGAGGAGAAGGGGTAAGCCAAAACTTAGGTGGAAGGATAGATATGACCTTTGATAGGAACACAGTGGAGAACTTGAATTAGAATAAGCGGTTAGAAGGTCTAGGGGTTTTTTTTTTTTTTTTTCTCAAGGTAGTTTGCCGTCGAGGTTTTATTGGTGGCTTTTAGTAGCCTGTTCATATCTGCCTGCGTTGAGATTTCTAGACGGCCAAAACTTAGGTGGAAGGATAGATATGACCTTTGATAGGAACACAGTGAGAGCTTGAATTAGAATAAGCGGCTAGAAGGTCTAGGTCTTTTTTTTTTTTTTTTTTTTTCTCAAGGTAGTTTGCCGTCGAGGTTTTATTGGTGGCTTTTAGTAGCCTGTTCATATCTGCCTGCGTTGAGATTTCTAGACGGCCAAAACTTAGGTGGAAGGATAGATATGACCTTTGATAGGAACACAGTGAGAGCTTGAATTAGAATAAGCGGCTAGAAGGTCTAGGTCGTTTTTTTTTTTTTTTTTTTTTTTTTCGAGGTAGTTTGCCGTCTAGGTTTTATAGGTGGCTTAGTAGCCTGTTCATATCAGCCTGCGTTGAGATTTCTAGACGTTTTTTACCCCCTGTTTTAGGTATAGGGAATCATACCTAGCTCCCTTAAGAGTATTTAGGCGATTTTTTAGTGGCATCTCGTGCATATATTTGCCTTTGCTTGTAGGTAGAGAGCCCATAGCATAATCTGCAAACCTCGCTGCACCCTTGGGACATAGAACTGTATTTTATAATGGGCCCTTTTTCTGCGTATGCGTTTATGCGCCTATGTCCCCCATTCTCGTATGCGTTTATGCCTTTATGCACGTAGCCCGTTCCCCTATGTGCCTATTATTTTGTATACTATGCTTTCCAGTGTTATATTCTTATACATTTCTAAGTTTTTATGATGGTATTTTTGGGTTGCCTATGTGCTATACATTCATAGTTTCTCTATTCATATGCAACTGTACACAATCACACATCCACATATATTTGTATACATTCACCCTCACACGCTTACTTGCCGGAGGTCTTCATAGAAGTTGTCTCCCTACTCTTCGGGTTTACCTTAGGGTAGGGCCGTAGGGGTATGATCTGTCTACACTTCACCTCCCCCATACCTTGCTTAGACGGGATTTCTTGTTACATTAAATAGCTTGAAATTCAAGATAGACAGTTCTGATACCATCTTCAAGCTTCGATAGTACATCTCTGTTAGCCTCTGGTTGTCGGCTCAGTCTTTTTGTCCTTCACTAACCTTCAAATTATAGAGATATTCACGAGCTCCATCAGACACGGTTTTTTTTTCCCTATTTTTTTAAGCATCTGATGGAGAAGACATATTTCTGAAGCTTAAATACAGGCATCCACCTTCACTAAACATTTTGCTGCCATCATCATATACAGATAGCTTCTAATATTGTCTTCTTAAATGGAGAATTCATATCAATGTTAATTTTCTACTCTTATGTAATGAAAATGAACTGGCAAATTTGTTGTAAATGGTATTAGGCTATTAGCTACTAGAGTAAATCACAATAAAATTTCCCTTGGTAGTTTCAACTTTTAATAAAAGTCGTCTTCCAAAAATATCAATTAATGTTACAATATTTATTTGAATGATGTATTCTTCTTCTTGAAGCTACCATCGCGTTCCGGTCTTCGTCTTCATTCGCAGCCCATTATCAGTGTCATTTTTCAAATAGAACAGCGAGCTACCAACTTGAAATTACTATTTTTCCTTTCACTTGATAGATGGAATTTGTTGCTTTTAGCATTCTCGACTATTATTTTGTCTCCGGAATTTATGTAGGTCTGTGTCTAACTTCTAAGTGATTGTTAATATACCTAGGGTTATGACAATTGGGCATACCACGGTTTTTTTATTTTTGTTTTTTTTTGGTCTTGGTAATTTAATCCAGTTATTGTCCTTTATAGCTAATGACGTATGCTTCATCTAGGGGGAATGTATTTAACACCTAAATGTGAAATATCTTTTAGTGGAAAGTCTGACCGTGTTCAATATTCATTCAGTAACATGACAACACACATGTTTATTTGCTTTTATGTATAAGAATGGGACTTACCGAGAGTAATTGATCTTTGAATCGTGAAAGAGTTTCTCGTTGGTACTGTTTTCACAGAGCAAGATTGTCTGTTTTAATAATATGAAATGTAAATGCATGCAGATCGAGTGGAATGTGAGAGGAGGATCTTTAAGAAATATTGAATCTGCTCGAATATCAATTCCTGGGACCGTGACGTTTGATGATTCACAGCAATGGTACGGTTTAGAGATGTCTAAAACTTTAGTTTTCTTTGTCAACTCAATTTTGTATCATATGATATTCTGTATGACGCAGGTCTCTTCTAAATCATTACTACCTTTTTCCTTCAAGTATTTAATAGTAGTAGTCCTTTTGAGCTTTTAAAATACGTGATTATATTAGCTATTTTTTTTTTTTTTTTTTTTTTGCTTCAAATTGAGTGATGTAGCTGTTGTATTTGCAGTTATCGTCACAGAGCACGATTGGAGGAAACAGAACAATATTGGAGAGGATGGTACAAATAATATCTCTGATATTTTTAGTTATTGAAGCACATTGCCATATTTGTCTTTGCCTACTCTAATTGCAGTTAAAACATGAAGGGCATTCCATGGAATGTCTACCTGATTATGAATCAGGTAGACTGTCCATGAACTTTTGCATCACTCTCGATTTATTCTTTTTCACCCTAATCTGACCAATTCAATTAACGAGGCATGCAACCTAATATATGCTAGATTCTATCCATAGCGTATATTCTCTCCTTCCAAAACTGAATGTCCCTAGGATTTTTTATCACCAAGTTCAAGCAAAATTTATAGATATGCCCGTTTTTAATCAAGAAAACATTGATATTAAACTCCCTAGAATTTTGTTTCTGTTGCAAACAGAACTATCTAAAGCAAATGTCTTAACAAGTATATTTTGGCAAAGCTTTGCAACACACTGAGAAAAGTGAATTGGGCATTTAAGTGTTTATTATTCAATTTATAAGATAAAACCAACTAAGGGGAAAAGAGATGACATAATTGAATTTGTAATTGTGCAGCGTTCAGATAAAGGGGATAAAGTATAGATGGATGCTATTGAGTTTATGGTTCTCTTTCTAGTGTTCGAAATTGTAATCAATGTTTTTCTGCGTAAACAGGTACGAAGGCCTCTCTGAAAAGTTTCTATCGTCTCCTGTCCCAAAGCTCTTGCTATTGGCTGGAACAGATAGGCTTGACAGGTACTGCTTTTCATTTGATTACATTTTCACGACTATGATGCTATTAAGATTCTCAAGCAGCACTTCTTGTCTTCAAATACAATTTTACAAAATGTTCAGAAGCATCATTGTCTTCTATAAGTTTTATATGATAATTACATACAAGAACACATGGTAAACTTGTACTATATTGCACTAAGATATTTTGTTTGCTATAACAGGGCTCTCACAATCGGACAAATGCAGGGTAAGTTCCAAATGATTGTTGTTCGACATACTGGCCATGCAATACAGGTGACATTTCAATCTTATTAAATAAGTTATCCATATAGTATGCTTTATAAATTAGCTGAAACCAATACACCCTTGAATATTACAGGAAGATGTACCTGATGAATTCGCAACACTAATACTCAATTTTGTCTCACGCAATCGAATAGGTCCTCATGGAGTCGAGGTTGGTGATATGATGCCAAAACTGCCAACACTTTTCCTTTCTTATAAATTTATAATAGTGATAATTATGCATCATGTGTTTACATCATCATCTTCTTTTGAAAATACATTTTTTATGAATATAAATTCAACTGAAATCTTCTTCTCACTTGGGATCCTGGTGATTAGTTGGGGGTTTTGACCGTATGATGTTTTTAAGGGGTCTGCAACCACCTTGAAGCATATGCCTGGCAGCAGCAGGCCAGTAGTAACTAAGTAGAGGTGGCATAATGAGCGGGTTGCATAATGTCGAACATGATTACTCTTTATGCGGATCAAAAGTCAAAACCAGTTGGTTGTGTTGACCTGACAACGTATAAAGGCTGTACTATAAAAATCTGTTTTGTTGTTTGAATAAATCGATCTAAGAGGTTGAAGATATTTTCACTTTATATTAACCCCATTTGACCCTTTTGATTATATATGCGTGTTTTTAAGGGACCCTTCAACCCGCTAGAGATAAAAAGTTTCAACCCAAGTTAACCCATTTTAAGTAAATGAGCCAACATCGCCACCACTAGACTAGACATAAATACAAATGTGGATATGGCTATACAATCCTGGCACCGTTGTCCTTCATGTTAGTCTGATAAGCTCCTGCATATCTTTGAATAATATAAATCTATGTTGCAGATTCCAGGTATCAGCAAGCCATCACAGCCACATGCTTAACAACTGGAGATATATGTAAATGGGATGTCTGGTGGTGAAATAATCATGCATCCATCATAGATGCCCGCATGCATATTAGAGTTTAGTTGCTAATCTTTTGCTAAGGTGTGTACTCATGATATATACAGATTGATCAATTAGTGTGCCCTTATCTTATAAAATATGGCACAAGTTGTGTAATAGTGTTGGGATTCATTGATGTTCTCTTTTATCAAAATCACCATGAGTACTAGGACTTGATGGGAAAAAAATAAAAATAAAAATAGCCGTGTTTATGTAAAAAGCATCTGTTCAAAAAAAAAAAAAAAAGTAAGCACTTGTTAGCACACTTCACGTACCGTCTCTATGCTGGATCGTTTTATTCTAATTAGTGAACTCTTTCAATTTTTGACATAAAGCAAATGGTCTAGTGTTAAGGTTTTTGTCCATCTATATCCATATCTATTTGATGAGTCGGGTAAAATTGTAACCTTTAGAGTGCTCAATATGGGTGCCATTGGGTATGTATTGGCAAGGTTGCAAAAAGCGCTAGGCGCTAGTCTGGCGGTCAATCAGCGCCTAGGCGGATCGAACTAGGCATAATTTATACTATTTTTTAAAAAATAATTTTATTAATGTTTTTATTATTTTTAATTATATATCTCTTGTATATGTTGCAAAATTTATATTATATGTGATTTTTTTTTTTTGATAAAAGGGAGTAATCCTGCACCCTGGTAAAATATGTGATTTTGATTAAGTTTTAGTCTACTTTTAATAAAGCCCACTAAGTTATTTGTTTGGTTTATTGTATAAGCTTTTTAATGGGTCAATAAACCTAATAAGCTATTAGGGTTACACAACATAAAAAACACAACCTCCACTTCATCTTCATCTTCCCCTTCACCTTCTTCTCTCTTCAACTATTTTGTAACTGTTCTACTTCAAAGAAAAAATCACTCGGCTCAAATGAAAATAAATTCAAGAAAATCGAAACCCCAAAATGTGTTCCAATCAGTGCTAATCTATAGTTAGAGGAGTGTTAACCGGTGTTGGCCGACCCACCGCCTAGGCCGATTTGTCCCGCCTAGGCGGTTTGTTGACCGCCTTTAGACCAAAACGCATAATTTGGCCAATTTTCTATAATTAGAACAATGTGTATTGGTACCAATGGCTAACGAACAACATGTACATGTATTGCACCGTCAAACGTGCTATTTGTGTTTTATTTGGTATTCAGCCAATGCAATCACTAGTGTCATCCGTGTCTTTTTTTTCTTTTTTTTTTTTTGATGAGGGAGTGAGTATTTTTTGTGAGTATTTTGTGGGACCTACATATACTCATACATTTTTTTTGGGAGGTATTTTAATTATTGACGTGTTATTGAAATGGTAATTAGGTGACGCTAAGGTGGCAGATGAGTTCTCCCCATACCTTGCACTCGTAGTGTTCTATGTGTAGACAATGGATAGGCCTTTCTATACAATTATGCAACTTATTTACATTCTTGCAATTATATTAGTGCTTTTCACCCTTAACTTCGGTAAATTCACATAAATATGATCGCACGTCAAAGTGATTATTTATTCAATCCGAAGTCGAATAAATTATTTTTGTAACATAGAGGTACATCATGTTAGTGCCTAAATAAGGATGTTATAGTTTAACTATCATCAAATTTTCTTTTCTTGTTCTTTTGTTTCCCAGGTTTACGTCTTGCTTGCTCGATGGTGGGATCTTGATGTTCCAAGATTAAATTTGTAGTCAATGGTCGGATTGGTTATCCAATATCCGGAGAAGAGGATGCAAAATCAAAATTTTCAAGCCTTGTTCTTTACTTTATTGTGCCATGTTTGGGCGCATAGAAACGATTGCGTTTTTGGAGTGGCGAGTCCTAGAAAAAAGGTGTTTTTCGATAATTTTGTAACGAAATCTTTTACTTGGATTAATAGTAGGTATGGATACAAACTTTAGTTGGGTAGGTTGGCTTCAAAACCCAACTCTTCTTACTTCTATGTTGTAATTTTGTTTTGTTCTAGCTTCTTGCTAGCTTATTGAATCATTGCCGTTAAAAAAAAAAAGTTTAGGATCCTTCATAAGAGGTCAAATCGCTAGGTGTGTATATTCAGAAGGCAGCAAAGAAAGGGTCGAAAACGCTTTCGAGATTAACCCGGTGAGGCCGCATACATCATAATAAAAAGAGCTCGCCCTCGTAACTCGAATAGAAAAAAACACCATCCTTTTTATCATTGACATCAATATTTAAGATAAAACAACAATATATAACATAGTCTTAAAAAAATACAATAAATACATTGTCTGTAATAGAAGGGTACCCGCACAATACAGCAGCAAATACCTGCTGACTATTTTTATGGTGAGCAAATGTTTTTCTTTTTAAACATTCCTTATTTAACATATCTCAAATACTTTATAACATAGTAAGTATATGTTTTCTTAAAAATAGAACGTCGAATTATTTATAGTGTTTTCAAATTTTAGCATTAAATTGGTGGTTATAAGACTTAAATTTTTAAATTTATATTAATTTTCTAATTTTCTTTTTACAGTAATATTTTTTGTCTTACAATTTTAAAAACTTCTTTTTATAATAAGATCTAAATGCTTTATAATGTAGTATAGATATAGACTAGCATGTTGTTACAATATATAACAACACAAGTGTTGTTGAATTTTGTGTGAATCAACTGCTTTGTGTGACATTTTGGTGAGGTTCATGGGCCAGATGAACTTTGGATGGCTGAATCTATAGTGTGTGAAGTATGATTAGTTTTTTTTTTTCAGCTTACAAGTATAAGTATTGGCATGGTGGTTATACATTTATTTTCCATTAAATCACTTATATGATTATTAATACGATGGTTACAACTTTTGAGGTTATAAATATTGATCAAGTATTGAAATCCTTCTATAACAAGAAATATTTTTTGTCTTAATTTTTTTAAGACTTCTATAATTAGAATGTTATAAATGCATTATATATTAGTATTATATATAGATATATAAACGTAAATATAATATGAAAAATGAAAGGTACTCGTAGTTCGGATGAAGTTCGGTTGATATGGTTCGTATAAGGAGGGAATGGAACATTACTAGGACTACTTAGTCATATTGTGTCTTGTTTTCTTTCTCTTGGATGTTTTTATAATCTATTCGTCTTTATAGGTCTTTAGATTCGCTATATGGCTTTTGAACTTTCATTGTATTGTTTTATTATTCTTTAGTAATATTCACTGGGGTAATCCCTTACGCAAATAAAAAAATAATAAAAATAAAAAATAAATAAATAGTTACTTTACTTTTCATTAGGTTATTTTTTTATTATGTTTATATATTACAAATTGTTTAAAACAGATTGTAACACCCCAACCCAAAAAGGGCTAAAGTGTAACATTATGGGGTCAAATCAGAATATAAGCAAGCGGAATACATTAATAATACAAGGTTCACAAAACAGTTCTAAAGAAAAGATAAATGACTAATTCTAAGCATTACAACTTCCAAATTAATTACAAGTTAAGAACCAAGAGGGGAATCTCTAAGTGTATCTCTAATCCATGGGGAGTTATTAACAGTGTAGTCCACTAAGAGCTCCTAAGCACTCTTCACCCAACCCAGCTTCCTTCTACAAACCTGCCGCAGGAAAAGAAATGCGGCTGAGCAAGCCCAGTGAACAGATATAAACAAACGAAAACTAATAACAAAAGGAAAATGAAGGTGAATTCGACATAGGTCCAAGCGAACCTGCTCAGATAGAAATCAAAAATATGGAAACATGGAATATGATCAAAGGAAATACGGATAATGGATATCAAACAATCAACGAAATGAAAATGAGTCATAAGCGTAAGCAAAAGAAATAAAACAATCATAAGTTAATCACATTAGAGGTGAAAAGATAATAAGATCATAGAGAACTAGAACAAATAGGAATGCCCAACAATATATATATACTAAATGTACATAGGAGTCATGACCTCCATTGTACCAAATATGAAAGGGGTGTATTGCACACACACCAAAACATTCACCAAATAATACTATACAAAGTACCTAGGATGCATCCATACTCCCCCTGAAAAACAAATATATATGCACAAAGCTCTAGGCTAAGTAGACATATACAATAATAAATATAGGCCTGAATAGCTAGCTTAAAGGGAACGCTGTGGACTAAAACCCACCTCCACAGATAGTGTCAATACCACTGGTGCATCAGTGGCAAGGCCATGGACTCCCCATGACTGGCTACAAATTAATCAAATCATATACAAGTAACACATAAGGGGCATAGAATCAAGAATGCTATAGAAAAGAAAATATAGCATGCAAACGAATATCAAGCTCATATCAATATCAAGTATCAACAAACACGAATCAAATGAAGGGAACATATCAATGGCTTAACTAAAGGGATCATAATCAAAGCAATAAACAAAGAGAGAAGGATGACCTTTACTAAAAAGGCAGAATATTTGTACCTTAAACCGCCAACAAAACCATAATATAAGAATAGGAAGTCACATCCTTCTTCCGCGACTCTACACGAATTAATGATCGGTTTATTATTAATAACTGATTTTAAATCAGATTACTAATTTTAGCCGGCTTTCCATTTTTAGTAACTTTCCTGATTTAGTAAGTTTCCATAATTAGTAAACTTAAAGGTTCAATAATGAAAATTTCATAGTTAAACTTGTTAAATTAGGTTTTAAGACTTATATTACCATATTAGTGAATCACTAACGGAACTTGAATCATATTTATAACCCTTAACGGATTTCAGAAAACTAATTAATATTTGGATCACATATTTAGAATAACACTCCGGCTATACTTATTAAGTTTATATTACAAAACAAACACACTCTCGATGCACATACTCACTATTCCATATCTCGAATCAAACACTCTCTATTTCTTTAGCTTCGATTCACACAACTAATACATATATCATGTGACACCAACTCACACGTTTTAAGATCCTTTAAACCGACGATCATATCACACATCACTACAACAACAGCTACTTTTAGCGGGGACATTTCCTCACTTTCAGCGGGGACTTCTCCCCGCCCAAAACTTTCAGCGGGGACATGTCCCAGCCGAAAGTGCCTCGGGCAAAGCCCCACGCTGTAAAATTTCGGCGGCGACGTACCACTCTTTTGGCGGTGACACGTAGGACCCACCCTGCCAGCGTGGACAATATTGGTCAGGCCAAACTTGCTAGCGTGGCAATACTTTTGACGGGGACATGTCCCCGCTGAAAGTACTTTAGAAGTAAATGATGCAAACTTTTGGTGGGGACACTTCCCCGCTGAAAGTATTTTCCATGTAAATGGTGCAATCTTTTGGCGGGGACTAGTCCCCGCTGAAAGTATTTTCCAAGTAAATGGTGTGCATTTTTTGGCGGGGAGAGGTCCCCGCTGAAAGTTGTGCTCACTATTAATGCAGCAACCTTTTGGCGGGGACATGTCCCCGCGAAAAGTGCCTGACCCATTTTGCAGCAAATTGCTGCAAAATGGGTAATTTCCAGATTTTTTCCGGAAAAAATCTACATTATCACTACAAATCCAAAACCTGTATATAACCTAATTACAATACCACAAGACACTCAAATCACAAATTCGCCAACATAATATGATACATATCCAAATTTCTTAAAAATTAACATAATCATGTGTTTGTATCCAAATTCGCAAAATACGGTTCAAAAACTGTTATCACATGATCACTACATAAGCTAGCTATCCGCTATACGCTACAAAACTATACGTGGGAACAATGTAGCGGGAATCCTAACACAAAAACTACATAAACACATAATAATCCATGAAACTATCCAAACATTTGTCCATAACCCAAAACAAAATATAAATAAACCCAAACAACCCATACGCTACTCCTGAGTCCCCCCACTCCCCCCACTAGCCCCACTCCCCTCCTCCGGGGTACCTGTAGACTCACCTGGTGATGGTGAAGCCTCCTGGGATCCTGATGTCGTCGCCTGAGTCGCTAGCTCATCGGGGAAACCCGGCTGTGTCTTAGCCCACCCCACCAACATATCAATCAGTGTCCTTTGCTGGGACATCTCCTGGGTTTGCTTCTGGACTGTTTCGTGCAGGGAGGACGCGGAGGCTTGATCACGAGCTCGTGCGGCGCTGAGGGTCATCTGACGACCACCGCCGGGTAAGACTGGACCTATGCCAGGAATATGACCTCGCTGCTTGCCACCGATCACGTGGCGCATAATATCGAGGTCAGACATGGTCGTCCCCCTGGAGGTGCTCTCCGTCCGCATCTGTATCATCTGGTTCTATTTTACAAAAAAATAAGCAAAGTAATATATAAGTCGTGATTTATTATATTTGAATTAATGTGGGTGAGTTTTATGGAAATAAATTATACTTACATATCTAGTCTCGGACAATGCAGACTCCCAAACGCCGTCTCTCGTATGGTTGTGTCTATACATCGCGATCAAGTCTCTACCATCCACAGCGTCGGTGGGTTCTCTCAGCTGTTTATAAATAAACTCAATAACGACTCACCAAACACTATATATATAAATGAAATGATTAAAAAGCGTCTTACGAAGTAATCGCGTATAACAGCTAACGAATGCGACCCATGAAGGCTGGCAGTCAGATTGGCGAGCCGGTTCTGCCTGTTGGTCTCCCCTCTCTTCAAATTATCCGGGTTCGACCAGTGCTTAACCTGAGTATTATAAATAATAAAAAATGTTATATAAATGAATTATTATTATTATTATTATTATTATTATTATTATTATTATTATTATTATTGTTATTATTATTAATTAATTAATTAATTAAAAAAATAAACAATCAAATTTAAATAAATAGCAAAGTTAAAATAAACAAACACAATAATTAAAAAAATAAAAGATAAAAAAAATAAAAAAGACTTACGTGAAGCTGGTCGTCGATGTGGGCCTTCGCGGTAGCAGGAACAGCCGACCAGGAATTGTAATGCATAGGAATTGATTGCCGCAACAATTCCCTGACCAAGTTGGAGAACCACTTCGCGTGGTCGCCCACATGCTCCCACATCCCTTTGTCGTTCTTCCGGAATCTGATCGATACCGGACGAGTCGAGATGATGTGGTATTACACGAGATGTTAAACGAACGAGTCGAGATGATGTGGTATTACACGAGATGTTAAACGAACGAGTCGAGATGATGTGGTATTACACGAGATGTTAAACGAACGAGTCGAGATGATGTGGTATTACACGAGATGTTAAACGAACGAGTCGAGATGATGTGGTATTACACGAGATGTTAAACGAACAAGTCGAGATGCTATGGTTATACACGAGATGCTATGTTAAACGAACGAGTCGAGATGCTATAACTACAAAAATGTTCCCACCTAACAGGTCACGGGATATATATGTTCCCACCTAACAACTTCTATCCACTCACAATATAAACTCACACACACTCATCTAACCCATATCATCTCACAGACACACTCATCTCACTATATCTCTCTCTAGCAGTTTCTGTTTTCCGGCAACACCAGCAGTTTCCGGCCGCTAGAATCTTTTTCTGGCCACCACCTTTTATCAACTCAACTTGTAGATCGGGCCACCCCGATCACGATTCTACCACACACAACTACAAACACACACTGTCAACCAGAATGCAGCGATATAATCCTTTTATGTGTACTTGTGGAGTAGGAAATATAAAAAAAAGAACGTCACATCAAAGAGATACATTTGGATTGGAGTATTATGCATGTTCTCTTTCGAAGCCAAGAGAGAAAGGTCATGGATGTGGATACTTTATGTGGAAGACTGAATTTGATGAACAATTACAAGTAATATATTCTGCTTCAACATCTCATAGTTCTGGGTGCACAAACTGCCATGAAAAAGATCTTAGGATAAATATGCTGGAGGCACAAAAACAGGTGTTAGAGACAAAAGTCAGGTTGCTCGAGGCAAGACTTGCAATGGCAACGAATCCCGACAACAATGACCACGCATGTCAATCGGATGCAATACTCCGTGACCTGTTAGGTGACATGGAAAATCTTCGTATGTAATGCTGTTGTTGTTGATGTTGCTGTTGTTGTTGTTGTTTTTGTAGTTTGTTGTTTCTTGTGTTATTTGTAACACCCCCAATTCATGGATGCAGCGGAATTCAAACTGGGTGTTACTCGACGGCACAATAGTCACAATAATAGAAAACGAACTCCAATTGAGTCGTTTTAAAAGATGTATCATTCAAATTATATAAATATCAGAGATTTCAAAATGAGGTCCCAATTGGTTCCATGTTTACAATGTATAATAAATGAGTTTTGAATGATAATAAAATTTATAGCCCTCTTGAGTATCCATGTCCTTCCGTGCCATCCTTGATCGTCATGAACCTGAAATACATGCTTGAGAGGTCAACACAAAGGTTGAGTGATATTCATAGAGTTTGTTAAATCGATTGAACACAATATGTTGGTAGTGTGAGTTATAGGCTCACACCAATGTTTGGAAAACAAAACAGGTAGGCTACGTTATTATACGCCCGGAACATGTATTATCAAATACTAAGCTTATGACACCAAAACGTTAACGGGTACCAATATCAATCGGCGGAGTTATCCCGGTAGGTACTTTGCCGTCATACCTAATGTCTCAAATATTAATGCATTTGTTTGAACTTAGTCAATACAAATGGGATTCGTCAATCCCAATAGGCCTATTCACAATATTCGTGCTCACTTGCAAGTAACCCTCGCAAGTGATTAAATGGTTCATAATATGGGATCTCGGTTTGGCAAGGATGGTACTTAGTGATAATAAAACAATCAGGCAAGCATACAATTTAAAAACATTGTGCTCGGTTAAAAATAGCATGTATTCCCCCCCAAGGGTTTGTAAAACAATGAAGTAATGTAAAGTGGGGCTATGAACTCACCTTGAGTTGGATGATGTATAATGAGAATGATGGATATGCCGTAAGAACTTCTACGAGCAACCTAGAATAATTGTTGCAACTTAGGTTTGGAATAATGTCTAAGGAAACATAAACATGCCAATATATGTATGTCTTGCACTTAGTCCATGATGTGGTATGATGTATAATGTAAGTCGTTGAAAGAAATGATTCATGAAATATGTATGTTTTGTATATCGTTTACTACCGTTCGGGCCGACATAATTCAGAAGTCATGTTAGTAAGCGTTCGAGGAGCCAGGACACTTTAACTCGTAAATCCACAACTCAACTCGACGGCTTACATAATGAACTCCTCACATGAGGCTCCCTACTATTGTAGTAGTTGATAAAGTATAAGTTTTGATCCGAAAAGTTACATGTCCGATACTTGAATAAACTTAGGAAAGTTTATTTGTACATGAAGATTGTTATTAGGGGTAGTTTCATAAGTCTTGTATGACCATTTTCTCTTGTAATATCTCATGGTTCCTTTAGATGAAGTAGATCCAAATTGTATGTTCAATTTATCGCCAACTTCTCTAGTTCATGTATTTGCCTTGGTAAGCTTGTATGGTCATTTCGTCATGGCCTTGCCATGACCTTTGGTCATTGTTACATGGTCTTGAGACTCAACCTTGGCTCTAGCCATGGTTGTGGTCTTGATTCTAGGTCATAAGACCCCTTTGGTCTTCATAAACCATAACTTATATGTAATGACTTTGGTATAAAATTGGGCTGTTAAGATTTTGAAGAATTTATCACTCAAAAAGCGTTTTTAGGGCTCGAGCTTCTTTGTTCCTGAACGAAAACGTCGTTCCGGACAACTTTCTTGTTTTAACTTTTTGATGAATCGGACCAGAAGTGGGACTTTCAAAAATTCAGAATGCGATTCAGTAAGGTTTAGGCAGTTTTGCCGGAAATCTTTGGTAACTTCATATGGGCGTAACTTTTGACTCGTATACTCGTTTTAGGTGGTTCAAATTGCTATGGTTTCCTTGTTAAGTCCTCTACTGTAATATGTAATGATCCAATATCATAATTTTACCATTTTGGTCGTGGTTTTCCAAGAAAGTCACTAGTTTACTTGTTTGAATAACATAAGTTACATATATGTATCAATACTTGTTTTACTCACTTTTATACATCATGGACATGAATACAAGACATAATATAGCATGAATAATATGTAAATAACATGAACATGATTATTCAACAAGAAGCATGTTAGGGTTTGGCTTACAACTTTTGGCTTTCAAAGATGAAAGGAAGTTAACATGTAAGGATAGGACATTGATAGACTTTAGCTTCACCCTTTGCAATCTATGATAAACCGAGGTTATTTGAAGATTATAATGACGCCTTCTTGAAGTCCAAAGCTATTTGAAGATTATAACGACGTCTTTTTGGAGACTTTAAACTTATAACAACTTTTCTTAGAAAATTTCCAAGATTGAAGATCAAACACTAGTTTTCTTTCAAAAACTAGTTAACTTTCTTACAAAATATAAGAAAAGTGCCTTAGGTTTTAGGACTTGAAGGTTATAAGAAGGTGTGGTGCAAGGAATTACATGTGTTTAGCTTGGTATTTATAGGGTAGGAAAAATAGTTAACCATATATTGGGTTAGAGTTTAACCATGGTTAGTTAAGACACTTGTAATGATCCTAGAGATCAATGGTCAAGATCAAGCCACACCATGGTGACTCCCCCCCCCATTGGCGGTTCAACATGGATAAGGGGGGTGAGGTGTGCCTTGGATGATAAAAATCTAGATATTTGATTAGTTTTGACTCCGGGAATTGCCAACCGTAAATGATTAGGCCTCAAAACGTAAAACCGGGTGTCGTAAAATTATGAAACTTTAAAGTATTGTTAGACATGTCCATATGTCCCATAATAAAATATAAAATGGGTGGTAGGTTCCATTTGAGTGGTAAAACCCTGCTAAAAACTGGAAACACGGGTCTAAAACGCGTAATACGTAAAACGTACGAATATTGCGTAAAATTGAGAAAAGTAAAATATTACTTTTCTAATAGGTTATAAATGATTTAAAATGACTTATAATGTCTAGACTGGGCTCAGTCTAGTGTCGGTTGGTATTAAATGTCTTTTAGACATCAAACCGTAAGCCTAAAAATCACGAAATGACTTATAACATCAAGGGATGATTTTTGGTCAATGGAGGAGGGAAAAAATATGTTGACTTTTTCTAATAATTTGAAAACTCAAATCGTCTTAGAAACGCGTTTTGTGGTCTAACGGTTAATCGCCCATACGGTTAAGCGTGCTCATGTGAGAATAGTACAGGCTTGGGTGACCTGCCGGGAAGTCTTTGGTCATGTTTTTCTCAGTCACGATTAATTCTCAAATAAATCATGAGTGTGTCAAACATTTTTCTGATGCGGGGTCACTTAACGCGGTCGAGTTTCGTTGTACGTAGAATTTCTGAATGACGTTTTACCCTAAAACGTGTAATTCCTTAATAACTTTCACGAAAGTGAGCTTATGAAAGTTAAACTTTTAATTTGCCATGGAAATGATTTATCACTCGAGAATATCAAATAAAAATCAACTTTCGGGAAAGTTTCGGGAAAAATGAATAGTAAAAGTGAATAGTGAAATTTTTCGGGAAAAGTAATTAACCTGAAAATGCGAATTGTTACAGTCTCTACCACTTACGGGGAACTTCGTCCCGAAGTTCTATGTGTGTTATATGTTGGAGTGGTGTCGATGAAAAAGTGTGGTTACTTATGAGGACTAGAGTCTGGGATTACCGGTAATGTAGTTTGATTTTTTCGTTTCAGTGTATGGTGTAGGATGAGGCTTCCTTTTATGTAGGAAAGATATGGTAATAGTCGAATATCAAAGGAAATTGATATAGCAATCGAGTATTAATAGGAATTGATATAGTAGTTGAATATCAAATAGAACTTGATATAGTTGTCAAGTATCAATAGTAATTGATATAAGAATCGAATCATGGAATAAGCGTTGAACATGTGGTTGGACCAAGTCCTGTTTGAATTGTACGGCTGCCCATGCATATGGCTACATGGCTTCGCAATGAGTTTGGTACGACTGCGCATGCGTATGGTTACATGGCCCCGTAATGAGTTTGGTACAACTGCACATGCATATGGTTACATGGCCTCGCAATGAGTTTGTTTGTTATTGCACTATCATTATGAAAACCAAAATGTAAATCTCGTACTTATGGAAATTGGGATAGTTGTTGCAATCATAGCCTCGTAGGTAATCTGTTGTTGTATCTAGTGTTCATTGACTTCATACTTATGTTATTTCGGATATAAATAAGCCCACTTGTTTATAATTCTTTATTTACATAGAGAGGCATCCCAAACAATGTAACTAAAGGAATATAAACGTATGGTTCGATGATTTATAATTTCTTTATTTAAATGAAAAGGCATCCCAATCCATTCAAATAAGGACATTATAAATCATCCTACTCAAGAATTCCCGACACAACATTCATACTTAGCCGGTGAGTTACAAGGTAGTGTATTACGAGATGACACTGGTGTAGCAAAAGTACAAGATGAATATTCAATCTTGTAAAGATGATAAGGGTGCTTGTGGTGTAACTAAGGATGATTTGAGCTTTAAAAGTGCATCAAGATCTGTTAATGAGCTTGTGTTTGTAACGGTTGTGAAGATAATGATGTGATATGTTGATGAACAAAAGTGTGTAGTGTATTCTTAACATTAATACTCTTAGGTATAGATGTTGAGTTTGCTTTAAAAATCTTAAGAGATTTTAAAGGTTTATGATGGAATGGTATCCTTAGGACCTAAACAGGATAGTACTTCTACAGGATGAAGAGAATAATTGATAACTATCCCAGATAGTAGTTCGGATTATCTCATAAATGAAAACTTTCAAGAATGAAGTTAGGTAGTACAAATAAAGTGTTAAGATTTCGCTGAGTGATAAGGCACTATCGTGTCTCTAGATTGTTTTAATGTATTCTGGTGGTTTATCGTGTTCATGTAGGAAATCAATCTAAACATAACCCTAGTACAACTATTCTCAGTATTTGAAAATTCTAAGTCGAATATAGTTAGTCAGACTATATTCCACTGTCCCTAGGTTAAATATAGGTGACTAGTCTATATTTAGCCAAGGTTCGATAATATTTTCAAATACCTAAATTAGGTATACTTGTGATATGTCCGTTGCTTTCGGAAAACTGCCCACGAAACAAAGGCGATGTCAAACTCTTCAATTGCAAGTCCCGGCTATACAAGACTTGTAACGTATGTTTTCATATTCCATTGCATAGAATATAGTAAGGGTAGGTACGTATGGAAAGGAAGTTTTAAGTAGTTCTAAAATAGAACATACTTGGCCAGGATCACGAACTTTTAACAATGAAGGTTTCAGAAGAAAACTTTGATGAATGTAGAGCTGAACTTCAGCTTTTGTAGGTGATGGATTTGTTTGTCCTTTAGAAATCTCATATTTCTATATAGAAATCAATAGGTTGTGACGGGTTTTTGATATCATATGAAATGATATTGATGATGTGATGGAATACTTCTAGAGACCATTTGCACAAAACACAATGTCTCGGAAGTAGGTTAGACCATTGTGCAATTCACAATGTCTGGGAAGTAGGTTAGGCCATTGTGTGACTCAAAACATTTGAGAAATGATTAAGACCATTGTATCATACAATGTCTTGGAAAATGAATGAGACCATTGTATCTCACAATGTCTTGAAAAGTGAATGAGACCATTGTATCTCACAATGTCTTGGAAAATGAATGAGACCATTGTATCTCACAATGTCTTGGAAAATGAATGAGACCATTGTATCTCACAATGTCTTGGAAAATGAATGAGACCATTGTAATTAGTTACAATGTCTTGGACATATAATGTTGGAGTAGGAACATGATTGGGAGAGTGTGGCTGTGTCGAAATGCCTTAGAATAGGCATACACAGATATGTTTAGTCCATTGTTTAGATAAATGATTGAAAATAAACCGAGTTTATATATCAATATACTAATATGTTCATGTAGTATAGAATGCCTAGTGTGTATATATGAATATACTTATATGTTCATGTAGCATAAAATGCTTACGGGGAAATGCTCAATTATGTTAAGGGTACATATATCAATATGCAATTATGTTTGTGTAGCACAAAAATGTCTACGGGGAAATGCTCAAAATGGGTATATATGAATATACTAATATGTTTGTGTATCATAACATGCTTACTAAGTCCATAATCGTCTGGAGGATGGAAGACACGGAGAGCAGAAGGCTATAAAAATGCTTTTGTTTGTGAGTGTAGTTATAGTTTAGGTCTCAATTAGACCCGTTTCTCTATAACCATGGCTCTGATACCAATCTGTAACACCCCCAATTCATGGATGCAGCGGAATTCAAACTGGGTGTTACTCGACGGCACAATAGTCACAATAATAGAAAACGAACTCCAATTGAGTCGTTTTAAAAGATGTATCATTCAAATTATATAAATATCAGAGATTTCAAAATGAGGTCCCAATTGGTTCCATGTTTACAATGTATAATAAATGAGTTTTGAATGAAAATAAAATTTATAGCCCTCTTGAGTATCCATGTCCTTCCGTGCCATCCTTGATCGTCATGAACCTGAAATACATGCTTGAGAGGTCAACACAAAGGTTGAGTGATATTCATAGAGTTTGTTAAATCGATTGAACACAATATGTTGGTAGTGTGAGTTATAGGCTCACACCAATGTTTGGAAAACAAAACAGGTAGGCTACGTTATTATACGCCCGGAACATGTATTATCAAATACTAAGCTTATGACACCAAAACGTTAACGGGTACCAATATCAATCGGCGGAGTTATCCCGGTAGGTACTTTGCCGTCATACCTAATGTCTCAAATATTAATGCATTTGTTTGAACTTAGTCAATACAAATGGGATTCGTCAATCCCAATAGGCCTATTCACAATATTCGTGCTCACTTGCAAGTAACCCTCGCAAGTGATTAAATGGTTCATAATATGGGATCTCGGTTTGGCAAGGATGGTACTTAGTGATAATAAAACAATCAGGCAAGCATACAATTTAAAAACATTGTGCTCGGTTAAAAATAGCATGTATTCCCCCCCAAGGGTTTGTAAAACAATGAAGTAATGTAAAGTGGGGCTATGAACTCACCTTGAGTTGGATGATGTATAATGAGAATGATGGATATGCCGTAAGAACTTCTACGAGCAACCTAGAATAATTGTTGCAACTTAGGTTTGGAATAATGTCTAAGGAAACATAAACATGCCAATATATGTATGTCTTGCACTTAGTCCATGATGTGGTATGATGTATAATGTAAGTCGTTGAAAGAAATGATTCATGAAATATGTATGTTTTGTATATCGTTTACTACCGTTCGGGCCGACATAATTCAGAAGTCATGTTAGTAAGCGTTCGAGGAGCCAGGACACTTTAACTCGTAAATCCACAACTCAACTCGACGGCTTACATAATGAACTCCTCACATGAGGCTCCCTACTATTGTAGTAGTTGATAAAGTATAAGTTTTGATCCGAAAAGTTACATGTCCGATACTTGAATAAACTTAGGAAAGTTTATTTGTACATGAAGATTGTTATTAGGGGTAGTTTCATAAGTCTTGTATGACCATTTTCTCTTGTAATATCTCATGGTTCCTTTAGATGAAGTAGATCCAAATTGTATGTTCAATTTATCGCCAACTTCTCTAGTTCATGTATTTGCCTTGGTAAGCTTGTATGGTCATTTCGTCATGGCCTTGCCATGACCTTTGGTCATTGTTACATGGTCTTGAGACTCAACCTTGGCTCTAGCCATGGTTGTGGTCTTGATTCTAGGTCATAAGACCCCTTTGGTCTTCATAAACCATAACTTATATGTAATGACTTTGGTATAAAATTGGGCTGTTAAGATTTTGAAGAATTTATCACTCAAAAAGCGTTTTTAGGGCTCGAGCTTCTTTGTTTCTGAACGAAAACGTCGTTCCGGACAACTTTCTTGTTTTAACTTTTTGATGAATCGGAGCAGAAGTGGGACTTTCAAAAAGTCAGAATGCGATTCAGTAAGGTTTAGGCAGTTTTGCCGGAAATCTTTGGTAACTTCATATGGGCGTAACTTTTGACTCGTATACTCGTTTTAGGTGGTTCAAATTGCTATGGTTTCCTTGTTAAGTCCTCTACTGTAATATGTAATGATCCAATATCATAATTTTACCATTTTGGTCGTGGTTTTCCAAGAAAGTCACTAGTTTACTTGTTTGAATAAGATAAGTTACATATATGTATCAATACTTGTTTTACTCACTTTTATACATCATGGACATGAATACAAGACATAATATAGCATGAATAATATGTAAATAACATGAACATGATTATTCAACAAGAAGCATGTTAGGGTTTGGCTTACAACTTTTGGCTTTCAAAGATGAAAGGAAGTTAACATGTAAGGATAGGACATTGATAGACTTTAGCTTCACCCTTTGCAATCTATGATAAACCGAGGTTATTTGAAGATTATAATGACGCCTTCTTGAAGTCCAAAGCTATTTGAAGATTATAACGACGTCTTTTTGGAGACTTTAAACTTATAACAACTTTTCTTAGAAAATTTCCAAGATTGAAGATCAAACACTAGTTTTCTTTCAAAAACTAGTTAACTTTCTTACAAAATATAAGAAAAGTGCCTTAGGTTTTAGGACTTGAAGGTTATAAGAAGGTGTGGTGCAAGGAATTACATGTGTTTAGCTTGGTATTTATAGGGTAGGAAAAATAGTTAACCATATATTGGGTTAGAGTTTAACCATGGTTAGTTAAGACACTTGTAATGATCCTAGAGATCAATGGTCAAGATCAAGCCACACCATGGTGACTCCCCCCCCCCATTGGCGGTTCAACATGGATAAGGGGGGTGAGGTGTGCCTTGGATGATAAAAATCTAGATATTTGATTAGTTTTGACTCCGGGAATTGCCAACCGTAAATGATTAGGCCTCAAAACGTAAAACCGGGTGTCGTAAAATTATGAAACTTTAAAGTATTGTTAGACATGTCCATATGTCCCATAATAAAATATAAAATGGGTGGTAGGTTCCATTTGAGTGGTAAAACCCTGCTAAAAACTGGAAACACGGGTCTAAAACGCGTAATACGTAAAACGTACGAATATTGCGTAAAATTGAGAAAAGTAAAATATTACTTTTCTAATAGGTTATAAATGATTTAAAATGACTTATAATGTCTAGACTGGGCTCAGTCTAGTGTCGGTTGGTATTAAATGTCTTTTAGACATCAAACCGTAAGCCTAAAAATCACGAAATGACTTATAACATCAAGGGATGATTTTTGGTCAATGGAGGAGGGAAAAAATATGTTGACTTTTTCTAATAATTTGAAAACTCAAATCGTCTTAGAAACGCGTTTTGTGGTCTAACGGTTAATCGCCCATACGGTTAAGCGTGCTCATGTGAGAATAGTACAGGCTTGGGTGACCTGCCGGGAAGTCTTTGGTCATGTTTTTCTCAGTCACGATTAATTCTCAAATAAATCATGAGTGTGTCAAACATTTTTCTGATGCGGGGTCACTTAACGCGGTCGAGTTTCGTTGTACGTAGAATTTCTGAATGACGTTTTACCCTAAAACGTGTAATTCCTTAATAACTTTCACGAAAGTGAGCTTATGAAAGTTAAACTTTTAATTTGCCATGGAAATGATTTATCACTCGAGAATATCAAATAAAAATCAACTTTCGGGAAAGTTTCGGGAAAAATGAATAGTAAAAGTGAATAGTGAAATTTTCCAGGAAAAGTAATTAACCTGAAAATGCGAATTGTTACATTATTCTCGTAGTTTGTTGTTTATTGTGTTATTCTTGTTGTTTGTTGTTTCTTGTGTTATTGTTGTTGTTGTTGTTGTTGTTGTTTCTTGTGTTATTGTTGTTGTTGTTTAATAAAATGCTGTTTGTTGTGTTGTGTTATTGTTGTTGTTGTTGCTTTACCACTAGAAATCATAAACTTCTGTCTAAACACTCAAGATTGTAATTATTAATCTAAAAAAACGTCCACAGTAAGAACCTAAGCAGTTTATAAAGGAATCCGAAACACCACACGCTTAGCTTCAAACACGAAGGCAAACATTTGATTCAAACCACACAAGAGTTGTAAACCGGATACATTTTCATACAGACTCAAACTAAACAACTCGACAAGCAAACGAACCAAATCAAACGAAACAACTCAAACTAAACAACTCGACAACCAAACAAAACAACTCAAACTAAACAACACGACAACCAAATGAAACAACCCGTTTACTTTTTTTTGCGGCTAACTCCCGCTTTGCTTGAACTTGCACCACCTCTTCCTTTCCTTGCTCTCATTTCCTTGAGATATGCAAACGTAGCTTCAAGACTTGTTATTCTATTTTTCAGAATATCAACAGCTGCAGCTTCATCAAACGTGCTTTCAGCTTCATCCTCACCTCCAACAGCAGCAGCTTGAGCTTCAGCAGCACGTTGAGCTTCAGCAGTATCTACCTCTTCCAAATACTCTATATAGTATGACTTTTTCCTCAACCATACCAGAATCCGGTCTCTCTGCCACGGTGCACAGTTCGCGTACGAACCATATTCATCAAAAATTTCAACGCCCCAATGATTTATAATTTCATTATACAAGAGCTCGTGTGATATAGCCTTTGCCCACTCCTGTTCCGGCGTTAAACCATCCATTGTTATGTGTGTTTTGTATTTTTTTGCTGAATTTATGATTTAATATGTATTAGGTGTATGTTATAATATATATTAAAAAGTTTTTGGGAAAAAGTTGCAGCTTGGAGGGAAATTTGGCGTCTAAACTTTTAGCGGGGACATGTCCCCACCAAAAGTTATGCATTTCCCCGCCAAAAGTAATGTCGGGAATAATACCTGCGACAATAAAAAGTGCAACTATTTTGGTCAAATATTATATAACACTTTCGGCGGGGACAGTCCCTGTTAAAAGGTGGGTTTGGAAATGTGACTATTTGGTCAAAGTTGTGGTCTGCAAAAACACTTTCGGCGAGGACATGTCCCCGCTGAAAGTTTGCGTTGAAAATGCAATGGGCGGTCAACGAGATTGTGTGTCAGCTCAGCACTGTTTTTGTCGTTTAGCGACTTTCGGCGGGGACAAGCACGTCGCCGCCGAAAGTGTCGTCGCCCATCCTCCTGTTTGTTGTAGTGCATACATCATGTTAGTTCAACAAGACACCAAAAGCCTTGAATACTTTTAACACTTTTATCCGTTTAATACATACGCATATATATATATATATATATATATATATATATATATATATATATATATATATATATATATATTCACAGTGCTAGACATATACTCGACCCATAATAATAGTTCACACTCACATGCTAAGTACATCAATAAAATTCTGATTCCATGCACACACACATGCAAACTTGACTACCAACAACACCGACAACCCATCTTACCCTAAACCTGACGAGACACACATCTTTTTACACGTGAAGAAAACATACCAAATAACCTTTCTGATTTAAGACATGCAGCTAGACATGACCATAACCCTTAGCTCTTATCAATCAGTTGTAACATATTTTAAACAGCTCTTGACCACCTAATAACCGATGCTCAAACACATAACACGACATCCAATTTTAATGAGACACACCGTATGTTAACGAGGCCAACAATTCCACTCTTATTCCGTTCGACCAAAATTTTCATGCACACGCCTTGTAACCAGGTCTGAACCATTACGACACCCACACCACAGTTTTAACGAGCCAAAATATCACAAACATATGCATACCACTCGACCCGAAACTTAACGAGACACACACTCATATTAACGAGGCAACCAACACATCTTCGCGAGACTAAAATGACCCAAGACTCCCGAACCTTTAATCCGATCAATATACATATTCGAACACATACGTTTAGGCTGTTTTATGTCACTTGTTACACACATGTATTATATCATTACGAATTAACAACAGGTCAAAAGAATCAACGTCCTCATAAGTTTATACGTTTTCTATATGATTTTATGTGATTATATTTTATTTGTATAACCATATTAACGTTTATATTAGGTCAAGTATCCATGTCTTTTATGAACATATTAGTGTTAAATGACCATATCTAAAGTGTGAAAAATGACCAGCATCGTACAGCCCAAAACAGATGTAGGAGTCGACGTAAAAGTTTCGCAATTCATCCCTTTCACGCTGCGTATAGGTTTCATTTGGCGTTATCATATTTAACTCATACTTTAAATCTAATTTTCATGTTGTAAACGTATATATATGCGTCGTATGCATGTCGAGTGAATCAAAACAAGGAAATGGAGATATCTCTTGGTCGACTGATAGGAACAAATTAACAAGAACACACCAAGACTCAACCCTTTCGAACCCAAAACTAAACCATTCTTCGAACCAAACTCCACCTGCTAACGATCACACCCAAGCTGGGACAACAGAAACCGATCACCAATAAGCCCCCACCTTCGTACCTTCTTATCTTAGGGAGGAAACAAGACTGCCGTCACTTGTGTAGTTTTTTAGGGTTTTAGTGTTTTGAAAGTTTTGTGTGAGGTGAAAAGAAGGACGTGATATACGGTTCCAAATAGAATAGGAAATAACGTGTGGTTATTTTGGGAATACCGTGTGAGAGGGTTATGGCATGATATTTAAAGATATCTTTTAAAATGAGAAACTCATTCTTGTTGCTCTTATCTTTAGTACACACGACAAAAAGGAGGAAAAAAAAAGAAAGGAATAGCTAGGCAGAACTTCGATTCTCATTTAGACTAGGATAGGAATTACACTTTAGGCTAGATTAGGATTTTATTTATTTAGTAATTTATTTATAACTTATAGTTTAAACATGTCATTAGTTATAACTCGTTAAATTCTCAAACTTAGGAAAATTTCAAATTATATAGAAATTTCGGAAAGACGAAGTTTCGGGTTTTACACACATGCTCGTAGTTAATTACTCTTAGTAAGTTATAACTTTTACATCTTTTTTTTGTATATCTATACTACTATATAATGCATTTTGGACTATTTTATAATTAGAAATGATTAAAATTCAGACTTTTTTCTTACATATTATTGAAAGATTTTCAAAATTAATTTGTTAGGAAGCAAGTTGGTTAAGAAGTGGTTGGTTGTTCAAAATAAAATTATTAGGCTTAACCATCTCTAATATCTCTACTTATGAAGAATGAAGACAATTAAACGTGTAACCAAATAACGCAAAATGTAATCACACGGTACACGCCGCTGCATTACGCGAGTACCGTTCTAGTGTTAAATTATTTCTGGTTATAAATGAATCATCCATGGATGACGAAACATGAACCATATCCGACCCACTAAACATTATATCCATATCCGTTACTCATCCATTTACCCGATCAACGAATGTTTATAATGAATGGATCCACTGCCATCCCTAGTGCTAAATGCCTTCACATTACCAATTTGTTAGCTGTTATTCTATGATTTTAAATGATGAGCCTTTTTCAAGTTTCATTTCCATCATTTTGAGGTTTATGCCTAATCCTTTCCATAATACTGATTCAGTTACCTTTTGCTTTTCTCATTTAATTTAGAGGTAATTCTTTTTGTGCTCGGTCGCCTAAAGTTTATACCTTCTCTAGAACAACATAAAGTGGCTTCTCAAAATGCCTCATGAGGCTTAGGCGACTTGGGCAACTTGTCCCACACTTTTTAAATGTTTACAAGTGTCCCATACAAATGTAATAATATTGACAAGTGTCCCCAAGCGACTTGGGCGACTTGAGCGACTTGAGAGACTTGTACTTGTATGAGACACTTGTCAACATTTAAAGAGGTAGGGCCCAAGTCGCTCAAGTCTCATGAGATATTTTGAGAAGTCATTTTATTATTATTATTATTATTATTATTATTATTATTAGAAAAGTTATAGACTTTAGGCGACCGGGACACATAAATAATTACCCTTTAATTTACTTATCCTACCCACTGTTACAAAATTAGATGATTTTAAAAGTAATCAAACCCAAAAATATCCCTAAATATTACGAGTTTATGATTTTTCTAGACATGAATAACCAACAATGATCTCATATTTGGATAACAACCATTAAAGATTAAGGGTAAATTGCAAATTTCGTCTCTAATATTTCCAAAAAATACAATAAAACCTCAGAAAAAAAAATCCAATTTAGTCACTGAAGCTGATGTGGCGTTCAAAATGGCCACCGAGAGCTAACAATCGCTAGTACTCTCATTAGTCAAGGTCCAAATGCATGTGAAATGACTAATATACCTTTGTCTTCTTCCCCACTCATTTTCTTTTGAAGTTACAAATTTATTTTTATCCCACTACATCACAAACTCAGCGAGCAGCACCTTTTCAGCCCTCTCTGTTGCCAATATCTCCTTCAGGGACATCACTCGAAAACTATTTTATTCACCTAACTCGTTTGTTTTCATATCGGTCTCGGTTCATGTGAAATAGACTGAAAGAGAATGATATTTTTCCTGGGCCCTTTGTGTGAAATGATCCAGATGGTCCTGATGGAGGTGGATGAGGAGGAGACCCAAGTGGTGTTCTAGGTTTGTCCTGTCTCGTTACCTTATTAGTGTAGAAATCCAATAAGAATTTAATTGTGCCTTGAGGACAACACAGCAGGCCTGAATGAATTCCCACAAGAGATGCTCGCACTTGAAGGAAGGAGCCACATTTTCCGGTTCACTACAACCCAAGCTCGAGAAAAGGAAACCCCGACTTCATATTTGATAACATCTTAGACGAAACTCCTGAAATAGCACACCTAACTGAACAGGCTAAACCTACACAGGTTAGATAAACAAACAATATGTTTACTTTCCAAAAATACATCAAGCTACTAAAAAAACTTTGACGCAGCATTTTTTAAAACAAAGGCAGCCGCATCAACACCCCAGCACAACAGTCGGGTAACACAGCAACAACCCTGCCAGGTAAGATAACTAAATGCTTCTCCTACAACTAAATAGACAACAAAAGTATCCGAACATCTTCCATATTTGTATCTTTAAAACAGAGGCACCGAAACCACTTCAGCTTGAACATGCAGGAAAAAAGCAGCAACCCTACCAACAGCACCACCACCCTCTACTACCACACAACCACCACCATAGAAAGCACAGTTTGTATTATAGACTTATAGTAGAAATTAAACACTTTAGTACAAACCTGCTGATGTAATTGCATATAAAGAAGAATCTTGTTACTTTAGTACAAACATGGTGCATCTGACTGTGATTGAACTCGATTACTACACCTTTTATTTTTTGTTTTATGTATCTTTTAAGTCAAATATACACACTGTCTGAGCTACTGACTGAAACTTCTAGCAGAGAGGAAGGATGGCAACAAAAAACACAAGTCTATTTTACAAATTACAAGTGATTGAGATTCTTATGCCTGAAATTGGTAAAATTCTTGTGTCGCTATGTTTCGTTACATTGAGGGCAGCTATTTTAGTTTAGAGAACAGAGGAGAACGCCTTCTTATTAGTATCTGCAGGAGTTAATAACCAAATGACCTGTTGTGTTTGCCTCTTTTGATACAATTTTACAAAAATGTATAGTCGAACATTTTAGATATGTAAGTGTGTTTCTCTTTTGCTTCCTGGAAGTCATATTCTGTAGTATCCTAATCACATGGTAATGTAGAATCAAGACAACTTGTTGTTCAAAGTGCTAAAAATAATATAGTTATACATTCTTGAATGGGATGCATATTCTGTGAAGTTAAAGAGGCTGACTTGAATTCCACTTTTAGGTTATTTAGCGTATCAGCCGTGTATTCTAACAAGTGGATACATAAGATCTCTCTTATGTAGCATGGTTCATATAAATTAGCACCTAACTCCACTCTTAGGTTATGTTTTATCGAATTAGTAGATTTGAAGGTAAGCATTTAGAGTATGTACTGATGCTCTAGAATCAATCTTTAGCATTAGATTAATCAACGAGTAAAGCAGTCAAACTTCAGTGGTTCAAGAACGTTTCTCTTGTTCAACAATATGCTGGGAATTGGCTGTTAGTGCTAAAAGGAAAGTCATGCTCTTGAGAAGGTGCTTTATGCCTTTGTCGTTTGGTTACTGTCACATCGACTTCATTAGTACATGATTGTTGAGCATCCTCAATGTGAATTTGTTGTTTGAATTTGAAAACCCACAAGTTTTAGTATTTACCGACTGTGTATTTACTGGTAGCTAAAAGAAAGAATGGGGTCAATGAGTACATGTCTAAGACAAGAATCACCAGAATGGGATCGATGGTGGTGGTTGTGTAGTGGTGTTGGCCAGGTTTGTGATGTGGTGGGTAAAAATAAAGCTGCAACTTCAAAAGAAAATGAGAGCCACTACAACATAGGCTGCTTTTAGCCGGGACATTTCCTCGCTTTCAGCGGGGACATGTCCCCGCCGAAAGTGCCTCGGCTAAAGCCCTTCGCTGTAAACTTTCGGCGGTGACGAACCTCTCTTTTGGCGGTGACACATGGGACCCACACTGCCAGCATGGATAATTTTGGTCAGGTCAAACTTGCCAGCGTAGCAACACTTTTGGCGGGGACATGTCCCCGCTGAAAGTATTTTATAAAGTAAATGTTGCACACTTTTGGCGGGGACACTTCCCCGCTGAAAGTATTTTACACGTAAATGGTACTCACTTTTGGCGGGGACACTTCCCCGCTGAAAGTATTTTACACGTAAATGGTACTTACTTTTGGCGGGGACGTGTCCCCGCTGAAAGTTGTGCTCACTAATAATGCATCAACCTTTTGGCGGGGGCGTGTCCCCGCTGAAAGTTGTGCTCACTAATAATGCAGCAACCTTTTGGCGGGGACATGTCCCCGCTAAAAGTGACTGACCCATTTTGCAGCAAATTGCTGCAAAATGGGTAATTTCCAGATTTTTTTCGGAATTTTTCCGGAAAAAATCTACATTATCACTACAAATTCACAACCTGTATATAATCTAATTACAACACCACAAGACACTCAAGTCACAAATTCGCCAAACATAATATGATACATATCCAAATTTGTTAAAAATTAACATAATCATGTGTTTGTATCCAAATTCGCAAAATACGGTTCAAAAACCGTTATCACGTGATCACTACATAAGCTAGCTATCCGCTATACGCTACAAAACTATACGTGGGAACAATGTAGCGGGAATCCTAACACATAAACTACATAAAG
Organism: Artemisia argyi; assembly: GCA_030686995.1. Classification (NCBI taxonomy): domain Eukaryota; kingdom Viridiplantae; phylum Streptophyta; class Magnoliopsida; order Asterales; family Asteraceae; genus Artemisia; species Artemisia argyi. The sequence continues at coordinate 106,772,345 of CM060682.1, read as the reverse complement.
ACATAATAATCCATGAAACTATCCAAACCTTTGTCCATAACCCAAAATAAATATAAATCAACCCAAACAACCCATACGCTACTCCTGAGTCCCCGCACTCCCCCCACTAGCCCCACTAGCCCCACTCCCCTCCTCCGGGGTACCTGTAGACTCACCTGGTGAAGCCTCCTGGGATCCCGATGTCGTCGCCTGAGTCGCTAGCTCAGCGGGGAAACCCGGCTGTGTCTTAGCCCACCCCAACAACATATCAATCAGTGTCCTTTGCTGGGACATCTCCTGGGTTTGCTTCTGGACTGTTTCGTGCAGGGAGGACTCGAAGTCTTGATCACGAGCTCGTGCGGCGCTGAGGGTCGTCTGACGACCACCGCCGGGTAAGATTGGACCTATGCCAGGAATATGACATTGCTGCTTGCCACCGATCACGTGGCGCATAATATCGAGGTCAGACATGGTCGTCCCCCCGGAGGTGCTCTCCGTCCGCATCTGTATCATCTGGTTCTGTTTTACAAAAAAATAAGCAAAGTAATATATAAGTCGTCATTTATTATATTTGCATTAATGTGGGTGAGTTTTATGGAAATAAATTATACTTACATATCTAGTCTCGGACAATGTAGACTCCCAAACGCTGTCTCTCGTATGGTTGTGTCTGTACATCGCGATCAAGTCTCTACCATCCACAGCGTCGGTGGGTTCTCTCAGCTGTTTATAAATAAACTCAATAACGGCTCACCAAACACTATATAACAGCTAACGAATGCGACCTATGAAGGCTGGCAGTCGGATTGGCGAGCCGGTTCTGCCTGTTGGTCTCCCCTCTCTTCAAATTATCCGGGTTCGACCAGTGCTTAACCTGAGTATTATAAATAATAAAAAATGTTATATAAATGAATTATTATTATTATTATTATTATTATTATTATTATTATTATTATTATTATTATTATTATTATTAACAATAACAATAACAATAACAAATAATAATAATAATAATAATAATAATAATAATAAAGTGTGGATCCAGAAATTTACATATTCTGCCCAATCCGACTCCGACATGTTCTCCGGGCGTTTTGCCTTGATCTCCTCCAGCTTCTCCATCCCACCTTGCTCAGTAAAATTTATCTTTTTGTGCCGCCACTTGTTGTCGTCGTATCGTTTTTGGAGATAATATTCGATACTCTTGACAATATCCTCTCCATCAGCACTGGCAAGGTGCTCGCCGAGATCAAAATAATGCTGCAATAAAATATAATTAAAATAAATATTCAAATTTAAATAAACAATCAAATTTAAATAAATAGCAAAGTTAAAATAAACAAACACAATAATTAAAAAAATAAAAGATAAAAAAAAAACTTACATGTAGCTGGTCGTCGATGTGGGCCTTTGCGGTAGCAGGAACAACCGACCAGGATTTGTAATGCATAGGAATTGATTGCCGTAACAATTCCCCGACCAAGTTGGAGAACCACTTCGCGTGGTCGTCCACATGCTCCCACATCCCTTTGTCGTTCTTCCGGAATCTGATCGATATCGGACGACCAGTCTCTTTCCTCTCATTGCGGAGCCGCGTGTTCTTTCTGGGACCACGCACCGACTTTCCGCCTTTCCCAATTTTGGCATTGGGCTTGGGAGGTCTGGGAGGTCTGGATTTAGATCCTACAAGTAATCAAATTCAAGTGATGATGACATAAAATAACAAGTTATCAATTTCAAATAATAATCAAGTTTAATTAAAATAATCTAGAAATTCTTACTCTGACAATCACCGCCTATCCTCGTCGGACCACGGGGTTGCTCATTGCCTCCATTGCCACCGTGGCTCCTAGCAGCAACATCTGCCATCTGTAAACGTACTAGTACAAGAAAATATAATTAGTGAAGAAACACATATACACATATACGCATATACACACACATTGAAATAAATAACAATTTATACAAAATAATAATAATAAATAATTAAATAAATAAATAAACACATTTAACCACTCGATAACAATTTCATTCAAATAAGTGTCATTTAACAAATTGCAATTTGAGATCAATCTCCCTCATCACTAAGATAAAAACCCTCATTATTAGTGTCAACTTCATCAATTATACGCATTCATATCCTAAATGAGACAAAATATTCAAAAAGCAGTCCCAAACAGGGGACTTTCCGAAATTAATTTCTAATAAATTAATTTCGGACGGGTTTTCTATGGGATGATTAACTTTGGACGGGGACTTTCCAAAATTAATCTTAAAAGTCCTAAAAACATTTACAATATATGAGACGATCAAATACCATAAGACTCAATTTTCCGGCTTATTTGGAGACTTGTGAGCTTATATAAGTTTATTATATCATAATATACTTATATCAGCCCACAAGTCTCCGAATAAGCCGGAAAATTGAAGCTTACGAAATATAAGCAGGTGTAATATTGATATTGACAAACAAATGTATCTCAAATAGTTGCAAGTATAAACAAGATTATAAACGACATTTCGCGTGTATTAAAGCAAACATTAACAAAATTAGGCAAAATGGAAGCAACCGAACACCCCTTTGTGGGCTGCTATTTGGACATCATAAACCAAACGCCTCTTGTGGGCTGCTGTTAACCAAACGCCCCTTTTGGGCTGCTGTTTGGACAGCATAAACCAAACGCCACTTTGGTGGTGTTTCAAAATAGGCCAGAACGCACCCTTGCGGGTTCTGCTAAACCACAACAAATGCACCCTACGTGGGTTCTGCTGAACCACAACAAACGCACCCTACGTGGGTCTGCTGTGAGCAAAGTCCCAAGACAAACTAGCTGATATAAGTCAAAAACTTTTTCAGCTTATATAAGCTTATGCGAAGGACCCTACGTGGGTCTACGTAGGCCTGATGTGAACAAACGCACCCTATATGGTTTTTGACTTATGTTTCATAACCTAATAGCAAGTCCCCACGACACTACTTGTGTCGTGGTACACATCACGAGCACACCCCATGGTGTGTCGTGTTCCAAACCATAAGCCTAAACAAACACCCCTGCATATAAGCCTAAACAAACACCCCTGTATATAAGCCTAAACTAAACTTCTTATGACTATTTACCTAAACAAACACCCCTGTATATAAGCCTAAACAAACACCCCTGTTGTGTAAAACTTACTGTGGTCGCGGCTGGACTCGGCTGTGGTTCACAGTTGGACTCGGCTGTGGTCTCGGCACTCGGCTGTGCTCTCGGCTCTGTACCCAAAAAAATGCACAGTTACAATTCCAAACACCCCTTAGTGTAAAAATGCAATCTCAAACTTTTGGCGGCGACATGTCCCCGGTAGAAACATAAACACACAAAAAAAATTAAACATAAAAATTTTATAATAAACCTGTGGTGGTCTCGGCTTCAGGACCTGGCTTCGGGTCTCGGTTTCGGGTCTTGGCTTCGGTTCTCAGCAGCAACTGTACCCAAAAAAATTAATAAATTTTTTTTATAAAATAAGAAAAAATTAACATATGAAAAAATAGCAAAAATTAACACATATGAAATTAACATACGAAAAAATTAACAATGGTGAGGGTTTGGGTTCTGTAAAAATTCTCACCTGGGTTTTGTAACAATGGTGAGGGCTTGAGGGAAGAAAGAGGTGAGAAAAAGAAAGAATTAAATGAGGTGAGGGCTTGAGGAGAGAATTATACGATGAGAGGGTTTGAGGAGAGGCATCGTGCACAGTGGAGCGAGTGTGGTGAAGTGGTGGAGATGGTGGTTGCTGGGGTGTAGTGGTGGAGATGTGGTGTTGTGGCCGGTGGTGAAGTGGTGGAGATGTGGTGAAGTGGTGGTGCTGTGGTGATGAGGAAGATGGAGATGGAGGTGTGGTGCTGTGTTTTTATTCTTTTTTATTTTATTTTTTTTTTACAAGTCGTTTTTAGATCTGGTTAATAATTGGAGTGAGTTAGTGGTAATACTTTTAGCGGGGACATGTCCCCGCTAAAAGTTTCGTTTGTCGTCTGTCCATACTTTTGGCGGAGACATGTCCCCGCCAAAAGTTTTGGTCAATCGCCAAAACTTTTGGCGGGGTAAAGTAAATGCAACGAGGGAATTACTAAAATTTTAGCGAAAACTTTTAGCGGGACATGTCCCCGCCAAAAAGAGTTTACACAAAAATTAAGATTTTATCATTTTTATTAATTTAATTAACTAATTTTAATTACTCATAAAATAAAGTTTTAAAGCACTAAAAAAAGACTTTTACATCATTTTTAAGTTTTGAAACCCGGATCGACCCGGCCGGGTTAACCGGTTCGACCAAATGAGTCGAGATGATACGGTTATACATGAGAAGTTAAACGAATGAGTCGAGATGATACGGTTATACACGAGATGTTAAACGAATGAGTCGAGATGATATGGTTATACACGATATGTTAAACGAATGAGTCGAGATGTTAAATGAATGAGTCGAGATGATATGGTTATACATGAGATGTTAAACGAATGAGTCAAGATGATATGGTTATACACGAGATGTTAAATGAATGAGTCAAGATGATATGGTTATACACGAGATGTTAAACGAATGAGTCGAGATGATATGGTTATGCACGAGATGTTAAACGAATGAGTCGAGATGATATGGTTATTCACGAGATGTTAAACGAATGAGTCGAGATGATACGGTTATGCACGAGATGTTAAACGAATGAGTCGAGATGATAGGGTTATTCACAAGATGTTAAACGAATGAGTCGAGATGATAGGGTTATACACGAGATGTTAAATGAATGAGTCGAGATGATAGGGTTATGCACAAGATGTTAAACGAATGAGTCGAGATGATACAGTTATGCACGAGATGTTAAACGAATGAGTCGAGATGATACGGTTATGCACGAGATGTTAAATGAATGAGTCGAGATGATACGGTTATACACGATATGTTAAACGAATGAGTCGAGATGATATGGTTATACACGAGATGTTAAACGAATGAGTCAAGATGATACGGTTATGCACGAGATGTTAAACGAATGAGTCGAGATGATACGGTTATACACGAGATGTTAAACGAATGAGTCGAGATGATAGGGTTATACACGAGATGTTAATAGAATGAGTCGAGATGATAGGGTTATACACGAGATGTTAAACGAATGAGTCGAGATGAAACGAATGAGTCGAGATGATACGGTTATACACGAGATGTTAAACGAATGAGTCGAGATGATACGGTTATACACGAGATGTTAAACGAATGATTCGAGATGATATGGTTATGCACGAGATGTTAAACGAATGAGTCGAGATGATATGGTTATACACGATATGTTAAACGAATGAATCGAGATGATATGGTTATACACGATATGTTAAACGAATGAGTTGAGATGATACGGTTATGGAGGAGATGTTAAACGAATGAGTCGAGATGATACGGTTATACACGAGATGTTAAACGAATGAGTCGAGATGATAGGGTTATACACGAGATGTTAAACGAATGAGTCGAGATGAGACGGTTAAACACGAGATGTTAAACGAATGAGTCGAGATGATAGGTTTATACACGAGATGTTAAACGAATGAGTCGAGATGATACAGTTATGCACGAGATGTTAAACGAATGAGTCGAGATGATACGGGTATGCACGAGATGTTAAACGAATGATTCGAGATGATACGGTTATACACGAGATGTTAAACGAATGAGTCGAGATGATATGGTTGTACACGATATGTTAAACTAATGAGTCGAGATGATAGGGTTATACACGATATATTAAACGAATGAGTCGAGATGATATGGTTATACACGAGATGTTAAACGGATGAGTCGAGATGATATGGTTATGCACAAGATGTTAAACGAATCAGTCGAGATGATATGGTTATACACGAGATGTTAAACGAATGAGTCGAGATGATATAGTTATACACGAGATGTTAAACGAATGAGTCGAGATGATAGGGTTATACACGAGATGTTAAACGAATGAGTCGAGATGATAGGGTTATACACGAGATGTTAAACGAATGAGTCGAGATGATATGGTTATACACGAGATGTTAAACGAATGAGTCGAGATGATACGGTTATACACGAGATGTTAAACGAATGAGTCGAGATGATACGGTTATGAACGAGATGTTAAACAAATGAGTCGAGATGATAGGGTTATACACGAATGTTAAACGAATGAGTCGAGATGATGTGGTATTACACGATATAAACCCACCTAACAACTTATCCTCACATATAAACTCACACACACTCATCTATCCCATATCATCTCACACACATACTCATCTCACTACATATATGTCTCTCTCTATAGCAGTTTCCGTTTTCCGGCGACACCAGTATTTTCCGGCCGCCGGAATCTTTTTCTGGCCGCCACCTTTTATCAACTCAACTTGTTGATCGGGCCACCTCGATCACGATTCTACCACACACAACTACAAACACACACTGTCAACCAGAATGCAGCGATATAATCCTTTTATGTGTACTTGTGGAGTAGGAAATATAAAAAAAAGAACGTCACATCAAAAAGATACATTTGGATGGGAGTATTATGCATGTCCTCTTTCGAAGCCAAGAGAGAAAGGTCATGGATGTGGATATTTTATGTGGAAGACTGAATTTGATGAACAATTACAAGTAATATATTATGCTTCAACATCTCACGGTTCTGGGTGCACAAACTGCCATGAAAAAGATCTTAGGATAAATATGCTGGAGGCACAAAAACAGGTGTTAGAGACAAAAGTCAGGTTGCTCGAGGCAAGACTTGCAATGGCAACGAATCCCGACAACAATGACCACACATGTCAATCGGATGCAATACTCTGTGACCTGTTAGGTGACATGGAAAATCTTCGTATGTAATGCTGTTGTTGTTGATGTTGTTGTTGTTGTTGTTGTTATTGTTTGTTGTTTCTTGTGTTATCCTTGTTGTATGTTGTTTCTTGTGTTATTCTTGTTGTTTGTTGTTTCTTGTGTTAGTGTTGTTGTTTGTTGTTTGTTGTATTATTGTTGTTGTTGTTGTTTAATAAAATGTTGTTTGTTGTGTTGTGTTATTATTGTTGTTGTTGCTTTACCACTAGAAATCGTAAACTTCTATCCAAACACTCAAGATTGTAATTATTAATCTAAAAAAGCGTCCACAGTAAGAACCTAAGCAGTTTATAAAGGAATCCGAAACACCACACGCTTAGCTTCAAACACGAAGGCAAACATTTTATTCAAACCACACAAGAGTTGTAAACCAGATACATTTTCATACAGACTCAAACTAAACAACTCGACAATCAAACGAACCAGATCAAACGAAACAACTCAAACTAAACAACTCGAAAACCAAACAAAACAACTCAAACTAAACAACACGACAACCAAATGAAACAACCCGTTTACTTTTTTTTTTGCGGTTAACTCCCGCTTTGCTTGAACTCGCACCACCTCTTCCTTTCCTTGCTCTCATTTCCTTGAGATATGCAAACGTAGCTTCAAGACTTGTTATTCTATTTTCCAGATTATCAACAGCAGCAGCTTCATCAAACGTGCTTTCAGCTTCATCCTCACCTCCAACAGCAGCAGCTTGAGCTTCAGCAACATGTTGAGCTTCAGCAGTATCTACCTCTTCCAAATACTCTCTATAGTATGACTTTTTCCTCAACCATACCAGAATCCGGTCTCTCTGCCACGGTGCACAGTTCGCGTACGAACCATATTCATCAAAATTTTCAACGCCCCAATGATTTATAATTTCATTATACAAGAGCTCGTGTGATAAAGCCTTTGCCCACTCCTGTTCCGGCATTAAACCATCAATTGTGATGTGTGTTTTGTATTTTTTTGCTGAATTTATGATTTAATATGTATTATGTGTATGTTATAATATTTATTAAAAAGTTTTTGGAAGAAAGTTGCAGCTTGGAGGGAAATTTGGCGCCTAAACTTTTAGCGGGGACATGTCCCCACCAAAAGTTAAGCATTTTCCCGCCAAAAGTAATGGCGGGAATAATACCTGCGACAATAAAAAGCGCAACTATTTTGGTCAAATATTGTGAAATACTTTCGGCGGGGATAGTCCCCGCGAAAAGGTGGAGTTGAAATTGCGAATATTTTGGTCAAAGTTGTGACCTGAAAAAATACTTTCGGCGGGGACAAGTCCCCGCCGAAAGTTTGCGTTGAAAATGCAATGGGCGGTCAACGAGAATTTGTGCCAGCTCAGCACAATTTTTGTCGTTTAGTGACTTTCGGCGGGGACAATGGCGTCGCCGCCAAAAACCTCGTCGCCCGTCCTTCTGTTTGTTGTAGTGAGTGGGGAAGAAGCTGAGAGTATATTCATCATTTCACATGCGGTTTGACCTTGACTAACGGGAGTACTAACTATCGTAGTTCTGGGTGGCCATTTTGAACGCCACATCTTTGAGTGACTAAATTGGAATTTTTTTTTTCAATGGTTTTCTTGCAGTTTTGGGAAATATTAGGGACAAAATTTGCAATTTACCCAAGATTAAAAAGCCAAATCCTTAGATGCCACACAGTTTCAATACTGCATGTATCTTGGAAAATCGAGGATGTTTGCAAAACTCACATTAATTCATAAGCTAAGATTGCACAATCACAATAAAGGGGGGTATGGATTAGGATATGTCACTTCTTATGGTGAGGAAACCTAATGTGGTACATAACAAAATACATGTCAATAGATATAGAGAGAGGAATTCCCGGTCATGGTTCTTGTACAAGTGTCGTATCCTTTACTATGACCTTAGAAGGTGCATCGATTGTGTCAGCTGCCCCAAGACGACGCTTGTCCACTGTTGGCAATTCTTGAGCCACTCCTTTCGCCGATGTTAGTAAATGATCTTTGCTTTTACCCCACACCACCGAGTAAAGACCCATCACTATGATGATCGCTCCAAGCAAACTGTTATCACATGTCAAATATTTAGCTCATTAATTAGTCAGTCACATTTGGTTTAATAAATTTCTGTAACCAGTGTTATCTGATTACAAAGTGAGTGAAAAGTCAGGGGATCGAGTACCTTCCAAGATGGACTTGCTCCGACAACACGATGGCACCAAGAACTGCAGTTATGATCATACATAGCGGGCTAAATGCAGTTACGAATACGGGACCCCGAACTCTATTCACAACTCCTTGAACGTAGTATGCAATCCCAGAGCAAACTACCCCCTATAATTAGTTACATACATGTATAAGCATTGAGAGTCATGCAATTTATGTTTAACATTAAAAAAAATGGGCTAAAACACTTCAATAAAAGTTTAGCTTGATCAAATGGTATACCCGGAAATCATGCATACTTTTCTATTTGTATATCCCACAAATTAGTTTTAATGTACAAGTTTTAATACATGTACCGTCTCGATCATAATCAAATACATTACTAGTATGTAACATGTTTTTTCTTGTCTATGGCGATAGAATATGAATTTTATAAATTGTACTAGATACAAATGGGTTAAGTACTTTAATCATTATCTAATTTCCTAATAATTAATACAGACAAAATTAGGAATACATTTTGCATGCTTTACCAAGGCCAATAGAAATAACGAGTCATGCATCAACTTGAACACCAAAATGTTACGGATTCTTTAGTCTCTCATATATTCATTGGTGGATTAAATAATGTACCAAACCAAAGCAGGTGCTAGTAAAGATGTCTTGTCTTGTACTTATAATGAAAGTTAAGTGCAAAAGTAGATTCGATAAGTCGATACAAAGCAGCTCAAATGGGATATGGATTCAATGCCGCATCATCATAGAATATATTTATGCTTATTCATGTTTTCTTTACCATGTTATTATCGTGACATATGCGATTTAGATGCATGCATGCCTGTTTACTATGGATATTTTGATTGACATGTCAGCTATTTCTAAACATAGCTATATTAACTGTTTTCTGAAGTAATACCGGGTTAAAAAACTTTACCCAAAAAACATAGCTAGATTAATTAAGCAAATTTTGAATGTCAAAAACATAAAATATTTTTATATGTTGTTGCAGTAAAATGAAATAAAGTTAATAATAAGGACTCACAGAGTAAACAGAAGCAAGAAGCCTAGAATCAAGGCCAAGAGCCCATGCTTTCGGATCACGCTCCATGATCATGGCTATAATTCCACCTTCAACCGTACCAGCTAAACATACCAATGACGTTAGACTCAGCTCTGCAGGGTACTCCTTGAGTGTGATCGACTGTATCAGTAAAATTTGTTTTCACTGTTATTACCATGTATAAACAACAAATTTCAAGATAAACGCTAAGAAAATACAGTAATATTGCCTTTCCCTTTCCCTTTTAATTTCTTTTTCCTTTTATGATGTATTAAATTACTGGTGAAACAGATAGATTACAATTACAATTACAATATGGGTTTTGCGAACGTATGCCCACTGGGCACGCATTAACGTGCAAATAAAAAGGAATGTTTTGGTTCATTTAAGTAAAAATTGTTCAATTATAGTAATGTATCAGTTTATTTAATACGTATTTAACACATTTTTTAGTAAAATTAGAAAATTTCTATTTTATTAACTACATGCTAACTTATGCTCAGTTGAATCTTATGAAAATATCAAACTTGAATAAAACACGGCAAAAAGTTTTTTATGAAAATAATAACTATAAACTTGCCTGTATACTGTTTTAAAATTTGCACATAATATTATTTTGTTTTATTTATAAGTATTTTTCTTTGAGGCATAAACTGAAATGTAGGCTTAAATAATTTTTTTTTTCTGAATTGAAGGTTTACCACAACAATACTCTTAAAAGTTACATATGGATAAGAATATTATTGTTTTTCCATTGTTTTTCCTCCAACTAACCTATTGTATATAACAAACACTCCAATCTTTCTATTTATATAGATCAAAGTTATATGTACAATAAACTAATAACAAGACAATATATAGTGTTCTGAAAAGAATACATAATTTAATAAATATCAACTTAGCTAATGATTCATGGTGGGTATATATCCAATATAGTACGTAATTATATGCTGTTTTGATATTATTTAAATAGATAAGTATGAGTATATATATGTTGATATTTAATATTCAGTTGACATGCAAGTCCTACGCGCGTATATATGGAACTGTGGAAATATGTACACTTTTATGTATAAAGTGAGTAATAAACAGACCTGAAGAATGAAGTAGCCAGCCCAACTGCATGTACAAACCAGAATCATGATAGTTCCGGCGAGCCAATGTTGATCATTCGATGATGATCCAGCAGCCGTGTGTGTGGTTGTGGCTCCGTGATGTGAGTACCATAAGATGTCAACAATTGGTCCTTTATATAAAGTCATCACCATTGCTCCTGTCACTGTAATCACTGTCCCCAAAACTTTGGCTTGGCTATGTATCCGTTTTAGATTCACCTTTTCCAACCTGTAATTTAATCAACTTTAAATATTTGGACATTATTCAAAGTTGTGACGGTAACTATTGGATATTAAAGGTTACCTAAAAGCTAGTGCCAATACGAAGGTGAGAGCAGGAAGGACGTTGACGATCGCTGATGCATATGTTGCAGATGTGATGGACATCCCCAAGAAGTACAAGTTTTGATCGATCACTGGCCTGTATACATTCACAAAGTAAAACATCAATTCTGTTTCTAAATATAGTTATGTAATTTGTTGATGTGAAAATCTATAATTAGATACCCTAGCTTTCAGATCGATTACAATCAAACTTGTCCCAATAATAAATCAAGAATTTGTCTAAAAATTATGTCATATGGCACGTACAGTTAATATGTTGTAGCTAGTATTCTAAGATCAGTAGCTATTTCCATCAAATTTATTAGGTGAAACTGATATGATTATTTTGAATACACTTTTAGTTGTTTTCTTACACTATCTAGGCACCTTAAGTGTTTTGTTGTACGAGTGTCGTAGCTAGGCTAACGGAGGCCCTCTGCAGAAATTTATACAATAATTAAACATGACGATAATAAATATATTGTAACGATCCTGTTTTAATTTTTTATGATTTTTTCTTGACTCTCGCTGACTTGAATTATAGTTTAACAAGTTTTCCAGAATATTATTTTAGTAACCGTTAACATTTTGATGTTTGAAGTAAATTTTGAGCCCGCAATTAAAATAATACTCCCTCTGTCCCAAATTATAAGTCCGCTTTCATATTTCACAAAGTTTAAGAAAAGTGGGGCCCTTACAATACTAACTAATAAAAATTCATTCTCACCCACTTACAAGCATTCTCATTGGTTGAAATTAAAAATGGACATATAATTTGGAACAACCCAAATTGAAAAAATGGACTTATAAAATTGGACGGAGGGAGTAATAATAATAATAATAATAAAAAAACACTATATTTTGAGGCCCCTAAAATTTGGAGGCTATGTGCATGGCTTGTGTTGTACTATAATGAAAATTTGAAGAAACCCACGTAATAACGTAGGTTTACCTTATTTCTAATTAGTCAGTGATAAATGCATTAGATTAGCCTACTTAGTACTGATACATATAAATGGATATATAATAAAGTCATTTACGAGAGAGAGGTTTGTTAGAAGAATTACTCTAGCAAACCAAGAAGAAGAACTTTGAGGAAGACGGAACGTGTCATCTTTGGTCTTATTTTCCTGCATAATATGCATGAGCAAACCATTTATTATCATTTATTCGTGATCAAGCATGATCGTACGTGCATGTGCATGTATGTAACTTGGTCACTAGCATTATGACTATCTATAAACAAACCTCTCAAAAGCAAGCGCGAAAGGGGCAATCACAAGAGTAGCTGTGGCATGACGATAGACCACGAGAATCCAGTGGCTAAGTCCACGCTTCATGCCGATCATGGTTATGATGTACATTCCTGCATACCCAAATTGGAGAGCCACCATAGCTAGGTATGGTTTTGATGAGTTAAATGCTTCTCTCAAGAAACCCATTTTGCTATGTGTGATGATTAAGTCGGCTAGCTAGCTCTCTCTATCTATTTCTTTTGCAAGATAGTTGTTATTAATTTGATGTACTTAAATGGAGTACACGGTTGGGTTTATATACACGAAAGAAAGAGAATATAACCTCAGTGCATGCAGTGGTAATTGGTAAAAATTTAGTGGAGATGGGAACACAATATTTGCCAATGCTTGCAGCAAAGGAATGCACTCACTTTGATTCCATCATTAGAATATTCCCTCATCCATTTTGAAACAATTCATATCATGTATAGCTTGAAGATTAATTTTTCTTTAGAAGTATGTAATACTTTAATACAGAAAAATAGTTTTTCTTTTCTAATAAATGCCCTAAAATCATTGGTTAAATGTGAATATAAAAAAATTAAAGTATCTTAAATGAAAACTAATTAACTAAAATAAGAGTAAACAAATATCATCCACGTGGTTTTTTAAATTTAACACTAATCATATTTTGCCAATACTATTCGAAACTATCATTATCTAAAAGATCAAATGTTTAGCAAATTACATCCCTCCGTACATTAAGCTAAGAATAATATGTGTCATTTCGTTACATACGCTCACCGGCCTTACACCATGATAGGAGAATATAGCAATACTCTCTTAATACTAAACTCTCATTTTCTTCTCTCCAATACTACAACCATCTTGACACCCCACTTTTATTTTTTAACACACACGTCTATTTACAATATACCAAAACGGTATCCGCGTAATGCGGCGGCGGATATCTGTGACTATATTTTGTATTATTCGGTTACACATTCAGTTGTTTTTATGCTTTATAAGTAAACATGGTAAAGATTATTAAGCCAAATAATTTTAGTTTTGAAATCCTTCCAATTTTCTAACCAACTTTCTAACCAACATGCCTTCTAACCAATTAATTTTGAAATGCTTCCATAATAAGCAAGTAAAAATCTGAATTTTAAGCTTTTCTAGTTATAAAATAGTCCCAAATACATTATATAGTAGTATAGATATTGTCTCATAAAACTCATTAAAGATAAGTAAATTGTTGATACAAAAGTTGGGTTTACCTTGTTTGGACTCCTGCTCTCGTACCAATTAGAACTTTAGTGCTTATGAAACCTGCGCACTAAGAAAGCAAACAACACCGTTAGGCTTATCGTGGGATTGTCTCCCACGATTAAACTCCGGCGTGAGAGTAAGTAATCGGTTTAGGGTTTAGTTGAAGAGTTAGGGATTGTGTAAATCGTACCTTTAATGAGAATATATCATTCTATATATAGGGGCGCAGAAACCGTGTAGGTTTCTTGCTCCTTACTCTTCGCACGCGTGGTGCTTATCCGGGGTAAGGATATCTATTCCGTAAATAGAAGATCTTTATCCTATAACCGGGTAGTTTGGTTGGGCTTTGGACTTCGTGAGTCCAAGCCATTGGTATTATGGCCCAAGTCATTTGTCATGATAGCCCACTCGTGGTGGGTTTGGGCTCAGTAATGTCTATAATTTGGGCTCGTGGCCCAACTATAGGCTATACGTCATCATGTCTCCCCAGTTTAGTGTGCGCGGCTCGTAGCCGCGGATACTAGACTAGTGAGACTAGCGGTAAGCGTGGCGGTAACGAACCAAATATTTCCCGCCAAAAATTGGAACAATGTATCAAGTCCCAAAATATCATGATGAGTGCTTCGAAAAACGGGGAGGGTGTCTGCGTGTGCCTTGAGAAAAGGGAAAAAGTGTTGTACCTTTCACCTCCCAGCCACACGTTTTGTTAGTGGGATCCACGTGGCGTCCCTTTTAGGGTTTTGAATGCATATAAAAGACACCGCCTCCATTCACTGTGGATCACACGGTAAAAAATATTTCCACCATTTCCAAACCTTTCAAAGCTTTTCTTTCTTCAATCTTTCGTTCTTATTAGGTAACTGCGCGTGCGCAATTTAGTATACCTTATTTATATATTGAAAATGGTTGCTCAGTTACACGAGTTTCGCTCTAGGCTGGATGAGGATGACGTACGTCAGTTTTCTTCTAACTACTTCATTTCTCTCGACGTCCATCCTGAAGCACCAGATGTGGATGCGTGTATTGCCGATTTCCCCGATGGGAAAATAGGTTTATATACACGCTTCTTTGATTACGCGAATTATCGCGTACCCATATCTGTATTTTTGAGCAACGTGCTCAATCACTACCAACTCCATATCTCACAGCTGCACTGTATAGGTGCGGCGAAGATATCTAAATTTGAAATAAATTGTCGGTTACTTGCTATCAATCCGACAGTAGACCTATTTCGTGCATTTTACCACACAACGTGGTCGCACGGATGGGTTTCTTTTGCAAAACGCGCAGGGCGCCTTCAATGCTATACCGATAAAGTAGATTCCTTAAGGCATTGGAGAGAGTACTTTTTCTGGGTAGGTGATGTAGAATACTAATTATGTTGGAAACATGTTCAAGTGGTGTTGAGTGATGCGTAGAGATGAGGAGGAGGGAGGAGAGGAGAGAAAGAGTGGAACCTTGAAAGAAAAAGGAAAAGATTAGATTAAAATGAAATGAAGGTCCAACCCTCTCCACATGTGGAGAGGGGTATTTATAGTTACAATATAACGCCCACTCCCGGGCTGTGGATCAGGCATATAGTGGGTAAAGACCCGTTCCTTCTTCCATGGTGTTACTTAATCTAATACTAATTAACTAATAAACTAACTAACTACGAGCTAACTTAATGCTATTACAATCATTAGGTGACCGAGACTTTTACAGGAATATTTGTATTCCTAACAATCTCCCCCTAAGCGAGGTCACCTTTGAAATTAAGCTCTTTAGTCTTTAAGCATTCTTTCGTCTCTGTAGCTCGTAGGATCTGATTCTTCTCTTTTCAACACACTTCGTACATCAAGCAAGAGAACTTGTGATTTGAATTCCTTTGAGATATGTGATCTTTGAGCTTCTTTGAGATCATCAGCCAAAGTAAATCTCCAAGCTCATCCATAGTCATATTGCCTTCATGTGATGTAGTGACTTAAGGACCATCATGCTCACACCCTTCTGTATCTGGAGACGTTGCATAAAAGTTGTAGATTAGGAGACTTTTTCATCAGAGTTGCGGAAACGTTGTTGGTAGTCTCTCAACATTTGTTGTAGCAAGTCTCTCATCTTCATTGATAGTGTGGAGGATGTGTGAGCATGAGGTATGGATTGACCCGATTCAGCTGAAAACTGGAGCCATCAACGCCATCTTTATATGTGTCCTTGAAATGAAACAGTTAGCAATAAAGATAGAGAACGAACATGGCTTTGTCATTCGTTCTGCGAGGCCAGACTACCCTCTGGTTTTGTGAAAACCGACCTGTGATCAGGTAGAGTCTCTTTTAAAGAAGACTCTCCTTGACAAGAATTTCCAGCTTGTAGTAATGAATTTTCCAAAGAATCCACTTTGGAATCTTCCTACTTAGCATGTTCTCATACCGGAACGTCTCAAAGCAGACAGCACGATAGAGTGAATCGATGAATAGATATTCACGGATTGATGAGAAATTGATTTATAGAAATCACTCGCGTGTCATATGATAAACATTTTTGAGACACGACGAGAGTTTTATACATTGAATCACATTTCCATCAAAAATACTTTTGTTTAAAAGATATTACACAATCAATGTGCTCGAAAGATAAGTTGGTGAGCACATTGAGAGGTTTAGGCAAAAGTATCCGTCAATCCATATCCTGGAACAAGTTTGATTCAAAATTGAATCGCACCATTGTTGCTTTCCAGTTGTCACTTGATCATTGATCAAAGATGGATCTCACATGTCACCTACCAAGAGCTTGAGAGATGTTCGCTCTAGAAGGATTTCCATCTTCATTGTGAATATTTTCATATCACTCGGATGTTCTGGCAATACCACAAGGATAATGCGTAGGACTCTAAATATTTTATCTTATTTTCCACATTATGTGAAACAATAAGCATATTAGGAATGTGTCCTAACGAGATTTATGGATGATCTCATGGCTCTAGACTCAATAGTGCGTTTTGATCCGCTCCTGGAGACTGGGGAGGCGTCTCCTGTTTTAGGTATCAACATAGCTCACAATGAGCGGTCGATACATTGCACAGGGTTCCCCGTGAGAATGAAACAAGCTCTTTTAAGAGAACTTGAGTGGTTGGGAAGTTTAGTGCAGTGCGTCACTGGGTCCATGACGTCTTGTCTTCAATACTAGTATTACTTTGGTAACCACTAGTAGATTATGAGTTGAACCCGGTTTCTGCCCTAAGGTTGAATATTTGGAGGGCTATTTCTTTTCACCCTTTCTCATTTCATTTCTTTTTCATTCTTCAACCCCTTCAGTGCTTACCGAGACTTCATCACTAGAACCTTGTTGGGTTTGTTCCAGTCCTAGCTCTATCTCAGTCCGCACTCTTCCCTTTCTCACTTTACTCCTTTTTTCAATCATTCCTAAGGACTTCTAATCTATCTATGGATTGTCCCTGGGAAGATCCTTCCGGTTCTGGTGGATCATGGGAATTCATACCTAACCTTAACCAACCTTATAACTCCATGCAAAAAGATAAATGGTCGGTCTTTGGTATAACTTCCACAAACGCCTTTTGCTCCCCCTTAATATGTGCATCGATATTCGAAAGTGTTTAGCACATATGTGGGAGCCTATTATTGAGTACAAAAGATCACTTTTGGTTATCAGATTTCATATTTAAATCACATTCTTCTCCCCCGATCAAAAATTTCAAATCGTTCGAGATTTTTGATCTCAATTGATTTAAATAATTTAGAAAGCGTTTTTGGGAGAGAAATGCGGTCAAGTTTAATATTTTCTGATAAAAGGAACTTTTTCTTGCTCCCCCTCAAACTGTGAGGGAGGTTGTTATGTTTCAGATTTGAAGAGTTTTGCAAAAGATTCGAAGTTTTAACGAAAACTCTTATAAAATTTACTCATTCTGACACATAACCATCACAAATCTTGCTTTTGTTTTGTACAAAGTGTGGGGAGTTTTGATGATACATAAAATTTTGAGAAATCACTCTCCCCCTCAATCAATGACGGATGTGAAAGCATAAATAATTTCATAAACTATTAACGTCATTGATTGAGTGAAAATTTTATCAAACTTTGAGTTCAATTTGATTTTCAATCAAAATCTCATGGTACCACCAAGTTTTGCACAAATACTTCCCGAAAAAATCATAGAAGGGAAAGTATTTGGCGATAAAAAGAAGACTTCTCTTCTTTATCAAGAAATAATGCACTGAAACGTACATTAGATCGAGGGTGCATGAATATAAAGTAATTCACGCTCGGATGAACGGCACCCTTTGTTAGGAACAACCGTCTTTTTGGCGACGTGTTTTCCTTAATTTTGAAAAACGGGTTGCTATCTAAAGTAATAGCAAGCCATATTTTTGAAGTCCGGGTTGTAGCCTGAAATGACTACAAGCCATAATTTTCAGAATGTTTTGAGAAACGACATGTTTTAGAAAAGAACTTTATTTGAAACCGAAAAACTCTTGCTCAAGCATATGTATGATTCCGTGTCATTATTGAATAACATTTCTAGAAACGTACATAATATTGATTACACAAGAGACATGTCGTGAGATTTTTTTTTTTTTTTTTTTTTTTTTTTTTTTTTTTTTTTTTTTTGTGGTTTTTATAGGTTTTATAGTTTTCTATTTTCTTTTTGATTTGATACTGTACAAGGATATGTGAAGCAACCCCTTTACTCCTCTTGATCTTCCTGTAGACATTTAAGATCCTCAGGTGTGAGACTCTTCATACCAAGGCGTGGGAGGATGAAGTGAAATCGTTCCCTAGAAAGTGCTTTGGTGAAGATATCGGCTAGTTGGAACTCAGTCCTCACAAAGTAAAGTTCCACAATTCCTTTCTCAACTTGTTCCCTGATGAAGTGATGTCGAATGTCAATGTGTTTAGTTCTTGAATGCTGGACATTGTTGCAGCAGAGTGCAATTGCACTTTTGTTGTCACAGTACATAGGAACCTTATTGCAAATGAGCCCATAGTCAGAAAGTTGAGATCGCATCCAGAGGATCTGAGCACAGCATGACGACATGGCAATGTATTCAGCTTCAGTGGAGGAGATGGATGTACTCATTTGTTTCTTTGAAGACCAACTGACTAGCTTATTTCCTAAAAACTGTGCGCCCCCAGATGTACTGCGACGAGTGTCTTGACATCCAGCATGATCAGCATCCGAGTATGCTGTGAGAGCCATAGAAGTTTCTTTAGGGTACCAAAGGCCCAAGTGGATTGTTCCTTTAAGGTATCGAAAGACTCTCTTGACAGCTTCCAAATGTTTCTTGGTGGGTTTGGATTGATACCGGGCACAGATGCAAACTGCGAACAGAAGGTCGGGTCTGCTTGCAGTAAGGTACATTAATGAGCCAATCATGCTTCGATACATGGTTTGATCGACCGGAATTCCCACATCATCTTCGTCAAGCTTTGAACGTTCAATCATTGGAGTATCAACTGAATCACTGGAGTCGAATCCAAATTTCTTCAACGTTTCATTGGCGTATTTGGATTGATTGATGAATATGCCATTGGGGTTTTGAGAAATTTGCAGTCCTAGAAAGAATGACATTTGGCCCATCATAGACATTTGGAATTCGGAGCTCATCTCTTGAGAGAAACGATCACATTCTGAGGGATCAGACGAGGCAAAGATGATGTCATCAACGTAGATTTGTACATGTAGAAGGTGTTTGCCTGTTTTTCTGGTAAAGAGGGTAGGATCAACAGCCCCTTTGGAGAATTTGTTGGCCAGAAGAAATTTAGACAAGGTGTCGTACCACGCCCTGGGTGCTTGTTTAAGCCCATATAGAGCCTTCTTTAATCGATACACGTGATTAGGGCGTTCTGGATCCACAAAACCTTCGGGTTGAGATACATACACCACCTCTTTCAGATCCCCATTTAAGAATGCGGTCTTGACATCCATTTGATAAACCACCATGTTTTGACTTGCAGCATTAGCGAGAAAGATCCTTATGGCTTCTATTCTAGCAACTGGGGCGAAGGATTCTTCAAAGTCAATACCTTCTTCTTGTCGATATCCTTTTGCCACGAGCCTAGCTTTGTTTTTCAGAACAT
This sequence comes from Artemisia argyi, assembly GCA_030686995.1. Classification (NCBI taxonomy): domain Eukaryota; kingdom Viridiplantae; phylum Streptophyta; class Magnoliopsida; order Asterales; family Asteraceae; genus Artemisia; species Artemisia argyi. Next base: position 106,752,242 of record CM060682.1, on the reverse strand, counting down.
CTCCATGCTCATCAAGTTTGACCTTGAATATCCATTTGAGAGCAATGATCATAGCACACTCGGGAGGTGGTACTAGTTCCCAGATGTCCAGTCGGTCAAATTCATGAATCTCGTCCACCATAGCAGTGAACCATGAGTGTTTAGACATTGCATCCTTGACGCTTTTTAGTTCAGCTTTAGAGAGAACAGAATTGAAGAAACACCATAATGCGTCAGTTGCAAGTTGCTTGCGGGTTGATACTGGACGTGAAGGGTTCCCAATGATGTTGTCAATAGGATGATCATTGGTCCATTTCCGAAGGTATTCATGGGGTTGAGAATGTGGAACTGAGGTAGCCGTGTTAGATTCATCAGAGGATGTTGCTTCATTTGATGGTTCAGGGGCAAAGATGTTAACAAATGGCTCATTATCAGGTGGAGCAAAAGGATTAACTTCAGATGAATTATCTACATTTGCCGCTCGATGTGCAAGTGAAGGTTGGACATTGGACGTGCTGACCGATTGACTGATGACGGGGGCTTCAGAATCCCATGACAATGAAGTGGATGGACCGTTATGGTCATCTTGATCATTCACCACCCCATCTGGTGGTTGAACCATTGTAGCTTCGGGAGCATTCATCTGTTGAGGCTCAAAGTATTCATCAAACATTGGGTCAAACAATTTCTTCCAATCTTCACTCGTAGGGGGTACAAAAGGAGCAGCAGGAATGGGATTCTGTACAAGCCTGGAACTAATTGGTCCAGGGGACAAAAGGTTAGGTACGGGTCCAGAACTTGATTGTCCAGGAACCGGGTGCTCAGTCAGCTCATCGAAAGTAACGTGGATTGTTTCCATTATATCTCTGGTACGTTTGTTGTAGATTCGGTACCCCTTTCGCTCTGGAGCATAGCCAACGAAGAAACCAATGTCGGCCTTGGCCTTGAGTTTCCCAAGGTCTTCACTGTCATTTGTAGGATAACACAGTGCACCAAAAACTCGAAGAAACGAAAGGTCGGGTTTTCTGCCATGGACCAGTTCATAGGGAGTTTTGCAGTGGAGAGGATGTATCAAGGATCAGTTCTGAGTGTAACATGCGGTGGCAATTGCCTCAGCCTAAAGAAATAGAGGAGCTTTGGAAAAGATAAGCATAGTCCTTGCAGCTTCAACTAAGGTGCGATTGCGTCTTTCTACAACTCCATTTTGTTGAGGAGTTCTTGGTATGCTCTTTTGATGACTAATCCCGACACCTTCATAAAATAGAGTAAGTTGTCTGTTCACAAATTCTGTTCCATTATCAGTACGAACGACTCTAACTATCTTGTTGAGACGGACTTGCAACATCTTGATGAGTTTGATGATGGTTTCAGGAGTTTCATCTTTTGATCGTAGAAACTTCACCCATGTGAATCGAGAGTGATCATCAACAATAACCAGGACATATTTCTTTCCATTGATACTTTGAATCCTCATTGGTCCACAAAGATCCATATGAAGGGTATGAAGAACTTCCATGATAGAATTGACGGTTTTGGGTTTATGGGTATGCTTTTTGCTTTTGCCCATTTGACAGGCGGAACACAGATGATCTTTTTCATACTTGAGTCTGGGCAAGCCTCGAACAAGATCCTTCCGTGTAAGTTCATTGATGGTACCGAAGTTCAAATGGTTTAAACGTCGATGCCACAACCATGACTTGTTCTTGGATGCTTTAGAGAGCAGACAAATTGGAGAGGACCGTAGCATATCTTCGATGGAGATGGTGTAAAGATTAGTGCCCCGACTCCCCTTGAGAAAATCAACACCATCTAATTCTCTAACAAAACAGGTGTGCTTTCTGAAGGCGACTTCGAGATCTGAGTCACAGAATTGACCAACAGAAAATAGATTGTGCCCGAGACCTTCCACGTAGTAGACTCTGGATATGACACTGTCTCCAAAGACATAATCACCATAACCCATTATAGACCCAAAATGGTCATTCCCAAACCTAACCGTACCAATAAATTTTTCCACGAAATTCTTGAGCCTTGAGCGATCACCAGTCATATGTTTTGAGCAGCCTGAGTCCAAATACCAAAGGACGATTTGTACGACCTGCATTTGAAACCAGACAATCGTGGATAACTGAAAAAGTTGGAGCCCCACACACAATTGGGGTCCGTTTGGTTAGAACACACAAATATTGGATTATCATAAGTAACAGGTATCTCACTGAAGTGTTCACATTTTGATGCACTAGAACTAGAGGTGGTATCTATTGCTTCTATAGGAAATAGTCTACCAGTAGGTCTCCACTTCCTAATAGGCATATCTCTAGAATTAGTAGTCCTAGTCACTGGGCACATTTTCCTCGGAGTGAATTTCCTTCCAGTAGGTCTCCATTGATAACCAACATTAGTGAACACTTTTCCTGTTTTATTCCAGACTTGTTTTGCTCGTTTAACACTAGAAACATTCATATCTGGTGATCGTATAATAGATTTAAGAAAAGGCACAGCACATGCATCATGATCACCATAAAATAAGCATTTGTTACATGTCTTACAAATAGCATCAGAATTCGAATTAATTACATCATTGTTCACACAAATGTTTGAAATAACTCGATTCCTTTCACTAAGCAACACTTTATTGTTCCTAGATGATTCTTCTACTTCCTTCATAAGTGAGCTCTTAGCCGGCAAAGTCCTATCATTCTTTGTATTGCCCTTAGGCTGTGACTTGCTAGCATTAGATACACCTTTTACTCCTGTAGAAGCAATGATGCGAACATTAGTCTGATTAGTTGCTACTTGTTTACTGGTGATCAAGATGGAGGATTGAGGCATGATTTGGGGAAAGTCAACTGTGACATGCCTGTTGCCACTGAGAGGGTGCAATGCAGTTGTCCTATCCGACTTGGTATCATTCTTGGGGCATGATCCTATGGCATATTCTAACAATTCCTGGGCCCTATTAGTGAGAAAGCACGCACCAATAATAACATCATCAAGTGGTTTAGCAATCCTCTCATCTTCAATGGTTTCTCTAAGTATAGCCAGACAATCCTTAAGATTTCTAAGATAGTTATTATGAACTAACTTATTGTTCCTAAGGGGAAGAGAAACATTCACAGCATCGCACGCATATTTATTACAAGCAGGTATCTTGGACATTGCATGATCACATGAAACAACGGGCATTTTACCCTTTACCATGGTCTTTAGATTCTCAATTTCATTTAATAAAGAAGTGACTTTCTCATTGTTTTGGTCACGTGTTGTTTTGATTGACTCAAACAATTCTTTATAACGTTGTTTAGCGTTGGACATTTCAGCACTAAGCCACTCATTTTCATGTTGTAATTCATTGATAATGCCCTGTTTTTGAAAATTTTGAGAATCCATAGACTTCTGGTAATTGGTATTGATCACATCACTTCTGTTTGATTTTAATTGTACAATTTGGACCTTCAACTTCCGAATCGTGTTAGAGTGAGCTTGAATTACTTCATCCTTTTTGGCTAATTCAAAACATGTATCAAATTCAGGAACATCCGAAGATATCTTGGCATTTGATATTTTTATACTTTCTTCTAGATGTTGATATTTTAATTGTAGGTTCAAATTATCAACTTCTAGTTTTGAGAAATTCCTGACCATGTTATCATGATCATCGTTTTGAATTTTTTTAATAAGTTTGTAATTCTCCCCCTCAAGCTCAATCACACGATTTTGGAAGACATTCAGAGTAACCGACATTTCATGAAATTGTCGAGCAGATAGCGCAGAGTCGGTAACAGTATAAAACACATCTTTAGCAATGCAGTTAGCAATCAAATTATCATTCATGATGAGAATGTTTTTCCTGTTAATTTCACTGTGTTTGAGATCAATAGCAAGTTGGTTACCCTCACTTTCCACTTCATCAAAAACCTTTTTCATTTGAGTCACATCGTCATTAATGGTGTTTTTAAGTCCCTCAAAATGTTCTTTTAGAAGTTTAAAAAATGGCATAACTTCAGTTAGGTAACACTGTTTTGTTTGCTCAAAACCCCTTTCCCCTTCTGTAATCCCTGTAGGTGTAATTCTTATTTTACAGGTTTTCTCAAATTCATTGAACAATTGACCAAGCACATACAGCCCAATTAGAGTGTTACATTGTGTGGGAAGAGTGAAAGGGACAAGGTGCCTGGGTGTGTTCAGGGGATAGGCAGTTGGGTGAGCAATTTTAAACATAGTGCGTGTGTTGCCTACAACTCTTTCAGCTTGCATTCTCTCAATGTCAATATTCCAAAACACTTTTTCAGGAAAAATTCTCTTTTGAGGAACAAAAATTGCAGTGTGATTGTCATTAGCATAATCATAGTGAAACACGAGATTCTTAGCAATGCATTTAGGATCCTTTAACTGTTCAGCAAGTTTTGCCCTAGTTCTATCCTCTGCCTCATTGATGTGGTCATAGGATCGAGTATCAGGAGGTGCATGGTTAGGTTCAAGCATAGTTTTTGCATCATATAATGCAGGTTGTGCACCTAGACCTATTTTAAGGAATCTTGCTTTGGGTTTGGAGGTATCATGTTCACTAAATTCATCACTTAACTTCCTGTGACTTTCCATCATTTGAGCAGATTGAATGGTTTGGCCCTGTGTGTACAACTTATCTTCCAATTTATTTTTTAACGTTTTTAATTTTGAGAAGTCATTTAGAAGTTTAGTTTCTTTATCCTTGAATTCTTGTTTAATTGTAGTCAAACCTTTTTGAATCTCCAGTTTTTGTTTGACGGTTTGATTCAATTGGTTCTTTAAAGAAACTAGTTCCCTTTTTAATGATTCTTGTTTGGAATTATTTTCAGATATGTAAGTACGCAGTTGCCATTCCATTTTCTGCTCACGTTCATTCAACTCAAACTTAGCACGCTGCTCATAAATGTTTACTTGATCCTTAAGGGCGTTAATTCTAGTGATCAGAGAATCATCAGGGTTGTATATAGAGTGCTCATCTATCTCATGGTTACTAGAATCAATAGACGGCATGTCACTCGGTACAACTTGGGTTCCATTGTCATTCACATACATTTCATATGGGATATTATTGGTATTACCCATATGGGTGATGTCTGTGATGACAATATTCTTGAGTTGTACAGAGCCACATGCCCCCTGTACAGGTGCATAATTATTCAGATCATGTTTAGAAGATGTTGGTACCTCAGAGATAGCAGACGTGATGGATGAATCAGGATGCTGTGAAGAGGATGCTGCTGCAGACAGATTAGCCATGAAGATTGTTTGAGCAGTTGGTTCATCATCCACGTCTGAGTCAAATGCATCACACTCTTCAACTTGAAAGATATTTGGATCATTAAGAGCCATGTCCTGAACAGGTTGATCATCCACATCAGCATCAAAGGTGTTCCCATCATTACCAGCCAGAAAGAGCAAAGCTTCTTCATCCAACATAGTCCCATTTTCTTGTGCCTGCATTAGCAGCATCTTGTCTTTGAAGTACTCAGAGTTTTGGGGACGTTTTGGGAGAGTGCAATTCCTAGCAATGTGGCCCAACCCTCCGCAGTTGTAGCATTTCGGTTGCTTAGCTTGTGCTTGAAGAGCATTCCCAACTCTGTACTGCCCATTCTCTCTACCAGCATTTCTTTGGTTGAAGTTCTGTCTTCCCTGCACATTCTGCACCACTACCCGACCATCTTCAATGACTGCCTGATTACGTGGATTAGATGAGATTCTGAGCTGGTTGTTAGTAGATGGGAGTGCAGCCCTGAACTGTTGGACCAGTAAAGACACTTGGTTGGAGAGATTATCAATCATCATGTCAGTGTGAGAATACCCAGAATCAAGTTGAGTATTCAATGCAGATGGTGAGGGAGTTGATGATTGACTAATGGTTGGGGTAGACCTGGAGGATGATTGTGATGGTTGAACTTGATCTTTAGAGGTTTGATTAGGTTGTTGAACATTGGAGACAAAAGCAAGAGATTCATTTGTTGCAGACGGATTAAGCTTTTCTCGCATTAGCCGATCGTAAGCTGCATGTTTCTCATGTTGCTGGAGGTACGCATACAGCTGTTCATGATTGGTATGCCTGAGACCCTTGTTGAGCTTCACAGCCGTGACAAACCTATCCCATTCCGGTGCCATGTTGTTCACGAATTTTGAATTGAGCTGTATGTTGGGCATTGTCATCTTGATAGCTCTCATGTCATTGACCAGCTTGTGAAATCTGACGTAATAGTCAGTGATGCTTTCACCTGGATTCATTTTGAAATGCTCAAATTCATCGTATAGCTGTGACTCACGATCTTCTTTTGTTAACTCAGACCCTGCAAGAAGCATTTTGACATTATCCCAGACCGCCTTTGCTTCAGTGTTGAAGTTGATCAGTTTGTAGACATCTTTGGGAAGGCCTTGAATGATGATATTAGATGCTCTGATGTCTGCATCATAGCGTTTCTTTTCTTCTTCAGACAACTCATTGTAAGTGCGAGGTCTATCAGGACCAAACACGGCCGGTAGTTGATCAGTTGCTTCTGAAATCGTGTCTCTAGTAGTACCCACTTGAAAGGGTCCCTCATCGATGGATTTCAGAATGTTAACCCCATTATCTTTACCTAGACAGTACAGCCGTATCCTTTGAGCCCATGATTCATAGTCAGTTCTGTCCAACATCGGAGGTCGGGTGTCAGACCCCGCAGCTTGAATGTCATCGGAAGAAGTCGACATTACAAATAAGTAAACCACAACTTAACCACAATAAAAACCAACCGCAACTTAGCCACAACTTGACCAAACCGCAGAACACAATCCAACCGCAGTATGAGCTAGCCGCAACCAGAGCAAACCGCAGGCCAAAGATACTAACCGCAGAGTACAAACCGCAAGTTATACCAAACCGCAACAAAATCCAGTCGCAATATGAACTAACCGCAACCTAGACGAACCGCAGACCAAAAATACTAACCGCAAGACACTAACCGCAGATTATAACTAACCGCAGAAAAAGTTAACCGCAATGCAATTGAACACAAGACACTTAACCGCAATGAGTTAACCGCAACACACTTAACCGCAAAGAATCTAACCGCAGTACTTAGAATCAAACGCAAAATATTTAACCGCAGAACCTAGACGCAATACGCAAGCTGAGGAAGACTTAACCGCAGAATCTAACCGCAGAGACAAAAGTCCAAAACTGTCACTTTCGTTGCGTTTTGTATGTATTCCTGAAATAGTAAACACAGAAAGTTAATCGCAGCTCGCAGGACTTAACCACAACTAAGAAATGAACCAGTGGACTTAACCGCAACTAAGAAAAACGCCTAAAATCACTTCCAAACTTCAAATAGCTTGATGATATTGTAACACACTCTACACTACAATGTTCCACAAACACTAATGAACATAAAAGGACATCACAAACATGTATAACAACACTAGAGGGATAAAACCAATATGTTTTCCAAGAAAGTGGCACCAAACTCACAAAACCACTCAAAACATCATCAAATTCGATTCTACAAGGCCCTAAGATGAAACCTTGGCTCTGATACCAATTGTAGAATACTAATTATGTTGGAAACATGTTCAAGTGGTGTTGAGTGATGCGTAGAGATGAGGAGGAGGGAGGAGAGGAGAGAAAGAGTGGAACCTTGAAAGAAAAAGGAAAAGATTAGATTAAAATGAAATGAAGGTCCAACCCTCTCCACATGTGGAGAGGGGTATTTATAGTTACAATATAACGCCCACTCCCGGGCTGTGGATCAGGCATACAGTGGGTAAAGACCCGTTCCTTCTTCCACGGTGTTACTTAATCTAATACTAATTAACTAATAAACTAACTAACTACGAGCTAACTTAATGCTATTACAATCATTAGGTGACCGAGACTTTTACAGGAATATTTGTATTCCTAACAGGTGATGTTGTATTTCCATCGCGCTTTGAGTTCTATACTCAAGGGTCGCTGCCGAGAGATGAGCGTCCTATCCCTGGTTCTTACAGCGCCGCGGATGTGGACATAATTGATAGTAACCGCATTCCCATTAACTCCTATCCTGAGGAGTTTTTGGTGTATATGGGGCTGAGTCGCAACTATTTTGATGGTGCGGACGAGGTTCCAACCTTCATTGATGAGAACAGCCAGGGTGGGTGCTCATCTTTTCTTGCCTTTGCCTCTATAATGTAAGTGTTTGTTTATTTTGCTTGAATAACTAAGTTATTCTTTGTTATTTGTCTTTTGTCTGTCGCAGAGATGGATCTGTTCGCTGTTGTAAAAAGCTGAAGGAGCCCAAGCGCGTGACAGTGGGGGTGCGTCCTCTGAGGGAAGGTGAGCAGCCCATCTTACAGGCCACTGAGGGGCATCTAACGGTGTTTGGGCCCGTTGCGCGTGAAGATTCTCCCCCCGCAGCTGCGCTTGTTACGCCGGTGCAGAGTGTGCCGCCTACTGGGGAGCAGTCTCCCGTGGAGGAGGAAACGCATGTTGAATCATCCAACAACGTGGAGATCCTGGAACCTGTTGCGGAGGTTCGGAGGGAGAAGCGCAAGGAAGCGTCTTTTGGTGGTTATGGTACTGGTACCTCCAAGAGGAGGCGCCATCTGATTGCTGATGAGGAGTCTGCCACGCCGGATGATATGTTCATTTTTGGCGTGGAGAAGAATCTGCCCAAGTCCCCACCTCTTGTGTAAGTATTTATAATTTTCATTTTCATTATTTGCTGTATTTTCGCGCTAATTTTACCTTCTTTGTTTTGTAGTGACCATGCTGCTCATGATAATGCGGTGTTTGCTGATCGTGCAGCATCACCGCAGACTGCTCATGTGGAGGAGCCCTTGAAGGCAGCGGCGCAGATGTCTGCGCATGAGTTGGTGGAGGAGCTAGCTGGTGTTGCTGCTCGCCAAGCTGAGTTGGTCACTCAGCTAAAGGCGCGGGCTGTTGTGGAGGGAGGCAGCCTTGCTCAGAAGGATGAGCAGATTGCTCAGCTCAAGGCGCAGTTGGCTGAGGCGCAGGCAGAGGTGTTGGCTGCCGATGAGCGCTCCAAGAAGGCTACTGAGGAGAAGCTGATGGTGATGGCTGATCTGCAGCGCGAACGTGGAGAGTCACAGCAGTACAAGGCTGACCTCGCCTGAGGGGTAAAATACCTGGAGGAGAGGAAGAATGAGCTCTGCGGCCAGCTTGCTGAATTTGGCAAGAAGGTGGAGAGTTCTGTGGAGGCGCAGGAGGAAAAGCTGCGCAGGTTGAGCATAGAGTATGATGAGGAGTTGTATCCTCATCTTATGTCTACGATTTCGGAGCGCATGTACTTGTTGTACATTCCTCTTTAATTCTTGTATTTTTTTACTAATGCATTTGTTGCTGTTTGTGCAGGTGGTTGATCAGCCATGGCTTGCGCCTGGCTGCCATGGGCACTTTGGAATCCCCAGAGGTCGTGGGTGCCTTTTGTAAGGTGGTGGAGTGTGCCGTTGCTCGTGGTAAGGCACAGGCTGTGAAGAGCTTGCTGAGGGTCAACTGCTGACCATTCCCCCTGCTGAGGTTCCTGACTACAATGCTGGTGCCTTTGAGGAACTTGTGAAAGCGATGGAGGGAATGAGGCTCTTCGAGCTTCCGCACATTGCGCGGCTGGAGCGCGACCAAGATTATCCTATCAGATTGATTATGCAGGGATTAACTCTTGGGAGGCACATAGCGGAGAACGCAGAGGCTGAACTTGACTTTTTCTTGAAGCCTGATGAGTCTCAGTTGCAGGTTCCAGTGTTCGCGCAGCCGCGCGACATCCTTATCCCCTTCGCCATTGAGACGGAGGTTCCTCTGAAGGAGGTTTTGGAGCGTCATGCGAAGAGGGCGGCCAAGAAGAAGGGTGTCAAAGGGAAAGCCACTCTCTGCGGTGTAGGTGCTGTGCATATCCCTAGGTCAGATGGGGTTGCGGTCAGTGTTGCAACCGTGTCCCCAAAAGATGCGTTGCTTTTGAAGAAGCTCCAAGAGGCCGGGAGTTCTACTGATCAAGGATGCAGCCCTCAGCGCTGCCGTAGCTTGTAGATATTTTATGTATAACTTGTAGTTATTTGTTGAAAAAACTCGTGGTTTTTGGTAAATAAAAGTATGGAACTTTTTGCATGCGTATATCGTTTTGTACTTAGATTTTTTGTCTTTAGTATGTGAAAGACTTTTCCAGAGGTACGATGTACGTATAATATCTTGTATTGAGCCCATAACTTATGCATTAAGTCCGTAACTTAATAAAAAACGTTTGCGGTCCATAACGTTAGCAAACGTACAAGTGGATGTGTAGCGTGCTACATTTATAATATTTAGTAACCAAGTGTCTTGGTTTCATAGTTCGTTTAAACTTGTTGTTGCGCGTTCATTGTGGGATGCGTACTAAAGTCATAGTCTTGTATGAAGTTAGTGAGTTTGTGTACGAATTTAGGAGTCAATTGTTTTGAATCCATGTTTTGTTAAACGCGCACAGTGTGCGATAAAGTACATCCATCGTGGGATGTGCTGTTAACTTACTCCAACGTCTTGATAGTAAGGTGTTTAACAGGGATACGTGATCCGTTGTTGATGGGTTTGCAACCCTCTTACTCAACGAGTACTTTAGTAGGTTTACTCATCCTGTCTGCCCTCGTGTGGTCTTAAAATGTGCATGCACGCCATGTAGGCAATAATATAAACAGAATTGAAATATAAATGAATGATATAAGCAATAATGTTGAAATGTGTTGTGGAGTTAGCTAGAAACCACAACGTTTTATTAATTCTTGCAAGTGAAAAAAGACAATTTCCTAAAAAAAAAAGGTAAATACACAGACATTTATTGAGCGCTTACTAAAGCGCAGAGGTGTCAGTGTGTGGGCCGTAGCCTAAAGGTAGCATCTCTTGAGATTGCAAATGTTCCAGGTGCGTGGTAGCTCGTGGCCTTTCATGTCGCGCACCTTGTATGCACCATCGCCTAATGCCTCTGTGACCTCGTAAGATCCTTCCCATTTGGGTCCGAGCTTGCCCGTGTCTTCTGCGTGGCTTGCATCGTTGGCGTGGTATACAAAGTCCCCTGGTTTAAAAGAAGTGTTTCTGACTCTTGCATCATAGTACTTCTTCATCTTTGATTTAGCTTTTGCTTCGCGTATAGCTGCCCTCTCGCGTCGCTCCTCCAACAGATCTAAGTCAATGCATCATTCATCATCGTTTGTTGTGACGTTGACTTCCGATGTACGGATTGTTGGCATTCCAATCTCCGCTGGTATAACAGCTTCTGTCTCGTAGACAGGAGAAAAAGGAGTATCACCGTTGCTGACTTTGATTTCTGTGCGATGGGCCCACAGGACATGCGATAATTCGTCCACCCATCTTCCTTTATGCTTGTCTAGGCGCGCTTTAATTCCTTCACCCAGACTACGATTCGCGCGTTCTACTAATCCATTTGTTTGTGGATGTTTAACTGACGCGAAGTGCTGTGTGATGTTTAACTACGCGCACAAGTCTTTGAATGGGTTATCACATAATTGTTTTCCGTTGACCGAAACAATCTCTCCAGGTAAGCTAAAGCGGCATACAATGTTATCCCAAACGAATCGTTTGACCTGGTTGCCTATGATACTTTCCACTGCTTTTGCCTCGATCCATTTGGTGAAGTAGTCAATGGCGACAATGAGGAATTTAAGTCCTCCTGCCGCGACTGGAAAGGGTCCTGCAATGTCAATTCCCCATTTATGGAACGGCCATGGTGAGGTGATGGGTGTCAGCTCATGTTGTGGTCGACGCGGAATGGGTCTGTAGACTTGGCAGTCGTTGCATCTTCTGATCATGTCTCGCGCATCGCGGTGCATGGTAGGCCAATAGTACCCGGATCGCAAGGCACGCGCTACAACAGACCGTGGTCCTGAGTGCATGCTGCAAGATCCGGCGTGGATTTCCCGGAGTACGTAGTCTGCCTGAAGAGGTCCGACGCACCTAAGCCATGGTTGTAGGAATGAACGCCGATATAGGATACCATCTCGAAGTTCGAATCTTTGCGCTGTGCGCCGTATCCGTCGAGCGTCCTTTTGCTCCTGGGGGAGTGTTCCCTTGCTGATAAAATCCATGATGGGTGTCATCCATGTGGGATGTTCTTCTTCTATTACTGTGGATACTTCCATCTCAGAGATGGATTTGTTCTTTAAGGTTTCCACCAATACCTGTTTTGACAGGTGTGCGAAGCTTGTGGATGCGATTTTACTTAGCGCATTTGCCTTTTTGTTTTCTCCTCGTGGGATTTGTTTTATGGAAAACTTGTCAAAATTATTGATCAAGGACTTGGCCTTATCGAGGTATTGGATCATGTGTTCCTCTTGGGCCACATACTCGCCTAACACGTGGTTAGCTACTAACCGTGAATCCACATTAGCTTCTAAGTTGCGTATACCCATTTGATTTGCTATGCGGAGTCCAGCCAGTAATGCTTCGTACTCCGCCTCATTGTTTGTGGCTATGAATTCAAAACATAGTGCGTAAGTGTGTTCTGTTCCATCTGGGCTGATAAGGATAAGGCCTGCGCCTGATCCTTCTGCGCACTAGGATCCATCCGTAAATAGAACCCATGGTTCTTGTAATGGTACGTCAACCGTTGGTGATGGAGTATCAGCATCTGGCTTCTCGATAATGAAATAAGCCAATACCTGTCCCTTGATCGCGGTGCGCGGCCTATAGGAGATGTTATGCTCACTCAATAACACGCTCCACTTTTGTAGCCGCCCTGATGCATCAGGTTTAGAGATAACCTGCTTGATGGGTTGGTCCATGATTACAGCTATCGGATGCGCTTGGAAGTACCTGCGCAGTCTCTTAGCTGCGAATACTAAGGCTAGGACCAGTTTCTCCATAGCGGTGTAGTTAGTCTCTGTCTTCTTGAGAGCTTTGCTTACAAAGTATATGGGTGTTTGAACAGAGTTTCTGTCTGTTAGTAGCACCGCACTGACTGCTCCATGGGTCGCTGATAGATACATGATCAATTCTTCCCCTTGTCGGGGTGCGACAAGCTTGGGTAGCTCTGCTAGGTTTTGTTTGAGCTGTTGGAAAGCTTCTTCCGCTTCTGGAGTCCATCGAAAGTCTCCCTTCTTCGTACACTTCGTGAGTGTTTTAAAGAGAGGAAGTGACTTATCCGCTGATTTGGACAAGAATCGATTTAGTCCGGCTAGTTTGCCGTTTAGTGACTGGACTTCTTTTAGTGTGCGCGGTGAAGGTAGTTCGATGACCGCTCTTGTTTTTTCTGGACAAGGTTTAATACCATCGGGTTTTATTAGGTATCCGAGAAACATGCCTTCTGTTGCTCCAAAAGTTCACTTCTTGGGATTCAACTTCATGTTTATTCTTCCCAATGTCTTAAACGTTTCCTCTATGTCACGCACCAATTCTTCTTCAGTATGGCTTTTTATGACTAGGTCATCAACATAGACCTCCAAATTGCGGCCTACTTGCTTCTCAAATGTGTTATCCACTAACCGTTGGTATGTGGCTCCTGCATTTTTTAAGCCAAAGGGCATTTTTGTGTAGCAATACACCCCTTGACTCGTGTGGAAAGCTGTTTTTTCTTCATTCTCCTTGGCCATTTGAATTTGATGGTATCCTTTGTACGCGTCTAGGAAGCATTTAAAGGGAAACCCGCACAGGGATTCTACTTTCCAATCGATTTCTGGTAGTGGATAGCAGTCTTGTGGACATGCTTTGTTGAGATCGGTGAAGTCAACGCACATTCTCCAACTACCATCGCTTTTCTTTACCATCACTGGGTTGGAAAGCCAATCGTGGTAATAAACTTCTCGCATGATCCCTGCGTCCACGAGCTTGTGCACTTCCTCTAGGATAGCTTTTGTACATTCTGGAGCCTGGCCGCGTTTTTTCTGCCGTATTGGAGGATATCCTTGTCAGATTTCGAGCTTGTGTTCCGTAATGGCTCTTGGCACTCCGGTCATGTGTTTGGGTTCCCATGCAAAGATGTTTAGGTTCTTTTGCAACAATGCGCACACAGCTGCTCTGCCCTTGTCGGACAGTGATCCCCCAATTGATATCTCTTGGTCTGGATAATCTGGGTGGATTGCAACTTTCAGGTTTGTCACCTTGGTCGTGTGCTATTCTGGAGCGCGCGGAACTTCATCTGTCACTATGTTGCATTCTCTTGGAGATGCAGTAGTGTTGTAGAGGGTGACGATTCCTCCTTCCACTAGGAACTTGAGCATCCCATGTGCTGTGGATGGAACAACGCGCATGGCTGATATCCCTGGTCTCCCAATGATGCCATTGTATGACGAGGGAGACCTGATTACATGAAGTTCATCCAAGCTGTTGTAGAATGGTATTCATTACCGATGACCACAAGTATGCGTAATTGTCCCATGGGCCAAATCTTTTCACATGTAAATCCAGTCAACGACGTCGTGGCCAGAATTAACTGGTTTTGTATCTCAGGTTTTAGCCTCTTGAAGCAGTGTTCGTACATGATGTCCGCAGACGCTCCTCCATCGACGTACATGCGGTGGATATCGTGACCCCCCGCTTGTATCTCGATGGTGAGTGGTTCGACCACTGCGTTGTTCGCAGTGAGAGTGGGGAAAGAGATTTGGTTTCCCTTGGAAAATCTTTGGCCGACTTTTTGTTTCGTATATCGCTGCCATGATTGTATCATGTATATTGTGTCAGCCTTATTTTTTGGTATCTCCTTTTTGGCCCCATTCTTTTGTCTATCTTTCCCCTCTTTGATGTTTTTAACGAGGTGGTCTATCTTCCCTTCTCTTACTAATTTATCAATTAGCTGACGTAGTTGGACGCACTCGTTAGTAGTGTGACCCTTCTGCCCATGGTATTCGCAGTATCCTCCTCCTATGCGCTTCTCTTCTGGAGTGCTCATAGGTGGAGGTTTTGGAAAATTTGCTACTTCTGTCGCGAATATTTCCTTAGGGGTTTTTGTGAGTGGCACATACTTGTCGTTATCCCTTCCACTGCCTTGGTTGCGGTAATTCCTGTTGCGGTTGCCACTTTGGTCATTGGATTGTCTCCTAGACTGTTCTTGTGGTTTAAAGGTTGAGTAACCTTTTTTGCTGTCTGCCGCCGCTGCTTCCCCTTGGATGAAGGATCTGGTGCGCTTTGTTAGCTCATCAAAGCTTTGGGGTACTTTATCGTTTAGATTTCGTATCAGCTCTGGGTTATTGATCCCGTTCATGAACCCTGAGATTTTTAGTACTTCGGGACATGCTTTGACTTGCATGCATTCATCCTTGAAGCGCTCCATATAAGCGCTTGTGGATTCCCCTTGGCGCTGTTTCACTCTGGCTAGTTCTACAGGGTTCTTTGCGCACTTCTTTCGTTGCGTGAAATTTAGGCGGAATGCCTTCCGCAACTCTTCAAACCCATTTATGCTTCGTCGTGGAAGCTTGCTGAACCATGTTCGCGCATTCCCTACTAAGGTAGAGTTGAACATATGGCACCACACAGGTTGTGGCCAGTTTTCGATAGCAGCCGCTGACTCAAAATTTTTTTGGTGATCATCAGGATCACTCGTGCCATCATATGTTTTGACATTGGTGGGCATGCACCTTTTCTTGTCATCTGAGAAATCGCTTATGCATCGCGTGAACGCATCAACCTTTTGGCGACGCCAAGGAAGGGAAATATCCTCATCCTCATCGTACCGACGTCGGTTCTTAGATTTCCAATGTCTCGTCTCTCTATCCTCGTTGTCCAAGGAGTTGCTTGAGGAGGAGTTGTTCCTCCTGTGGCGCTTGCGCCGTTTTTCCTCGGAGTCCGAATTTGAAGGGCTTGTACTTGGGAAGTAGTGTTTCCCAAGCCTATCTTGGATTCTTCTGCTCCTTGACCTTGAGATGCTTACGCTTGGTGAGCGTTGTCGTCCAAGTCTATCTTGTATCCTGCGGCTACCAAGCCTAGCGTGGACATTGGTGTGCCTCGCGTTGTCTTCGTAATCCTCCGAGTATTGAGAGTTAGATGCTGTACCAAGTCTATCATGAACATTGGTGCGCCTCTCATTGTTTCTGCGCTCATGGTGGCGCGGTGGAGATTTTTCTTGGCTAAAGTCTAGCCAGTTTTGCAGGTTGCAGCTTGACCTTCTTCTTGCCTCCTCTTGCATGAGACTAGTTAAGGTCTCGTAATGTTGGGACACAAAATCGTTTAATGTCACCTCAGGTGCATCCTCTTCTACCGCGAGGATGTCCGTCTCCGCATGGGGTTCCCTCTCTCTATTAGGTGCTCCTGGTGGCACAGTGTTGTCCACTATGGATGCCAATTGGTGGGGAGTGGTAAAGAGAGTGCGCTGAATGTCCTCAGCGCTTGGGACTACGGTAGTGGCTTGGGTTGTCCCCAAAGGCAGATCTACCGTGGTAGGGATTGGAGTTACATTCGACTCGCGATGACTAGGCGCACTGGTTGTTCCAGAGATTGGCCTTGGAGTCGAATCTTGATGCTTCTTCCTATGTGAATCATCACGTGTTTTCTCCGGCTGCGGAGTCCGCTGGCCTGAGTTCTTGTTTTTTGGCATTCTGGTCTTGAGTTCTTAGTGTAGGGTCCCACGGATGGCGCCACTTGTTGATACAAAAGTTGGGCTTACCTTGTTTGGACTCCTGCTCTCGTACCAATTAGAACTTTAGTGCTTATGAAACCTGCGCACTAAGAAAGCAAACAACACCGTTAGGCTTATCGTGGGATTGTCTCCCACGATTAGACTCCGGCGTGAGAGTAAGTAATCGGTTTAGGGTTTAGTTGAAGAGTTAGGGATTGTGTAAATCGTACCTTTAATGAGAATATATCATTCTATATATAGGGGCGCAGAAACCGTGTAGGTTTCTTGCTCCTTACTCTTCGCACGCGTGGTGCTTATCCGGGGTAAGGATATCTATTCCGTAAATAGAAGATCTTTATCCTATAACCGGGTAGTTTGGTTAGGCTTTGTGTTGGATCGATATACTCTGACCAAACTACTTTGTAGCTTGTAAGGGTTTAATAATATTGAGTAAACTCAACACTATTAATATTGAAACACTGTTTTACCTTGTAAAGTATGCGGAATCTACTAACACAAAGCTTAAGAAGAACGTTTATATTAACCAAACTTTGAACCTGCTTTGTTACACAGATTCACTAACAATCCCTAACTATATATTAACTTTGATCGACTTCTAGCTTCTCTAAAACTTGTATCGACTAATACCTCTTAAGGTTCTTTATATAGATAACCTTAAGTTGGTTTACAACATATAATCCTTGAACGACAAGTCATTATCCCTAACTAATTCTAGAACATTCGTTTAATAGTACACATTAATCCTTATCTAATATTGCACATCAGTCCTTGTTTCCTTCGAAGTACTTTAAACATTCTTCAATAACAGCAGTACTTTGACTTTTTCCTTCAGCAGTACTTTGACTTTATTCTTCATGCAGCAGTACTTTGACATCCAGAAGTACTTTGATATTTTATATCCCAACAATCCTCCCCTAACTTGAACTCCACTTGCTTGATTTCAAGTTTCTTTGTTATCATTAATCTTCAAATCTTTAATCATTCAGGAAAATTGTTTCTTTATGTCTTTATCTTCTATCTGTCAGATGTCAAAGTACTCTTCATCAGCATCTTGTCTTTCACTATATCTTCTCAGCAACTCAGCAACATTTTGGTACAGTGATCATCAAATCTTAAAAGTTTCATACTATTCTCATCACTTCCAAGTGTGTTAACTCCTGTGAGAGGTGAATCATTGAAAATTATGATTTTTAGCAAATCATCAGCTATTAACGGATTTGATTTGTCTTTACTAATAGCCGTTTGCTATGGACTAGCCAACTCTTGATCACTTGGAGTATGGTGAGTTGATAACCATATAGTTTTTGGTAAACTATCAACCATAAACGGATTTGATTATCACATTAGAGCCGTACCCTCATGATGAGTCAAACTCTTTCTTGTCTGTTAAACATGGTGAGTTGATTACCATTTGTTGTGCAGTATAAATACTAACACCATGTGTTTCTTTTCAAATCCTTTTTCCTTTTCTTTTAAACATCAAAACATTTTATTTTTATTTTAAAGGACTTATACTGGTTTATATCAGCAAGCAGTACTTTGTTAAAGTACTGTTTGTTTTTGCAGTACTTTTGAAAAATACTTTATTTTACAAAACAAATCATACCAGTATTATGCAATATTACTCTTCATACTTGACCTATCTGATAAATAGCTTGATAACATCCAAAGCTACTTCAGATTCATCTTCAAGTTCCTTTCCATGATCCAGCATTCTGAGCATAATTTCTCTAATCAATGGATATCTCCTCTCAGCCAGCATATGAATCATGGTACCATCTTCCATCTCTAGTGTATGAACTCCTGATGACTAAAAGAATCTCCATCTTGTTATTTCCCAATTCTCTTGATCATTCCACAGAGGATCAACACTTGTTTCTTCAGTATCCCAGATGGTAATTAAGTCTCCAAGCAAAATTAATCCCACTCCTGAAGCTTCAATCTCTGCATAGTATGTCTGCACTTGCACATATAAGTCATACAGATCTTCCCTTGTAATACAGTGCAACACATCCCATAACATATTGAATGTTGTGAAGCTTTCATCTTCTCTGTTGATCATAAAATAATTCCCTTCTTTTGATTCAACCATAGAAAATGAGATTATCTTGGACTTCTTTCCAGAATCTTCAATCTTCTTATTCTCAAAATCAAAAACTTTTAAATAATTCCTAAGTTCATCAACTGTATCTTCATGAATCAACTTCAGCCTTTTTGACAGTTGATCATCTTCAGTTAATTTCTTTCTTTTAAATCTCCATTGCTCAGCTTCTTCCTTTCTGATATCTTCTAATTTCTTCTTTCTATCAACTTCCATGGGCACAAAGCTATCAACTTCTTTTCTGATATCTTCTTGTACTTTATCCCACAGAGCTTTCACTTCTGGATACCTTTTCAAATGTAAATTCTTGTATCCCTTCTTTCTTAAGAAACTTATCATCCAGTTCCTTTCCTGAGCTTTAGTCATTAGCTTCTTTGTAATTGGTCTACTAACTTCTGCCAAATACTCAGCATCATACTCAGCTTGTTGCCTTTTAGCAAGCTCTAAATCTTCTACAATCTCTAATTCTCTAATCTGAGCAATAGAAAATTTCTTCTTTTTCTTCTTAGTATCTTTCTGAACCTTGATCCCTTTTCCTTTATCTTTTGGATCTATCTCTTCTGATTCAGAAGTACTTTCAACATCTTTTTGTGCAGGCTCAGAAATATGTATTCCTCTAGTAGATCTCCTCAGATTCATCATAACTTGAGCAATTGTTTCATCATCACTTGCAGTATGTACTCTTACTTCTTCTTCATGTACAAAAGTAGAAGGACCAGCTTCATCTTCATAATTCCTTGTAGAAGGTCCAGCTGCAGTGACTCCACTTTCATCAATATTTCTAGAAGAAGTACCTTGCTCAGCAGTACCTTGTAGACTTATGTTTTCTGCAGCAGTACTTTGAACATCAGCACTTTGAATGTTCTGTACATCTACATCCTGCTTAACATTTTCTTGCTCAGTTTCTTTTTGCTCATTCTCTTTCTCTTCTTGTGCAATATTCATATCTTCTTCAACATAATTTTATGGTTCAAAAGTCTTTGGACTTTCTGGATATTGCCACAAATGAGCATCTTCTGAATATTTAATCTCAGCATCATCTTTATCCAAATTATCATCTTGATTCCTCCCCAATTTGGTAAAGGATGACTTTTTATGCTTCCTCTTAGATTTAGAAGACTTCTTTGAAGATTTTGATTTTGGCTTCTGAGACTGCTTCTTTTCTTTCACATAAAGCCTAAAATTCTGAACAAGAGACCAAACAAATTTCTTCAACCTTCTGAACTTCTTTCTTAACTTCTTGATTTCAGCAGCTTGAGCATTAACAGTTTTCTTCATCTTCTCCAATTCCTTATCCAAATCAGAAGTACTCTCAGCACCTTCAATTCCATCATCTCCTCCAGGTGTTTGAAGCCCACCTATGGAAGTATAATCATTGGGAGTAGGTACCTGTGAATCCTCTGAAGCAGTACCTTGAGAATCAGTACTTTGTGGAGAAGTACCTTGAGCAGAAACAAATTTATCTAAGGAAGCTGACACTGAGGGAGTCCTTTCACTTGAAACAACATGCTGAGGGGAAACAATAGGTGGTGTAGGTATATGTTCTGAAGCAGAATGCTCAGCAGAATCAGGTTGATCATCATGTGCAGAACCACTATTGTCATCTTCATCCCTAACAGCTTGAGCAACCTTTAACATATAAGCATTTAGAGGTGTATTCCTACCCGAAAAATTTACTCCCTTATGAGACATAAAAGTGAACACTTTAGGTGGCATCCTAATGGTAGGTACATAATTCTGAGGTTTGAGTATCCCATCTAATGGATTCTGTAAAAGCAATTGAACAAACCTAGGATACATTAGAAAGGGTTTGCCAGCCTTAATATGAGTAAGCATACCTTCAAGGATCATGTATGAGAAATTGAAAGGCTGATTGGTAATAAGACCAACAAAAGAAGAAGCTATGGAATGACTAAATTGATCCCAAGCAGTACTCTTTGGACTCAAAAAAAGTAGCAAAACATGAATAAGAAATTTCCAATGAGGACTAACCATAGACTTCTGAAAAGTAAGCTTAGACAAAGGACCTTCATACCTAATGTCTCTGAGTGTGTTCCAAATCTCTTGTTTTCCAAACAAAACAGAGCCTCCTTCATCATCAAATAACAAAACCTCCCTGATTGAAGCTTCTGTGACACGAATAGCTCTCCCAGCAACTGTAGCAGTAATAATATCCTCTCCATCTTCAACCTGTGACCTTGCTGTATCCCAAAAAGCTTGAATCCAAGGTCCAATAATCTTTGGGTTGACTAGGATTGAGTAACAGATGTTGGTTCCAGTGAGAAAGTCAATTATACCATGTAAGTTAAGGTTATCTTGGGTTTTCTCAAGGTTAGCTATCATGTTGTGTTTGGTGTTGGTGCGTCAATTAGCCATGGTGATTAGGGTTTGAGTGAGAAAAGTAATGATCGATGCAAAGTAGGTATGAGTTTTTATAACAAGAAAGGTAAATAAGGGTGAATAAAAAGAAAAGATATGAGGTTTATATAAGGATAAGATACAAAAAAATCACAGTTAATTAATGATTTTACCGTTATTTTTGGAAGTAAATATCCCTATATCTTTCGAAAGTTTGTTAGCCGTAAATCTGACCGTTGGAACCGTATCTGACACGTCAGCGTAGCCTTTAATAGCACCAACCAGTACTTTCCATATAATATGGAGTAGTACCTTCCGTTATAATCTCACACAGTATGTTGACCAAAGTACTTTCCCCAAAAAAAATCTTGAATGTTGACCATTTGACCAAAATATCTTTGAAAGTCAACCCTGATTAATGACTATCTCCCCATATTAAATCCCAAAGCTACCATGGTAAGTGAACTTCAATACACTTCATTAAATGCCCATTTACCTTTACTTTGCTTATAAAAGCAACTTTAACTTCAACAACTTGCAATCACCATATTTATCCCTAGTATAATACAAAAATTAACAAGCACAATGAGTCACATTCCAATTGTGAACATCTCTTCAGACTCAGATGGTACCATTGATTCAGAGATAAGTTACTACTCTGATTCTGAGTTTGAAGATCTAGGATGGTTAGATTATTTTCCTCCTCATGTTCAGTGGATGGGACACCAAGAATCTTCATCAACAATGAGTGCTGCTAACTCTACCATAACTGATGCAGGTAGTACTACCAACAAAAAGCACAAGAAGAAGAAAGTTGTCCCTGGTTCATCTCTGGCTAATGAGCTTCCACATGCTTTGACTCAAGCCCTGGAAATAGCTATTCAGAACATGAAGTGGCCTGCTCCAAGGAAAGAAAGACCTCCCAAACAGGTTCTTGGCCTAGCTTGCCCAAGAAAGCAAGCTTCTTTTGATGACAAAAGAAAGACTGCTCAAAAGGGAAAACAAAGCTACGAGGGCAAGGGAAAAAGGCCTATGGAGTGAAGCTTGGTAGTAGGGTGTGGTAGATGTGTGTCTGTTTTGTCTTTTCTGTGTCTGTATCTGTATCTCGATAACAACAATGGTGATGTATGAACTCTGAATGGTGGTTGTAAGATCTGTCTGAATAATGAATAAAATCTTTTTCTTTTGAATGATACATGTAGCCTCCCCTCAAATAATGACTAACTAATAACTACTAATGCCTCCCCTCAAAAATAGCTTACATATTAATCATGCCAATACTCACAACCAAAAAGGTAAATCTTGAAACATCAAAGCCCTTTGTGAGTAAATCTGCTACATTATCATCAGTATGAACTTTAACCACATTGATAAGTCTTTGTTCATAGCAATCTCTTATAAAGTGATGTCTAATCTGAATGTGCTTGGTCTTGGAATGATATATTGGATTCTTGACAATACAGATAGTACTCTGATTATCAATGTTGATAGGAGTATTCTTGAAATTGAATCCATAATCCAAAAGCTGATTCTGCAACCAAAGTACTTGTGCACAACAACTTGCAGCAGCTACATACTCTGCTTTAGTGGAAGAAGTTGCTGCAATTGTTTGCTTCTTACATTGCCATGACACTAATATGCTTCCAAGGTAATGGCATCCTCCAGTTGTGGATCTTCTGTCATAGTTATCTCCAGCATAATCACTGTCTGAAAAAGCTTGGAGATGGAAAGATGAATCTCTAGGATACCATAAGCCTAGCTTAGGTTGTTGCCTAAGATACATGAGACATCCAATCATAGACCTGTATAGAGTAACATCAACATCTTCTCCTTCTTCATCTTTACCCAAAGGTTTGTTAGTATCCACTGGTGTAGATGTAGGCCTAACAGTTGGGAAATTGAATCTCTTAAGAATATCTGCAGCATACTTATCTTGACAAATATATATTCCACTGCTTGACTGTTGCACTTGAAGTCCCAAGAAGAAGGTTAATTCTCCCATTGAACTCATCTGAAACTCTTTCTGCATAAGATCTTCAAATTCTTTGACCATAGACTGCCTAGTAGCACCAAAAATAATGTCATCTACATACACTTGGACAAGCATGATATCCTTCTTATCTCTCTTGATAAACAAAGTCTTGTCAATAGCTCCTCTTCTATAACCATGTTGTAGTAGAAAATTAGAAAGTCTTTCATACCATGCTCTTGGAGCTTGATGAAGGCCATACAGAGCCTTGATTACCTTGTAGACTTTGTTTGGATGTGCAGGGTCTTCAAAACCAGGAGGCTGTTTGACATAAACTTCTTCTATGACTTTGCCCAATAGAAAAGCACTTTTAACATCCATTTGATATACAGGGAATCCCATATAAGATGCAAAAGCCAAAAATAGCGTGATGGCTTCAAGCCTTGCCACAGGAACAAAAACTTCATCATAGTCTACTCCTTCTTCCTGTCTATATCCTTGAGCCAGTAACCTTGCCTTGTTTTTGATAACATTCCCTCTTTCATCTCTTTTGACCCTGAAGACCCATTTAGTTCCAATAAGTTTCTTTCCATCAGGTAAATCACATAATACCCAAACTTCTTGAAGTTTAAATTGTAGGAGTTCTTCTTGCATAGCTTCCACCCAACTTTCCTTGGCTAATGCTTGTTTGATATTCTTGGGCTCTTCCTGACATAGAAAACAAGCAAATAAACACAACTTCTGATCCTTGTGAATCACCCTATTTTGCTTGTAGATAAAACTAAGTAAAGAAGTATGTTGTTGAGACATATTCTTAGCCTTAGTCCTTGTGAGCACCCCTGAAGCTGAGGGTCCAATTATGTTGGTAACAGGATGAGTTTTGTGTATTCTGAGAGTAGGAGTTGGTGAGACTTCAAGATCATCCTCCAAATTAGTTATATCAGGATCTTCATTAGAATATGAGAAAATGCCTTCTTGATCCAATTCATCATCAATATCTTCTAAAGTAATCGTATTTGGATCATCAGTATCTTCTAAGTCAGGCATATTAGAATCATTAACAGCATCAGTATTTATCCAATTTGAAGTATCTAAGGGTTGAAAAGTACTTTCAAATGGATTAGCAGTATTTTGGGGTAAAGTACTGGCTGTGTCTTGTGCCTTCTTCTTTTCTGCTTCATAAACTCTCCTTCGTTCATCTTCATACGACTTAGCCATTGTTTCTTGAAAAAGCATCCTAGAAAGTTCATCTTGAATGGCTTGATCTTCTGCAGATACTGGAATTTGTGGTGGAACAGTACTTTGAGGATCAACTGTACTGTTAGGTTCAGCAGTACCTTGAGGCTCAGAAGTACTTTTCTTCTCATCATTGGCATTATCATTAGGCTCATCTTCAGATCTTAAATTAACATCATGAACAATGTACTGTGCTTCTTCTTCAGTGAGAGCAGCTTGATTTTCTTCCCTTACAGGTACATAATTCATTGATGAAGACATTAAATCAAGATCAAACATCCAATCAGGACCTTTACCTTTAGAATTTTCTTGTTCTTCCAGAAAATCAACATGAAGACATTCTTGAACCTTTTTGATAGCCCTGTTGTATACTCTGAATCCTTTGCTATTGGTACAATATCCCAATAAATATCCTTCATCTGACTTCCCATCAAATTTTCCCAAATTATCAGAAGTATTTAAGATGGTTAGGGGACATCCAAAAGGTTTCATAAATTTGATGCTTGGCTTCTTTCCCATGAGTAACTCATAAGGTGTCTTCATTTGAGGTTTAGTCACTGACACTCTATTCAACACATAACAAGCAGCACTTACAGCCTCAGCCCAGAATGGAACAGGTAATTGAGAGTCTGCAAGCATTGTCCTTGCTGCTTCTATAAGAGTTCTATTCTTTCTTTCTGCAACTCCATTTTGCTGAGGAGTTCTAGCAATACTGAACTCTCCTTTAATTCCTTTCTTGGCACAAAATTCATCCATAAGCTGATTCTTGAACTCAGTCCCATTATCACATCTAATGCCTCTAACCTTGAGTCTTAACTGATTTTAAAGCATAAGAAAAAGACCCAACTAAATCTGCTACAGTCATCTGTTCCAACCAAGTAGTACTTCTTCTTGTTCAGACTAACAACTGAAACAGGTCCAAACAGATTCATGTGCAGCAATTCCAAAGGCTCTCTAATGGTTTTCTCATCAATCTTCTTACAAGAAGCCTTGTGCTGTTTACCCTTCTTACAAGCAAGACATGAGTGATCATTCTTGAATGTTTTAGAAGGTAATCCTCTAACTAAATTACCTTTGACCAGCTTATTGATGTTCTTAAAATTGACATGCCCTAATCTTCTGTGCCATTGATGTGCTTCTTCCATAGTTGCTCTTGCAATCAAACATGTTACTCTTTCAGCAGAGTGTACATTCTTTAAGTCTATGCTATACACATCATTAGTCCTTGGTGCTCTCAGCAACACCAAGCTTCTATCTTCTAACTTGAAATCAGGAGAAAGTATAAGACATTCTGTGTCAAAGAATAACACAGGGTACTTCTTATCACAAATCTGAGAGACTGACAAAGGATTGAATTTGAGCTCCTTCACATATCTAACATCTTCAAAATCAATGTTTCCTGCCTTGATAGTTCCTTTGCCAGTAATTCTTCCTCCATCAGGATCATTCCCAAATGCAACTTTTCCTCCAAAATAAGCTTTAAAATCTGACAAGAGCTCCGTTTCTCCTGTCATACTGCCAGAGCAACCACTATCTACAATAAGATGATCTTTAAGCTCCTCCTCTGGATTGCCCTGCATTTACATGAAAAAGGTTAGTTATTTTTAGGAACCCAAGCCATTACTGACTTGTGTTCCCCTTGTGGAGTGACATACTCAAAATTTTTGAGTATGTAATCACCACTGTCTTTGAAATCATGATCAAGAATTAAGGTTTTTGTTTCCAAAACAGTTTGATTTTCATGATCAATTTTCCTTTTTTCACCCTTAACATCTGAAAGTACTGGTTCCACCCCAGCAGTACTTTCTTTCTTAACCCATTTTGTTGTGACTTTAGGAGTTGGGTTCTTTGTTCTAGCATCTTTTCTTGTGTTGTAAGGCCTTCTAGGGTTGTAGTGATTGTACCTCCTAGGTCTTACACTTTAGTGTTTGCTAGAAACATTAGGGAACTTTCTATCAGTACTTTGTGAAGGTACTGAGGGTTTGGAGTATGACCTTTTCTAATGAGGGTACCTATAGTCTTTTGAGAAATTACTATGGTTAGCCCTATTTGTATAATTCCAAACTGGTTTGTTGTCCCTTGGCTTATTCTCCCTATGACTTGGTTGTGCTGTTCTGGTCTTTGGATATTTACTTAGGTATTCTGAATGGTAATCACAGTCTTTAATCAAATGATGAGGACTATAACAAACATAACAGACCTTAGGACCACTATCCCCAAATCCCCTTCCAAAAGATTTTTTAAATTAGCAGTATTTTGAAAGAATTTTCTCTGAGGTACTGCTGAGTGATCAACAGTACTTCAAAAAGTGTTTGGAGGTACTGCTTGTTTTGAAAACCTGTTTTCTTCAATCTTAGGTGCTTCAACAGGCTTTTCTAAAGTTTCAGGGTTAGATTTACTTTTAAGCTTTTTCCTAAACTCTAGATTATCTACACCATAACAGTCAACATCTTTTCTAGGTGGTTGAAAGCTACCTGGGGGGGGGGGGGGGTTGAGGAACTGCATTATATCTCTTTTCTTTCTTAAATACAGGAGGTGTTGGACTAGGGGATTCCTCATCACTAGAAGTGTTTTCATCTAGACTTATGAACTCTTCATCACTAGTGGAGGTATCTACTGTAAGATTTAGTTCCTTGCTCTTAAATGGAATGCCTTCATTGCTATCATTATCATAACCTAGGCCTGTTTTAATATTAGATGTTCTTTGCTTTTCAACAAATTGAACATGTGACACACCTGCCTCATTCCACACAACAAGTTTTTCTAACAACTTATCCCTTTCAGCAATCACTTTCTCTAGTTCAGACACCTTACAACCTAGTTTCCATTCACTTAACTTAACTAGGTAATCCTGTTGTTTATATGTTTCAAGCCATGCTACTTCATTGTTTTCATGTGTAAGGATTTTGGCCTCCATTGACTCTAAAGTTAATTGATAACCAGTTATCTCAGCCCTAGCCTTTTGAAATTTATCTCTTTCAGCTACATATTCACTAAGTAAATTTTGATACATATCATTACACTTAGAGCATACCTCAGAGTTGGTGGATGAACTTGGTGAAGCAGCTACCATAGCAAGCTGAACAGGTGCTTCTTCAAACTCCATGCTCCAATCAAAGCTTCCTAAACCATCTCCTGACTCCAAAGCAGCATATCCAGGCTCTTCATCAAATGATGTGCTCCAGTCTTCCAGTGCAACCATTGAATAGGTTACTGGTTCATCATCAAACTCATTTGACCAATCAATCTCTGACAGATTCTCTTGAGCAACCAAAGCTTTTGGTTTTGGTTCAGTAATTGGAATCTCTTTTCTCTCAGGCTTGGGTGGTTCAATCATCTTGTTTGCTTGATACTTTGCAAATTTGCACTCCCTTGCAAAGTGAACAGTCCTTTGACAGTTGAAGCACTCAATCTTGGTCTTGTCAAATGTTATTCCTTGTTTATCTATGAAATTGATGCCTTTTCCTGTCTTGTTCACATACTTCTTGATCCTTGCAGTGAGCATGGCAACTTGCCATCTGATATCAATTTCTTCCAAAGCATCATCATCTCTTTGCAATACATCTTCTTGATAGGTGACAGGTAGAGATGCTTGTTGAGAAAAGAATGAACATAGAACTTCATCTGAGGTGGGGGTAAGTGATTGTGATGAATTGGTGGTGACCATTGTTGTACATGGAACCTGTGTTTCAGTCACAGTACTTTGAACAGGATAAGCAGTACCTTTGTTGGAAGTACTGCTTCTGTTTTCAGAAGAGACAAAAGCAATGTTTTGAGGTTTCTGTTGTGAGCTTGAACCTGTAGTACCATTCATCTCATGCTCATACACCTTCAGATTGTTATAGAGATCATCAAAGTCCATAGTATCCAGCCCTGGTTGTCCTCTGATCATAGTAGCAACTACATGCCATGCTGATGGCAAACTTCTCAAGAACTTCAAATTAGCATCTTCAACTGATGCCTCAGCATTATATAGTTCTAGCATACTCAGAAGATGTTGGAATCTTTCATAAGCGTCATCAAGACCTTCTCTTTCTCCAATAGTGAAAGTTTCAAATTGTTGCTTTAGCAAATTCCTATGCATCTTCTTGGAAGCATCATTACCTCCAAACTTCTTCTTTATTGCAGCCCATAGTTGTTTGGCATCTTTGGCATCATGAAACTTTAATAGGTGACCATCAGGAATAGCAGAAAGCAGTATGTTGAGAGCTTTGTCTTGATTTCTTTTGGTAGCAGCAGGTACAGTAATTTTTGGTGGTGTTGGTTGTCCAGGTACCTCTACTGGTTCTTCAATTTGCATATTACCATTGACAATCACATCCCACAATGCATGGTCTGTGATGGCAATGTACTGCCTCATCTTCATGGCCCATAGGTTGTATTCTCCCTTCTTAACAATAGGGATTCTAATAGTAGTGATTGAGGGAGCAGGTGCAGCAT
Source organism: Artemisia argyi (assembly GCA_030686995.1). Taxonomy (NCBI): domain Eukaryota; kingdom Viridiplantae; phylum Streptophyta; class Magnoliopsida; order Asterales; family Asteraceae; genus Artemisia; species Artemisia argyi. The sequence continues at coordinate 106,723,603 of CM060682.1, read as the reverse complement.
CTGTCGACATCTTGAAGGGTTTGTAGTGAAATCGGTTTAAAGGTTTTAAAGGTTTGTCTTCTTAATCAGAGTTTCCAACACAAGCTCTGATACCACTTGTTAGATCGATATACTCTGACCAAACTACTTTGTAGCTTGTAAGGGTTTAACAATATTGAGTAAACTCAACACTATTAATATTGAAACACTTTTTTACCTTGTAAAGTATGCAGAATCTACTAACACAAAGCTTAAGAAGAACTTTTATATTAACCAAACTTTGAACCTGCTTTGTTACACAGATTCACTAATAATCGCTAACTATATATCAACTTTGATCGACTTCTAGCTTCTCTAAAACTTGTATCAACTAATACCTCTTAAGGCTCTTTATATAGATAACCTTAAGTCGGTTTACAATATATAATCCTTGAACGACAAGTCATTATCCCTAACTAATTCTAGAATATTCGTTTAATATTACACATTAATCCTTATCTAATATTGCACATCAGTCCTTGTTTCCTTCGAAGTACTTTAAACATTCTTCAATAACAGCAGTACTTTGACTTTTTCCTTCAGCAGTACTTTGACTTTATTCTTCATGCAGCAGTACTTTGACATCCAGAAGTACTTTGATATTTTATATCCTAACACTTTGGACTTCGTGAGTCCGAGCCATTGGTATTATGGCCCAAGTCATTTGTCATGATAGCCCACTGGTGGTGGGTTTGGGCTCAGTAATGTCTATAATTTGGGCTCGTGGCCCAACTATAGGCTATACGTCATTATTATTATTATTATTATTATTATTATTATTATTATTATTATTATTATTATTATTATTATTATTATTATTATTATTATTTATTTTATTATTTTTTTTCAAGAAAAGGTCAACAAATTTTACTTTACAACCCAAACTAAAGCTTAAATTATGAACATGTCAAAAAATAAGACAAGTAGGAAACAACAAAGGAAGCAACCATCCCACATCATACATCTAAACATACACTCGATCAAACACAGATAGGCAAATGCTCCATACCATTATTATTGGAGAGACTAAAGCAGATACTACATTTCCATACACTATGATATTACTTTTAGCTATAACTTGCAACCCTCCTCACAAGCCAAGTAAAAGATACATAGAATGATAGCATCATCAACCACTATGGCCTATAGCAATATGATTTTCCATCCATCCTTCTTGGCAGTGCAAGGCTAGGACCAAGAAGTCTCTTCTTTCATGACTCTCTATTCCTAGCCATTTACACTGCCCAACCAGGTTCATACCATACTTATATTACAGGAAACCTATCTTATGAATATTATCCACCATGACACATTGGTCAACCAACTAAATTATTGTTACCTTAACTAAGGCCTACTGAAAACTTAGTAGGTTTACCCAATATCAAGTTTCAAGCATCAATATACAAGGACATCTGTTATTAGAACCTATGTCTCATACCTTCAATTTCAAATGAAGCGATGAGATGATGGTTAATTACCACTGTATGCAGACTTTCTTGAAACTCAACTTCTACATAGAAGAAAACCTCAATAAAAGTTCAAAGCTTCCTTAATTCCTTTCAACTTACTTCCATTTAATCAATCTTTGAAATTCATCTTTACACTCCATGTGTTAGCCACTCTAGCAAAAACATGAGTTCTTTTCACCTTAAGACTCATAAGTTTGAGTCTCTCATTTTCACAAATATTTTTACAAACAACCTCTGGCCTACATTATTTTCTTGAAACAATCTACGATCTTTCTCCTTCCAAACCATTGGTACAAAAAGTTCTGTTGGTCACGCCAAAAATGTGTGACGATATGCATATAGTCACACACGTTTTTTTCATCATGTGTGACAAAAGGTCCCGCCACCGTAGGTGACATATGGTCACATTGTTGAGTTCGTGGCCTTTTCCATCGAAAAAGAGTGACCAAAACCCCGAATATGTGTAAAAAATTAGGCACAAGTTTTGTTGGATTAGTCATTATCAGTGACCGTAAACACCTTATAGTCACACGAATGTTTTTTGAGAGTGACTATTGTTCATCCTTTGGCCACATAAATATATAATATATGTGACATTTGAGATGATATATTCAAGTAAATGTGTATTTTGTGTGACTATTGATAATCCAATGGCCACATGAATATAGAATAAATGTGACGTTTGTGATGATTTAGTCACACAATGGGTGTTATTTTTTTGGAGTTAGTCACATACAATTTAACACAAAGTGGCTAAAAGTGTGAATAAGTGTGACCATATGCTGTTTAAAATGAAGAAATGCGTATTTTTTGTGACTATTGATCATCCAATGGCCACATGAAGTTTATGTTTGTGTGACTTTTTGTAATATTTAGTCACACAAAGCATGTTTGTTTTGGGTATTTAGTCACATACCATTAAGCAAACAGTGGCCAAAAGTGTGAATAAGTGTGACCATATGCTGTTTAAAGTTAAGAAATGTGTATTTTGTGTGACTATTGATCATCCAATGGCCACATGAAGTTTATGTTTGCGTGACCTTTTGTAATATTTAGTCACACAAATCATGTTTGTTTTGGGTATTTAGTCACATACCATTAAGCAAACAGTGGCCAAAAGTGTGAATACGTGTGACCATATGCTGTTTAAAGATAAGAAATGTGTATTTTGTGTGACTATTGATCATCCAATGGCCACATGAAGTTTATGTTTGCATGGCCTTTTGTAATATTTAGTCACACAAAGCATGTTTGTTTTGGGCATTTAGTCACATACCATTAAGCAAACAGTGGCCAAAAGTGTGAATAAGTGTGACAATATGCTGTTTAAAGTGAAGAAATGTGTATTTTGTGTGACTATTGATCATCCAATGGCCACATGAAGTTTATGTTTGCGTGGCCTTTTGTAATATTTAGTCACATAAAGCATGTTTCTTTTGGGTATTTAGTCACATACAATTAAGCAAATAGTGGCCAAAATCGTTAATAAGTGTGACCATAAGCTGTTTAAAATGAAGAAATGTGTATTTTGTGTGACTATTGATAATCCAATAGCCACATGAATTTTATGTTTATGTGGCCTTTTGTAATATTTAGTCACACAACGCATGTTTTTTTTGGGTATTTAGTCACATACAATTAAGCAAACAGTGACCAAAAGTGTTAATAAGTGTAACCATATGCTGTTTAAAATGCAGACATGTGTGTTCTGTGTGACTAATGTTAATCCAATGGTCATATGAATTGTTAAATCGTGTGGCATTTGGTAATATTTAGTCACACATCGAATTAAAGAAAATAGTGACCAATGATGTTAGTATTGCTAGTACTAAGTTACTACTGCTGGATCAGAGTTACTAATGCTGGATCAGAGAAATAAAACTGCTAGTATATAAATAAAATAGAATTAAAAACAAAAAGCAATTTCAAATTTCATACAATTCGAATGTATATAAATGAACAAAATATATATAGAATTTTAATGTCGCATTTAATGAAATTGTCAACTATTATAAGTTAAAGCCTTTTGAATCTTCCCTGGACCCCTAGCTTGCTTTAGCACTTCTGCACTAGAGACATAACTTTTGCACTTCGGTTGTAGTTTTGGTCCAGGAATCGGTTCACTAACTTTTGGTTTCGTAGTTGGTGGTGTAACCTGTAGTAAACAAAAGACGCTTGTATCAAACATTGAATTTAATATGAAGAATTATATATATATATATATATATATATATATATATATATATATATATATATATATATATATATATATATATATATATATATATATATATATATATATATATGTAGGTTCAAAAAACACATGTATGTACCTCTTCATGATCAACAAGAATAACTTGTTCCTTGGGCCATGCAAAGAAACCATTCAAGCCTTCCCTAACTGTTTTTATCCCAAGATTCCCTATCATGTCCGGTATGCATGCTGCATCCACTAACGATTTATCAATTGAGAATTTGTAGCAATCAGTCGGGAGTGGTTTGTTATGTATCATTTATTTTCCTGGAATGTTGTGTATGCGACCCAAAGCAACAATATTTGATTTCTTTACATGCCATAGTTTGCAATTGATTGTCTAAAAAAAAGAATTTTTGCATACGTATATATCAGAAATTATTTAAAAAAAATTAAGAATAACAAGAAGAAATATGTTGAAATACATACTTGTGCTTGTGTTGTTGGAGACACATTATCCTGCGATAGGGAAGCTGGAGACCCGTTTCGTCGTGACTTACCCGTTTTCTTAGGTACGACTTTTGTAACAGGTTCCTATACGTATATATAAAACACGGTACATTATTTTAAAAATAAAATAACAAGAAACATGTTGCATGAAATACTTACTTTTGGTAGTTCTTTTGTTGGAGATGCATCTCCTTGCGATTGGGAATCTGCAGACCCGTTTTGTCGTGTCTTTGGTGTTTTCTTAACATTGTTAACAAGTTCCTATATGTATATATAAAACACGGTACATTAGTCATGTAGGTAAAATTAAAAAATCAAAAGGGGATAATGTTTTACTCCTTACCACTGTTTCCATTACCGGTTCCAAAGTTTCAATCCCAGCTGTAGGCTTCTTCTGAATTATCACATCTTTATCACGTGCACGTACACCAACACTGGACTGAGTTCCATCGACCACCTGATGATCATTAGTGCTAACATCTATATTCTCAATGGCCATTGGAGTCGTCACCTGCAATATAATTAAATTATATTAAGAAATACATTGGTGTTAGCATTAGAAAATGAAATTGTTAACAACATAAAAAATGGCTTACATCTGAGTCTAATGGAAATTGAGATGGCATATCCAACTTAATCCCTTGCGAACTCAAAAGACTAAGCATTTTAGAAACCATTCCTTTTGTATCTGCCATCTCAGCGGACAATTGCTTGACCTGGTCATCTTTTTGTGACATCTCGGTGGACAGTTTCTTGAGCATTAGATCTTTTTTTTATGCTCGCTTCTCTCATTATCAAGTTGAGTTTGAAGTAACTCAATTGTTTCACCAGTTTCTTTTCTTGTTCGAAGAAGATTGAAATACCTCTTATATGTAACTCCATTTCCCACTCCTCTTGCATAACCTCCCTTTTCCTTACCAAACACAACTGTCATGGCATCAGTGCCATCATCAACAGCCAAGGTTCCTTCCTTGATCTTTTCATCAGCTTCTCTCTGCAAAAAAATATGGGAATTGTTGGTACTAAAAGTTAGTACTGCTAGTATACAAATTAGTACGGCTAGTACAAAGTTAATGCTGCTGGTATATAAGCATAATAATAGAATTTGCAGTCAAATTTACAAGTTTCTCTGCCACCGAACTAAACTCAGCATCTGGAGATTCTCCGTCCTTGTTTTGCCTTCCTTTGACCCACAATACACCACGCGGTGGTTCAACATCTGCTTCAATTTCTTTTTTTTCGATCTAATGGACATCAAGTGCATACACATATATGTAAAGTTAAACCAAGATAATCGATTCTGATCAATTACTAAAACAAACTGTATGTATAACCTTACCATTTTCTCTTTAACATAAACATATCCACCTCGTCCCATTTTATGCTGATAAATATTTTTGGAACGCGACAGTTTAGCTTTATGTTGGGATCATACTTTTGTATTTTAGTCAAGTCTCGGTCATTACCTTTTGTAATAGGTTGCTTAGTTAATTATTTCAATATGTTTTATGTTACTAAGGCTTAAGCATTAAGTCCATGGGCTTGAAAGCCCACGTCCAAAAGAAAGGAGGGAGGAAGGGAGTGTTGCCCTACTCTTCCTCCTATATATATCATGCTTATGTAACTCTTACATTTGTTGGTTATTTGATTACCTTAATGAAACTCTTGTTCTTTCACTCTTCATAAAGTCTGATAATCAACCATCTCTCATTCTCATCTTATTTCTTTCAATATCATACTTGTGTTTACATAAATGGTGACCTAACAAGTGGTATCATTCGCCTAATAGAGATTGAAGTGTGCTTCTTGGTGATAACGTGGGGTTTTAGGTGTTCTTTTGCTTCTTTTTGCATTTTTCTTTGTTTCTTTCACTCAAATCTTGAAGCTTGGACAAGTTTCAAGGTTGATATAGTGATTTGAAGCTTAGTTTTTGCATAAAGTTTTGATTTTTAAGGCTTTTCTTAAGGTATTATAGCTCCTTTGATAGTGGTAAACTAGTTTTTGGGAGCAAAATCTTTCATTTTAAGTGTTTTCTAAGTATTGGTGAAGTTATTTGATCAAAAGTACCTTATTTCTAAGCATTTCTCTTCAAAAATTTGAGATTTTTCAAGTTACTGACCACCTTACACGTAACTCATGTGAATAGTACGATTCTAAAGCTGTCAACAGTACTTTTTGTCCTTTCTACGAGTAACTTTTGGTAAAAACCCTTTTCTTACGAGTAACTAAGGTCAAAACCCTGTTCTTACGAGTAACTTGGAAGTCTACGCCTTAATCCTACGCATAAGTCTGTTTCCTACGAGTAAGATCCTACGCTGAAGTTACTTCCTACGCATTAGGTGCCTTTTCTACGCATAAGATCAATCCTACACCTAAGAGTTAATCTTACGCGTAAGTTGCCACAATCTACGCTTAACTTTCATCAAAGGTCTTCTCCTTGTATTACGGTGACTCAGTACTTCCCTAGCTTGGATAAGTTAGTGGAATACTTCGACTTCGGATATCTTTCAACCTTGGATAAGTTTGGTAGATTTATTTGGTTGTTTAACCTTACGCATATGTCTAAACTTACGCATAAGCCAAAGCTTACGCGTAAAGAGAAAACTTACGCATAAACTCTTTGTTTACGCCTAAACTACTCTTTACGCATAACCTAAAAGTTTACGTGTAAGATTATTGCTACGCGTAAGAATTCAACTTACCCCTGGGGTTTTGGACTTAATCAAAGGAACGTGCATTTCAATCTTCTACAAAGATCCATTACTACACAAGTGTTCAAAGATGTCTCAACCACCACATTACTACTTCTCAAATCCTCAGCAACAACATTAGCAGTATCAGCAACAACAATACCATCAGCCACAATCATATCAACAACCTTCTCAGTCACAATTTCATCAACAACCGTTTAATTCACAACCACAATATCTCATGATGCAACAACATAAAATCATTCCTCAACAACAATCATATCAGATGTCACAACAGAACACTCAGTTTTCCTCCAAAAAACCTCACTGGTTTGATAGAATGTGTGAAGTTATTACAACTCAACAATCCAGACATGAGGCATGATCACTTGAAACACCTCCAATGCTAACACCTAGGAACTATGTTCAATGGTCAAGTCGATTATTACGATTTCTTGAACTAAAGAAACCTCATGGGAAATTCTTGAAACAAGTGATACTTGAAGGACCATTTGAGTGGCCAACAAGATTTGAAATTGGTGATCCAACTGCTGATCCTCCACGTCCTCCTGGTGATAGACCTCTTCCAGAATCTGCACTCACAGAAGAACAGAAATTACATCGTGAAGCTGATGAGTATGCAATGGCTTATATACTTCAAGGTATACCCAATCCAATTTATCGAAGTGTCGATGCTCAGAAAACAGCCAAAGCTATGTGGGAACACGTTCATCTCCTTATGGAAGGCACTCAATTGAACAAAGATGATATGGAATCCAAACTTTACATGGAATACATAGAAATCACAATTGAACCAGGAGAGTCACTTGAATCCTACTATCATCGTTTCACAAATGTGGTCAATGATCTGGAACGTCACAAAATCACAGTACCAAGGATAGCAGTGAACTCCAAATTCGTCGGTAGTCTTGGTCCAGATTGGCACAAATATGTGACATTTGTTCGTCAAACCAAAAATCTTCATGATGCACCATATGGTTTGTTGTATGATTTTCTGAAACACCATGAACCTGAAGTGGAAAAAGATAGAGCTCTACGAGGAGGATACACACCAACACCAACACCAACACCAAATTCTTTGGCACTCGTAGCTCAATCTCCCTATGCTCCACCACCAATGTCTAATCATGCATATGTTCAAGAGCAGAACTACTTCAGTTATCCACAATCTTCTACCTCGAACCAAATGGTCCCTTATGATTCATCTCCACAGAATGCTTCCACTCAACTTGTTCCATTAAACAACAATGATGCAGTGTATTACGCCAACTCCAATGAAGATGACGATGATGACTTTAACACGTTGAATCAGGGACTTGCTCTCATTGCTCGTGCTTTTAGCAAATTCTCCAACAAAACAAACAACCGTCAACGTTCATCTTCTAACACAAGGAATCAAGCTGTTGTGAATGATGGAAGAGTGGAAATTCAGAATCGTAGCTATGGTCGATCTGGTTCAGGAAGTTCTTCAGGAAATTTTGGGAATGGTCAGAGGTTTAATAACAATGGAGGGTTCAGGAACAACTCAGGATCTTCTCAGCAAAGGTCTGAACCAGTTGCAACTAGGAACTCCAACTCAGGGAATGCATTGTGGTGCTACAATTGTAATGAACAAGGTCATATAGCGACAACATGTCCCAAACCGAGAACTCGGGGTAGTAAGTTTCACAAGCAGGCATTACTCATGGCTCTTCAAGATGAAAAAGATGGACATTTCCCTGAACAAGATAATAACTTCATGGCAAATGTGAACAATGATGATGACATGGAAGATCTGGAAGCCAATGCAGCTGTGATGCTTATGGCCAACATTTAGGAACTTCAGTTTAATGATTCCGGTCCAGTGTATGACACTGACGGCTTGTCTCAGGTACATGACCAAAAAGCATGCCTAATACATGAAATAGCCTCACCTTCTGCTTCTGAATCAGATATGGCGCAAGTTGTTCCATCTAAATCATCTTCATCTTCTCAAACAGATGAACAAATAAGCACAGTTGTCATATTTGATGATGACACAGTTGTTTCATTTGATGATCCTATTGAGAATGATAAACATGATCATTTCGAACAACATGAACCATCATTTGATCCAGACCCTGACCTCATAATGTTATCTAAACAACTGAATGCTCAACAATTGCTAATCACAAAATGCAACGAGAAAAACAAAGTTTTAAAAGAAACAAATGCGGCACTTGCAAGAGATATTGAGTGTTATAAAATACAACTTTCAAATCAGCAAGACAAGATTAAACATACAAAAAGTTTTGAAAAAGCTTTTCAAGAATCTTACAACAAAGAGCAAGATCTTCAGCACAAAATGCAAGATTTAATTGAGTCAAACGGAAAGTTGATTTCTAAACTTGAAAGTAAAAAATGTGAACTGAAAATGCAAGTTGAACGTCTTCAAAGAGAACTTTCAAAAACAGAAACAGAATTGTCAGGTTGTCAAAAGGATTTTTGTGAACATAAAATACGAAAAAGGAAGTATATAGATAATTTACTCAGTGAGATTGTTGATCTTGAAAAACAACTCAAAGAATTTCGTAATATTGTTTACAAACATGGGAACTCTGTCACAACAATTCAGAAATTTACTTTAAAACCGAGACCCGATAAAGGTTTTGCACTTGGCAATTTCAAATCAATGTTTCTTCCCACGGCATTCAAAGAAATTCCTAAAATTTACAGTATGGACCATTTGCTTGATAATACGATTGTGCGTGCTGTTGTTTATGATACTAAGGAAGAAGAAGAACTTGAAGACGAGAGTCGATCAAAAATGAGTTATGTTCAATATTGGACACCATATGACTATTCAAAAGCTCCATCTCTTTCTAAATCTTTTGTTCCTCAAAAGGAATTACCTGAGAAATCATGGTATGTCACTGAGTCATATGTTTCATCCTCTAATGCGGCCCCTGTCCAAACTGTAGCACAAATAAATGGTCCTTTACCATCATCCGGTGAACTTACACCTTTACCGAAAAATTGTCGTGTCTTAAATTATTTCAAAACTTTTATGGAAGACATCGAAATTTTGGAGGAAACAATTGAACGTAATTCTGAAATAAAAATTGAAACTTTTCAATCCGCTTACGAGCGAGAAAAGAGAGATATTTTTCAAAAACAAATGTTGCCAATTGTCAAACACCTCCGTCTTTTTGCTACACGTTGGGATCAGGAACTTCAAAACGAGGTGAAAAATATGATAAATGTTTTCAACTCTACTGAAAATGAGATTTTGGTTCAAAAGCAAAGAAATAGAGTTTTAAAAAATGATGCTGATCGACTCTTGGAACAAATTCTCAATGCTGATATTTATTCACTTATCATGAATGATCTCTATAAATCTGGTACTTCTATGCTTGTGGATGATTGATGAGTGTCTAAATACTCATCATTTTATACCAATCTGAACTGCCAAAACATCCAAAAACACTCAAATATGCATCATAATACTTAAAATATCTTAGAAGTGTGTTTTATATGTTTCAAATGCAAAATAAGCAAAAACAGATGAAAAACGTACAAAGTTTGCATAATTGGCAGTTTTAGTCCCTCAAGTTTCATAAATTGGCAAAACTAGTCTCTGGTTATTCTAAAAGCATGAAAAAGTCACCAAAGGTCCTTTTTAATCATAAAGTTACATATTTAGTCCTTTGGTGCAAAGTTTCACAAAATTACAAGTTTAGTCCCTATACTTTGGAAATTGACATAAATGGTCCCTGGGATGTAAAAACTTTGAGAAAAATCAATTTTGGTCCTTGTACTAATAATCTTTGGCAGGAATGGTCCTTGGTGTGAAGTTTGGTGAAATTGCATATTTAGTCCCTGAAGTTTGGTGAATTGGCAAATTTGGTCCCCGGATATTAAATATGAGAAATTATTATTATTGGTCCTTGGGGTATTCAATCATGGCAAGTTTAGTCCTCAATTAAACTTTGTAAAAGTTACACATCAGCCCCCCCAAACTTTTAGCAATTTACATTTTTGGTCTTTGTGTAATTTCTAAAAACCAAACGGATCCTTTTTATATTAAATACCCAAAACCAAAACCAATCCACTAAACCCAATCCATACCACTAGCCCACCCTCTACCCTTTTCATTATCCTAAGCCCAAATGCAATCCAGCCCACCCCCTTAAATATTTAAACTGGGTCAAACAAGTCAACCCCTCCAAAACCATACCACTTCCACTGTTCATCCCTTCCACCTCACCCCATCCTTCTCTGCTACTCAATACCACCATACCAGTCCACAATATACTTCACCACCTCACCCTCCACCTCACACAGCACCCCAAAGTCCATTAAATTCCTTAATACCCTCTCCATGCAATCCACAGTTGTCCCATGACTTTTTAGCGCCAAAAAGCAGTTTGAACGGATAAGATTAATCAGACACAATCAATGGCTCTGATTTGGTGGGAAATGTCTCTGTGGGTCCCACAAACCTCATAAGTCTCTACAAATGGAAAAGGGAAGCAGAGGTGAAGAGTGTAGTAGCTGTAGTATAGTTTAGATAGTCGTTGAGAATAATTCTCCTTTTCTAATGTAATTTTATGTTTAAAAATCATGTACTAAGTTGTTTCAGTGTACTTCTAATCCTTTTCAAGAATCAATTTCACTTTTCAGTACCAATCTCAGTTTATGCATTTCATTGAATTTCAAAAATCTCAAAAAGTTAATTGTTATTGTTAGTTGTTGTTAAGGCAGTTCATAAGCTCATATAAGCTCTGACAAAGTTTAAATAAGTTTTAGAATACCTTAATTGTCTGTTTAGCTATAAATAAAAAAATACCAAAAATAATAAATTAAATAAGAGAAAAATAAAAAAATAGAAGGAAGAACAAGAAGAAGGATTGAGCAGGTGTGATTTGGTAGTAGTAACCTTGAGGAAGGTTGTTAGGAATGATCTTGGTCTTGGTTCCATCATCTCAGTCACATACCATTTGTAAGTCATAAGTGTAATTTTTGCTTTTTATTAAATATAGCTTGTAATCTGTTTTATATATATATATTCAATTAAGTGTATTTAACCTTAATAGATAGATATAAAGTCAGTTCATAATCTTAAATAACCAATTGCTTAAGAAATCATCACAACAGTTAGTTAAAGGGGTGTTTGGATTGGGTGAATTGGCCTAGTCACAGGTTGTCTTTGGTGTTAATTTTAGTTCATATAGTCTTACATAGGTACCTTTAGGTTAATTTAATCATAAAACACTTAGGTTATATTGATAAAAGTCAAAATCAACTGGTAATTGATGAGTGCTCAAACACTCATCGTTTTCGATATATTTAAACTGCCAAAACGCACAAAAACAATCAAAAAGATATCAAAATACTTAAATTATCCCAGGGATTGTGTTTTATGTGTTTTAAAAGCAAAATGTGCAAAAACAAAGAAAAAACGTACAAAGTTTGCAGTATTGGCAGTTTCAGTCCCCCAAGTTTCAAAACTTGTCAATTTTAGTCCCTATGAATTTATTTTTAAGGAAAAGTCAACCCAAGGTCTTAAAAGTCAAATTAAGTCAAAATATCATATTTGGGTTGCAAGTTTTCATAAATTACATAATTAGTCCCTGAAAATCCAAAGATGGCAAAAGTAGTCCCTGGGATGTTTTGAAATTTTGAAAAATGTGGAAAAATACAAATTTGGTCCTTGGTTATTGATATTTGGCATAAATTGATCATTTGAAGAAGTTTTGGGGAGTCACATTTCACACCCCTCAACTTTGAAAAGTTTGCAAATATGGTCCTTGTGATTAACTTTTCCAAACCGGACCCTTGTTATTTATTAAACTCAAAACCAAACCAATCCAATCCAAAAACCAAATACCCAATCCATCCCCTAGCCCAGCTGATCCCAAGCCCAGTCCACAAGCCCACCTTTGTTTTAAATAAGACCTGGGCGTTGACCCAGGTCAAACTCCCAACCCTGACCATCTTCTTCCCCCCAACACAGACCGCGAAACCAGGGTGACTCATATCCCCCCTCCTCACCTTTTCACCTACTAAACCCCCCACCATTAATGCCCCTCACCCACCAACTCCACCACCATTAATGCTTCCCCAAAACCCTCACCAATACCACTAGTTTTGCCCCGTATTCAAATTGGCGCCAAAATGCCAATCAATGGCTAAGATGCATGAAAGATAAAATTGATGGTTGGGATTTGGTCAGAGAGTCAAGGCAAAGCATGTGGGGCTCTTAGTTTTCAAAAAGAAGCTTTGTGGAAGACATGAGGGTTTATTTTAGGTCGTTATATAATGATAAGCTCATAAGAAGCTTGTGTGTGTAATTTTCTTAGTTTAATTGTAATTTCAGTTCATTTTGAATGTAATGTAACCCTTTTTATTAATGCAAGATCATTTTGAAGGTTAATTTCCAATTTCATTTTTCAAAGTCTTATCTTAAATTTCCAAGTTCTTATTAAGTGAAGTAATTTGTGATTAAGGAACTCAGAAGTTCTTACAAGCTCAGAAATAAGGTATTTCAAGTGTTATAAGCTTATGTGAACACCTACAATTCAGTTTTCAATAAAAACTAAAAAAATAAGAAAAATAAAAATAAAAACAAAAAGTGATGATCATTGGTGGTATAAGCATGGAGCACAGTGAATATTGGAAGGCTGTGGGTTAGGAACCTCAGGGGAGGGCATAGGATTGTTTAGTTTGGTTCCTTGGTATCTACTCAATAGCTTGGAAGGCTTTGTAAGCTATCAATTCCTTCATTTTTACTCTCAAGTAGCTTAAGTTGTTTATTTTAGTTTATTGCATCTATAAATTAGCTTAGAGATTAGTGGTGATCATCTGTTTGAGTTTATTACTTGTTTAAATAGAAATCTCTTCATTAACTGTGTTTAAGAGGGTGTTTGGTTTTAGCTTGTTTGGTGTGTTGTAGTTGTTTATCTGAGTATCTATTAGTTTCTATTAGTTATTTGGGAATAATTAAGCTCAGGGGAACAAGAATCTTGGTACAAAACCTTGCAAAAGTCAAAATCAAAAGTTTATAATCACCATAGTCCACTGTGGTGATTTTTGAAGTCCAAATCCCACAAATCCTTTTCATAAGTTAAAGTTTTACCCAAAGTAGTTTTAATATAGCTTATCTTAGCTTATTGGATCATTAAATCAGCTTCCCAAGTTCATAAAAGTCAAAGTTGAGCAAAACTCTTTAAAGTCAAAAACTTGTTCAGTCATTTTGAGCAATATTGGGAGGGGTGTAACTTATTTGATTTTAGTTTTTAGAAGCTGAAACTTGGTGTGCTTATTATCTACCACTTTGTAGATTTTTGTTAATTTTTCCAGATTTTTTTGAATTTGTTTGGTGGGTTCAACAAGGTCTCAAAGTGACCTGCAGGGCAACCTATTTGCCCTGCTCTCAGTTACCTCAGCAATCCACCCAACTTCATTGGTGGTTTGTGACTGACCCAGTGGGTCCCATAGCCTTTACCTTGCACCTTTCAACCCCCCTCCTACCCAGGAATCAGGGTTGACCTTTTGTTTGACCCCAAAATCTGTGGACCCTACCTAGTTTGACCCATAAACCTTGTCCCTCAGCTGCCTCAGTCAACAAATAAGCTAATTGCTTATTTGTTATTTTTGGCTTATTGAGGCCACCTATTAGCTTAATTATTGCTTATTTGTGTTCCTTAGACTCAGAGAAACCAAGAAATTCATTTGTGGACCCCACATTTCCATTTTGAGCTTATTAACCTTCACAGTCAACAAAAGTCAACTGTGAGGTGAATAAGCACTCCAAGTGCTTATTTCCAGGGGTGTAGAAAAAGTGTCTTAATTAAAAATGCTTATTTTTATCTTATAATTAGTTTAGAAAAAGAAAAAAAACCAAAAAACCAACTTTAAAAATAGTGATAGCTTCTATTTAATAGGATTTATCAATTTAATTTTCTTTTTAATTAATTTCTAAATAATATATCACTTTTATATTTTTAGAAATTACAATTTAGGTTAAAGTAATTTTACAAATTTTTCCAGATTTTTATTTTGTCATTTAGTGGTATTTCTAATTAATTTTAATTTAATTTAGTTTTAATTAATATTAATCAATTAAATAGCATAATTAGTTTTTAAATAGTATAACCTAGTTTTTATAATTTTTTATAGCTTTTATTTTAGTTAAAATAATTTTATAAATTTTTCTAGAATTTTTACTGTTCATTTAATAGTATTCATAATTTAAATAGTTTAATTAGGTATTAATTAATAAATAGAATAATAATTATTTAATTAGCTTAAAAATATTTAGAATTAACTTTTTATAATTTTTTAGGATTCCCATGATGGTTAATTAGATTTATAAAATTTTTCTTAATTTTCTAAACCTTTTTAGTATTTTTAATAATTTTAATTAATTAAATTAGTATTAAATAGATAATTAGTAATTAATTAATATTAAATAATTAAATAGTGTAAAAATACTTTTTATTTTTCTTACAATTTTCTTTAATTCATAGGATTGTAAAAATATCAAATTTACACTTTTACCCCTCTCAGTTCTTCAGTTGTACTTTTTGTACGGTTCATCAGTATACGTTTTTAATTAAAACGTATAATTTTAGGTTTAAGCTCAAATCCTCGTAATCCAAATCTCAGTAATCCATCACATAGCTTTCCTAAGCTATATTTGTTAATAATTTCCAAATAATTTTGATCATAACCCTTACCTGTGAGTAATTACCCGATCCCTAATACGCTAAAGTCACATTTCACACTTCAACGGGATTTAACGACCCGGTGATACATTATATTACCCGGAGCATTGATATAGACTATTTGACTTAGTTGACCATTCTTTGGTTAATTTAAGTTAGGTGGTTTAGCATCAATCAACTTTTGGCGCCGCTGCCGGGGAAGTGTGCGCGTTTCTTTAGCGTTATTTGAGATTAGTATTATCTCACCTCTTTCACTGTACAAATACCACCACTTGTGTATATTTTCATAATCAAAATACAAAAAATTCATTAACACTTTTCCTAAAGTGTTAAAACACCAAAAATAATTAAAAACAACAAAACAAATCGTAACGTTTTCTGATTCGGTTTTCTTTTAAGGTGATTCTTAAAGAAAAACGATTTTGGTAAACGAAACGATACCAAAAATATTTTCCAAAAGTTTTTAAACCCATACACAAAACACAAAAACATTCGTCTCTTTCTTGTGAATAATAATTCTACATAAAAATAAACCGTCGAAAACCAAGACAGAACACTTTCCAACTGGAGGTGTGAACAAATAAGTTCCCAAATCAAAAAGATTAAAACTTGCCTTTGTATCCTTGTGGGTGGTGTACCTTTTCTAAAGAAGCCACTTGCTTGCGATTATTGGTTTAAGTTCACTGTTGTTTTGCCTCGATTTTTGTTTTGATTGGTTTTTAGTGCATGCGCACTCGTTCTTCAAGGTCCACGAGCCCATTACGTGAGCTTGTTCGGAAGCCTAGAAGACCTCGACGACGTTCAGCACCAACAGTCGGATCTGAGATCCGTACTGTTGCCACAACCACTGTCACCATGGCGGAAGACCGTCCCATGTGTGAACTTCTCCAAGCACCCATCGAGGGTTACGGAGATGCCATTGTTGTCCCAGCCATTGTGGCTGATAATTTTGAGCTCAAAACCGGGTTACTCAATCTTGTAACCTCAAGCCAATTCTATGGTTTTGAGCGGGACGATCCTCATGCTCATATTCGATGGTTCAACAAAATCACATCAACCATCAAGTACAAAAATGTCCCGTGTGAAGCAATCAAACTCCTTCTCTTCCCATTCTCACTGGAGGGACAAGCCCGGATTTGGCTTGAAAAACAACCTCCACGATCTATTGAGACTTGGGAAGATCTTGTCAAAAAATTTGTGAATGAATTCTTCCCACCTTCCAAGACCACGAGTCTTAAAAACGAAATCACCAAGTTCACTCAAAAATACGATGAATCTTTTGGTGAAGCGTGGGATCGTTTCAAAGAATTACTTCGCAAGTGTCCACATCATGGTTTCTCTGAGTTGATGCAACTCGATACTTTTTACAATGGCGTGAGCCAAGCTGATCAGGATTCTCTCAATGCCTCCGCTGGAGGAAATTTTTTGAGTAGAACCACAAAAGAAGCTTTGCAAATCATAGAAAACAAGTCCAAGGTCCGCTCTACACGAAGCAAACCGATTGTTTCTCAAATCAATGCGGGACCTTCTACTTCATCTTCTGTGGGTCAATCTAGCACGGATGCTAAGCTTGACAAGCTCACTGAAGCAATCCAAGCTTTGGTTCTCGCCCAAACAAAGAAAGTCTCATTTCCACAACATCCTCCCCCTGCTGAGGTTAAAAAAGTGGAAGTCTGTGTGACTTGTGGTGGGCCGCATGCCTACTACAATTGCACAGCTACTGATGGTACTCCATATGAAGCTAATGCTGTTATCGGGTCCCAAAATCAAGGGGGAAATCAATACCGTCCTCCTATTGACCCGAACTATCGTCCTCACCATTATCCTGGACCTCCCGGTTTTAATCAAAACCAAAATGTTCAAAACCGTGGCCAAAACCAAAACAGAGTTAACCAAGGTTATCAAAACCAAAATAATTTCAATCAGGGTCACGGTTTTCAAAATCAAAACCAAAGTTTTCAAAATCAAGGTTTTCAACATCAAGGAAACTTTAACCGGAACCAAGGTCAGGGTAATTTCAACCCCGGGAACTTTCATGGAAACATTCACCAGAATCAAGGAAATTTCCACAATCAAAACCAAGGAAATTTCAATCAAGGCCCCAACCCAAACAATCGAGCTCCAAATATTCCTAATCCGAATCAAGCCATTGTTCCAACCGGGCCTTCATCTGATGAGTTGTTGAAGCAATTCATGAAGTCCCAAGAAGAGTTGAACAAGTTGCTGGTCAGCCAGATTTCTGACATTAAGAAGTCTTTAAATGATCGACCCTCGGGCTCAGGTACTACTTTACCGAGCAACACGATCGCTAACCCGAGGGGCGATGCTAAGGCGATCACAACACGAAGTGGTGCTTCATATGATGAGCCCGCGATTCCTACTACCTTTTCTTCCTCTCCTCCTAAGGTAGTGAATCGTGAGCCTGAGGTAACAAAGGACAAGGTGCAAATTCCTAGCCCACGAAGTACAGCACATGTCCAACCTCAGGATAATCCTGAAACCAGATGTAAGCCTGGAGTTGTCTTTGAACCACCAGAAACTCCAGTGGACAACCCTAAATCCAAAACTTCTATTCCATATCCTTCACGTCTCAGTGAACAAAAGCTCCGCGAAAAATCTAATCACCAAATGGATAAATTTTTCCAAATCTTCCAAGATTTGCATTTCGATATCAGCTTCGCGGATGCTATTCTCTTGATGCCCAAGTTTGCATCGACAATCAAAAATCTGTTGAATAATAAAGAAAAATTATTTGAGATGGCAAGAACTCCTCTGAATGAGAACTGCTCTGCGGTTCTATTGAAAAAGCTTCCTGAAAAGCTTGGGGATCCCGGGAAATTTCTCATTCCTTGTACTTTCCCGGGTATGGTTGATTGCTTCGCCCTGGCCGATCTAGGTGCTAGCATCAACCTGATGCCATATTCTGTGTGGAAGAAACTTTCTCTTCCCGAACTCACTCCCACGTGCATGACTTTAGAGCTTGCCGATCGCTCGATTTCTCGTCCCATTGGCATTGCCGAGGACGTATTTGTTAGAGTAGGAAAGTTCCATTTTCCGGCAGATTTTGTGATTGTTGACTTTGATGCCGATTCTAGGGTCCCTCTCATTCTTGGGCGGGGATTCCTTAGAACAGGGCGCGCTCTTATCGATGTATTTGAGCATGAGATCACACTACGTGTTGGGACGGAAGCCATTACCTTCAACCTAAATCAAACATCGAGGTACTCCTCCAATTATGATTGTGAATCGGTTAACAAAATAGATGTAATCGATGTTGCTGCTGAGGAGTATGCTCAAGAGATTTTAGGTTTCATTGATGATTCTTCGAGTGAAAATCTCACTCAATCTTCTCATCCCATCATAGCCAATTCTTCTCCTTCCCTCACTCCGTTTGAGGGAAGTGACTTCATCTTAGAAGAAATGGAGGCGTTTCTCAAAAGTGACTCGATTCCCGATGGAGTCGATAACCAAGAGATCGACCTCGAGAGGGATATTCTCACGCTTGAAAAATTGTTAAACGAAGATCCCTCACCTCTTCCTGTTCTACCACAACAACTTCATAATGAGGAGGTCAAAAATGTTGAGAAAACTGATGACTTCCCCGAGGTTGAACTTAAGGACTTGCCGCCTCATCTTGAATATGCATTTCTGGAGGGTGATGATAAATTACCCGTCATAATTGCCAAAGACTTAAGTGATGAGGAAAAGGCTGCTCTTATCAAGGTTTTGAAATCTCATAAACAAGCAATTGCTTGGCGTCTCTCAGATATCAAGGGCATTGACCCTGAGTTTTGTACTCATAAGATTTTAATGGAGGACGATTTCAAACCTGCGGTCCAACAACAAAGAAGGGTGAATCCAAAAATTCACGAGGTTATCAAACAAGAGGTTTTAAAACTTCTTGATGCCGGATTGATTTACCCTATTTCGGACAGTCCTTGGGTCAGCCCAATTCATTGTGTTCCAAAAAAGGGTGGCATTACCGTTGTCACAAATGAGGAGAATGAGTTAATTCCAACTCGTTTGGTTACGGGTTGGCGCGTCTGCATTGATTATCGTAAATTGAATGACGCTACCCGTAAGGATCATTTTCCTCTACCTTTTATGGATCAGATGCTCGAGAGATTAGCGGGGAATGAGTACTATTGCTTCCTCGATGGTTTCTCGGGTTACTTTCAGATTCCCATTGACCCGCAAGACCAAGAAAAGACCACTTTTACGTGCCCCTATGGAACCTTCGCATATAAACGTATGCCATTTGGCTTATGTAATGCTCCGGGCACGTTTCAAAGATGTATGACGGCCATCTTTTCCGACATGATCGGGAAAAGTATGGAGGTCTTTATGGACGATTTCTCGGTCATTGGGGATTCGTTTAAAACATGTCTCTCCCATTTAGACAGCATGCTAAAACGTTGTGAAGACACAAAGTTATGTCTAAATTGGGAGAAGAGTCACTTTATGGTCAAAGAGGGCATTGTCCTCGGCCATAAAATTTCAAAAAACGGGATTGAGGTTGATCGTGCCAAAGTGGACGTCATTGCAAAATTGCCTCATCCCACAACCGTGAAAGGTGTTAGGAGCTTTTTGGGTCACGCCAGTTTTTATCGTAGGTTTATTCAAGATTTTTCAAAAATTGCCCGGCCCATGACCCATCTCCTCGAGAAGGATGCTCCTTTTATCTTCTCCACTGAGTGCATCGAAGCCTTTGAAACATTAAAGAAAAGGCTTACCGAGGCACCGATTCTTGTTGCCCCCGATTGGGACTTGCCCTTCGAGCTCATGTGTGATGCTAGTGATTATGCTATAGGGGCAGTCTTGGGGCAACGCAAAACAAAACATTTTCAGCCTATACACTATGCCAGCAAGACTATGACCGAGGCACAAAGTCATTACACCACCACTGAAAAAGAATTATTAGCTGTGGTGTATGCTTTTGAAAAATTCCGGCCATACTTGATTCTGACTAAAAGCATAGTGTATACGGATCATTCGGCTTTGAAATATCTATTTGCAAAACAGGATGCAAAGCCGAGACTCCTCCGATGGGTTCTCCTCCTTCAGGAATTTGATATCATTATTCGTGATAAAAAAGGAGCTGAGAACCTAGCTGCTGATCATCTCTCCCGTCTTGAAAACCCTCACCAAAATGATTTCGAGAAAAAGGAAATAAATGAAACATTTCCTCTCGAAACCCTCAATGCGGCTTCATTTCGTGGAGATTCTATTACCCCATGGTTTGCCGACTTTGCAAACTATCTTGCGGGTAATTTCATCGTGAAAGGGATGTCGTCCCAACAAAAAAATAAATTTTTCAAAGACGTAAAACATTACTTTTGGGACGACCCCTATTTGTTCAAGATATGCGCGGATCAAGTCATCCGGCGGTGTGTGTATGGTCAGGAAGCCGCTGAAATCTTAAAGGCTTGCCATGCTGGTCCCACGGGGGGCCACCACAATCCCAACTACACCGCCAAAAAGGTGTTTGATTCCGGCTTTTATTGGCCCTCGATCTACAAGGATGCCCAAGAATTGGTCAAGTCCTGTGACGCTTGTCAGCGCCACGGGAATATTTCACAAAAAAATGAAATGCCTCAGAATGCAATTCAAGTTTGTGAAATCTTTGATATCTGGGGCATCGACTTTATGGGGCCATTTCCATCTTCTCACGGCAACAAATACATACTCGTGGCAGTTGACTACTTGTCAAAATGGGTTGAAGCAAAAGCCTTACCCACAAATGATGCCCGAGTGGTGGTGAAATTTTTAAAAGCTCTCTTTGCCCGATTCGGAACTCCACGTGCTATTATTAGTGATCGTGGTACGCACTTCTGTAATGACAAATTTGACAAAGTCATGCAAAAATACGGTGTGACTCACCGTCTTTCCACTGCGTACCACCCTCGAACAAGTGGACAAGTCGAAGTGTCCAATCGGGGCATTAAAAGAATATTGGAGAGAACTGTAGGTGAAAATCGTGCATCGTGGTCGGACAAATTAGATGATGCACTTTGGGCTTTCCGTACGGCTTACAAAACACCCATTGGGTGTACGCCTTATAAACTTGTGTACGGGAAAGCGTGCCATCTTCCGATCGAGCTTGAACACAAAGCCTATTGGGCTCTCAAGCATGCCAATTTCGACCTCAAAACGGCGGGTGATCATAGAAAAGTTCAACTAAATGAATTAAACGAACTGCGTGATCAGGCCTACGAGAACTCTTTGATCTATAAAGAAAAGACAAAGAAGATTCATGACTCAAAAATCAAAAACCGCGTTTTCAACGTTGGTGATCGAGTCCTTCTTTTCAATTCTAGACTCAAGATCTTCTCGGGAAAGCTCAAAACCCGATGGACTGGTCCATTCACTATCGCAAAAGTCTATCCTTATGGCACCGTCGAATTATCTCAAAGTGACGGTCCAAATTTCAAAGTGAATGGACATCGGTTAAAGCACTACTTTGGAGAGGACGTACCATCCATGGTCGTCCCGGATCTCCAAACTTTCCCCAAGGACAATTGAATTCGGGGATAGAGTCAAGCTAACGACTCGATGACCAAAAATTAGCAACAATACGGGTTTTCACCCGTATCTCTGATTCTTTCTATTTTCTACCACTAAGTGTGGGGGAATGGCCAACCCCCCGCTGTTTGAAAAAATGTATATATGTATATAAGTCAAAAAAAAAAAAAAAAAAAAAAAAAAAAAAAAAAAAAAAAAAAGTTGTATATATAGAAATAAAGTGAAATTGGTATTTCCGCAGTTAGATTCGAATCTTGGCTTTTTACGTTCCTAGCTTCGGCATAATAGCCGGGACTTTGAATATTGAGGACAATATTCATTTCTAAGTGTGGGGGGGAAATTCTAACGAATTTTAGCAAATATCTTTCAAGTACCCCCCGTTTTGGCCAAAATTTTCAAAATTTTTTTCACTTTATTTCAAAATTTTTAGGGTAATCAGTCCGCCTCGTCTAAGCGACAAAAGGGATTGGCTAATCCAGGAGCAAACGGCTCTTGGTAAAGATAAATCAAATCCGTTGACGGCTGGCAATTTGCCCAAAATTGTGTGGTTCATCAACTCCCCGAAAACAAATGAGTTGGCTAGCCCGCAAGATTATGGCTTGTGGTAAAGGCCGTGGAAAATCCATAATTGGTAATCAGCTCACCAAGATGTCGACTAGGTCCATCAAGATGCTGGCTAGTCCAGGAGCAAACGGCTCTTGGTAAAGACTTAACAAATCCGTTGAAAGCTGGTGGTTTGCTCAAAATCACACGGTTATCAGGTGTGCCACAGTTCTTACACCTGGCTACTCCAGAAGTGATGGCTTTTGGTAAAGAGTTTAAAATCCATCAAGTTTTCTAAAAAGATTGCTAGGGACTAGCAATAGTTCAGTGTGGGGGATTGATGAGTGCTCAAACACTCATCGTTTTCGATATATTTAAACTGCCAAAACGCACAAAAACAATCAAAAAGATATCAAAATACTTAAATTATCCCAGGGATTGTGTTTTATGTGTTTTAAAAGCAAAATGTGCAAAAACAAAGAAAAAACGTACAAAGTTTGCAGTATTGGCAGTTTCAGTCCCCCAAGTTTCAAAACTTGTCAATTTTAGTCCCTATGCATTTATTTTTAAGGAAAAGTCAACCCAAGGTCTTAAAAGTCAAATTAAGTCAAAATATCATATTTGGGTTGCAAGTTTTCATAAATTACATAATTAGTCCCTGAAAATCCAAAGATGGCAAAAGTAGTCCCTGGGATGTTTTGAAATTTTGAAAAATGTGGAAAAATACAAATTTGGTCCTTGGTTATTGATATTTGGCATAAATTGATCATTTGAAGAAGTTTTGGGGAGTCACATTTCACACCCCTCAACTTTGAAAAGTTTGCAAATATGGTCCTTGTGATTAACTTTTCCAAACCGGACCCTTGTTATTTATTAAACTCAAAACCAAACCAATCCAATCCAAAAACCAAATACCCAATCCATCCCCTAGCCCAGCTGATCCCAAGCCCAGTCCACAAGCCCACCTTTGTTTTAAATAAGACCTGGGCGTTGACCCATGTCAAACTTCCAACCCTGACCATCTTCTTCCCCCCAACACAGACCGCGAAACCAGGGTGACTCATATCCCCCCTCCTCACCTTTTCACCTACTAAACCCCCCACCATTAATGCCCCTCACCCACCAACTCCACCACCATTAATGCTTCCCCAAAACCCTCACCAATACCACTAGTTTTGCCCCGTATTCAAATTGGCGCCAAAATGCCAATCAATGGCTAAGATGCATGAAAGATAAAATTGATGGTTGGGATTTGGTCAGAGAGTCAAGGCAAAGCATGTGGGGCTCTTAGTTTTCAAAAAGAAGCTTTGTGGAAGACATGAGGGTTTATTTTAGGTCGTTATATAATGATAAGCTCATAAGAAGCTTGTGTGTGTAATTTTCTTAGTTTAATTGTAATTTCAGTTCATTTTGAATGTAATGTAACCCTTTTTATTAATGCAAGATCATTTTGAAGTTTAATTTCCAATTTCATTTTTCAAAGTCTTATCTTAAATTTCCAAGTTCTTATTAAGTGAAGTAATTTGTGATTAAGGAACTCAGAAGTTCTTACAAGCTCAGAAATAAGGTATTTCAAGTGTTATAAGCTTATGTGAACACCTACAATTCAGTTTTCAATAAAAACTAAAAAAATAAGAAAAATAAAAATAAAAACAAAAAGTGATGATCATTGGTGGTATAAGCATGGAGCACAGTGAATATTGGAAGGCTGTGGGTTAGGAACCTCAGGGGAGGGCATAGGATTGTTTGGTTTGGTTCCTTGGTATCTACTCAATAGCTTGGAAGGCTTTGTAAGCTATCAATTCCTTCATTTTTACTCTCAAGTAGCTTAAGTTGTTTATTTTAGTTTATTGCATCTATAAATTAGCTTAGAGATTAGTGGTGATCATCTGTTTGAGTTTATTACTTGTTTAAATAGAAATCTCTTCATTAACTGTGTTTAAGAGGGTGTTTGGTTTTAGCTTGTTTGGTGTGTTGTAGTTGTTTATCTGAGTATCTATTAGTTTCTATTAGTTATTTGGGAATAATTAAGCTCAGGGGAATAAGAGTCTTGGTACAAAACCTTGCAAAAGTCAAAATCAAAAGTTTATAATCACCACAGTCCACTGTGGTGATTTTTGAAGTCCAAATCCCACAAATCCTTTTCATAAGTTAAAGTTTTACCCAAAGTAGTTTTAATATAGCTTATCTTAGCTTATTGGATCATTAAATCAGCTTCCCAAGTTCATAAAAGTCAAAGTTGAGCAAAACTCTTTAAAGTCAAAAACTTGTTCAGTCATTTTGAGCAATATTGGGAGGGGTGTAACTTATTTGATTTTAGTTTTTAGAAGCTGAAACTTGGTGTGCTTATTATCTACCACTTTGTAGATTTTTGTTAATTTTTCCAGATTTTTTTGAATTTGTTTGGTGGGTTCAACAAGGTCTCAAAGTGACCTGCATGGCAACCTATTTGCCCTGCTCTCAGTTACCTCAGCAATCCACCCAACTTCATTGGTGGTTTGTGACTGACCCAGTGGGTCCCATAGCCTTTACCTTGCACCTTTCAACCCCCCTCCTACCCAGGAATCAGGGTTGACCTTTTGTTTGACCCCAAAATCTGTGGACCCTACCTAGTTTGACCCATAAACCTTGTCCCTCAGCTGCCTCAGTCAACAAATAAGCTAATTGCTTATTTGTTATTTTTGGCTTATTGAGGCCACCTATTAGCTTAATTGTTGCTTATTTGTGTTCCTTAGACTCAGAGAAACCAAGAAATTCATTTGTGGACCCCACATTTCCATTTTGAGCTTATTAACCTTCACAGTCAACAAAAGTCAACTGTGAGGTGAATAAGCACTCCAAGTGCTTATTTCCAGGGGTGTAGAAAAAGTGTCTTAATTAAAAATGCTTATTTTTATCTTATAATTAGTTTAGAAAAAGAAAAAAACCAAAAAACCAACTTTAAAAATCGTGATAGCTTCTATTTAATAGGATTTATCAATTTAATTTTCTTTTTAATTAATCTCTAAATAATATATCACTTTTATATTTTTAGAAATTACAATTTAGGTTAAAGTAATTTTACAAATTTTTCCAGATTTTTATTTTGTCATTTAGTGGTATTTCTAATTAATTTTAATTTAATTTAGTTTTAATTAATACTAATCAATTAAATAGCATAATTAGTTTTTAAATAGTATAACCTAGTTTTTATAATTTTTTATAGCTTTTATTTTAGTTAAAATAATTTTATAAATTTTTCTGGAATTTTTACTGTTCATTTAATAGTATTCATAATTTAAATAGTTTAATTAGGTATTAATTAATAAATAGAATAATAATTATTTAATTAGCTTAAAAATATTTAGAATTAACTTTTTATAATTTTTTAGGATTCCCATGATGGTTAATTAGATTTATAAAATTTTTCTTAATTTTCTAAACCTTTTTAGTATTTTTAATAATTTTAATTAATTAAATTAGTATTAAATAGATAATTAGTAATTAATTAATATTAAATAATTAAATAGTGTAAAAATACTTTTTATTTTTCTTACAATTTTCTTTAATTCATAGGATTGTAAAAATATCAAATTTACACTTTTACCCCTCTCAGTTCTTCAGTTGTACTTTTTGTACGGTTCATCAGTATACGTTTTTAATTAAAACGTATAATTTTAGGTTTAAGCTCAAATCCTCGTAATCCAAATCTCAGTAATCCATCACATAGCTTTCCTAAGCTATATTTGTTAATAATTTCCAAATAATTTTGATCATAACCCTTACCTGTGAGTAATTACCCGATCCCTAACACGCTAAAGTCACATTTCACACTTCAACGGGATTTAACGACCCGGTGATACATTATATTACCCGAAGCATTGATATAGACTATTTGACTTAGTTGACCATTCTTTGGTTAATTTAAGTTAGGTGGTTTAGCATCAATCAGTAATCATCATAACAGTCCACTGAGTTGAAATTTAGTTCCATAAACTTCCATATTGGTGTATAAGTTGTAGCTTAAGCTTAATTTAGCCTCATTTCATCTTATTACATCCTATTCAGTAAGTAGATTAAGCTAAAAACTCATATAAGTCAACTTAGAATAAAAATCTCAAAAGTCAAGTTTCAACTTTGTGTAGAAAACCAAAAATCTCAAGATTTCTTGTGAATTTTGTATTAGGTTTCAAGGTCTGAAACTTGTTGGGTTAATAGTCTATCAGTAGAACTTTTGATTCCACCTTTTGTTATATTTTTGTGATTTTTAGTGTGGATCCCACAGACCTCCAAAGTAGGTTGCAGGGAAGATACTTCCCCTGCACCATCAGAACACAGCCCAACACCACAACTTTGGTGGTGGCTGCAGCCCACCTCAGTGGGCCCCACTTGTCATACTTGGTACCATTGAACCCCCCTCCTACCAGACTCTTAGGGTTGACCAATAGTTTGACCTGAATCACTGTGGATCCCACCTAAATTAGATCCTTAAATCTGTCCCAGTTTCTGAGTTCAGGCAAGTAATCAAATTGCTTTTTGTTGCTTATCAGCTTATTTCAAGGGCTTATTTGATCAAATCATACTCAAACTTGTTCAAGAAACTCATTGGAACTAGCTTTTACCATTGTGGATCCCACACCAGCTAATTTGAGCTTATTAGCTTATTTGGTCAACCAAGGTCAATTGTGGAGGTAATAAGCCCCCACAGAGCTTATTAATAAGTTATAAATTAGTTGTTTTTATTAAAGTTGTCTATTTTTAGGTATAATATAGTTTTGTAAAAGAAAAATCCAGAAAAGACAATATAAAAATAAGTGATAGTTTCTATTTAATATAATTTAATTTTAATTTTCATTTTTAGATTTTTATTAAGTAAGTTGTGTTTTTATATTTTTAATAATTTCCTTTTAGGTAAAAGTAATTTTTGATAATTTTCTCAGATTTTTATTTTGTAATTTAGTATTTATTATAATTAAAATTAGTTTTATTAATAATTAATCAATAATTAAGTTATAAGTAGCATAATTAATTTTTATAAGGTAATACCTAGTTTTTATATTTTTCCTAGCTTTTAAATGTTATAAAATAGTTTATAAATTTTTTCATAATTTTCTAAGTCATTTTAGTATTATTAATAATTTAAATTAATTTAAATAATTTAATTAAGATAATTAGTTTCTAATTAATAAAAAATCTATTAAAAGACAAAAATATTTATTTTTAATTTTTATACTTTCTTCAAGTTCATTTTAAGTTTTAGAAATTATTTTTATAAATTTTTAGTTTAATTTGTAGTGTTTATCATTTTTAGTTTAAATTAAATTAGTTTTAATTAAATAGTTAAATAGTTTTTAATTAAATAGTTAATAATAAATAATAAAATAATCTAAAAAATAGTTTTCTTTTTAATTTAATTTTCTTTTAAGTTTAAGTTTATAGAATTTTCATTTTTAACCCCTGTAGTTTATTTTTCTTAAAACTCACCTTTTTCTTAGTACGCAGTCGTGTCTGATTTTTAATTTAGTTTACGTTTATACGTTTTAGATATCTGGGTTTCACGTAACAGTTCCAATAGCTTATTTAAGCTATTTTATTTTATAAAACCCTAGTGTAATCACACACACACACACACACACACTTATACCCTTTCCTGTTCACATTCACTCGATCACAGATTCGGTTTTAATAAAACATCGCACACCTCGTTGGGACATTACGACCCGGGAAAACACTGTATTTCACGGAAGCATTTGCCTCAGCTGTTTGACTATTATAGTTGACCATTCACAAGTGGTTGACTAATAATTACCAGACCGTTTGAGGCGAATCAAAATTTGGCGCCGCTGCAGGGGAGGTTGTGCGCTTATTCTAAACGATTTGTTGTATTAGTGATTGTTGAATATACATCCTTTGTATATTTACCATCCTTGTCCATATTTTCATCAAAAACAAAAATCCAAAAATATTTTCTTTCTTTTATAATATATTTATCTAAAACCACAAAAATATCCATCTTTTCCCTCTTACCCTTTTTGATTCTTTAGCCCTTTACCCTCTATCCATTTAATTCTAACTTCTATATTCTTATGGCATCTATCGACCCCGAATTCTTATTCGCGCTTGAAAAACTTCAAGCCTTGTCCGAGATTTCTAGAATTCGAGTTGATCATGATGATCCATCTATTCCTATTCCCTCTCCGGTGAGGGAAATGGAACGAGAAACCAGCGATTTGCCTAATCTTCACATTTATCAAAAACAAAAACCAGAGACCATAACGGAAGTGGTGGAAATTCCTAGCTCTCAGAGCACACCACTTGTCCCACCTCCAGATTTTGTTCCTTGTGTCGGTTGTGGTGAGCCGCTTTTCGGTTTTCCATGTCGTTGGTGTACATGTGAACAATGTGGTAATGATATTCGAGACGGGAGTTGTTTATTTTGTGGATCGAGTAATTCATTTGCTTATGATCCTAATCAAAACTCATTCAACGACTCCTCAAATTTTTACAACTACCCATCACATTCATACGAGCAAGAATCATATTATCCAAATCTCAATAATGCTTCGTATCAAAATACACCAAGCCAGACTCAACAGTTTTACTATTGTGAGTACTGTGGAGGTCTACACTTTAGCTCTGATTGTCAAACAAGGAATCCATTTCCTTCTAACAATTACGACTATTCGTTTCAAGACCCACCTCCACAGTGCCAAATGATTCAAGCAACTCCTCATATCCAGCAAGACTGTTATATAGAGGTTCTTGAGAAATTTAAGACCTTAAGGAGGAGTTGGCTAATATTTCGTCTCACAATGCACCGAGTTTTTCTTGTGTATATTGTGGGGGTCCTCATGATGATTTCAAATGTCAACCGTATTATAAACCTGAACATTGTTCTAGTTCTGATACATCCGGTTTTGACACATCCACACCCTCACAGTCTCCACTCAATCCATATTCTCGTGATAAATCTATCGCGGAATTACTTGCTGAAGAACATGCTGCTAGAGACGGAAGAAGCATGGAAGAGTTAATAGTCTTAAAACAAGCAGCTATAACACGTGCCAAATTTCAATATGCTGCTCTTCTTGATGAAGATGATGAAAGTAATGATACCTCATCAAGTTCATCAGTTGAGACTTCTTCCATGGAAAATTAGGGAGAAAAGAGTATGGGAGAATTACTAGTAGTAGAAATAATGGAACTTGTAGAACCTATTACTGCTAGTCCTTCTCAGCTCCCTCTGTATGATGTTATCACACCCGAGGTTCCCACTCACTCTCTAAGCATGGGGGACGAGCATCTTGACACAATTCCTGCAAAGGAATTTGACGAATTCATAAAGTCTAGTGTTGAGAACCTTGTCTCAATCCCAAGTGAGTCACAGGGAATTCTTGATCATATGTGTGATATCCCTCCTCCTCTTGATTTTTCAAAAGATCATGTAGATACTCTCTCCGATTCTAACGATGATTGTACATCTTATGGAGAAATTGAGTATGTTGAGGCATCACTTCCCGAGTCTAATGTTGACTATCTTCTTGAAGAGTTCGCTGATGAACTTTCTCATATGGATCCCATCCCACCAAGGGATGAAAATGAAGTCTTTGACTTTGAAGCGGATTTGAGAGAGTTAGAACTTTTACCTACTCATGATCCTTCGATTGTACTCACTCAGATCAAACCACTTCCTTCGGAAAGTGAAAATGATTTGGACGAATTCGAGGCTTTTATGAATGAAGATAGTTCAATTTCATACGAAGTTGATGATAATTATCTTGATCCTGAGGGGGACATTCTTTTTCTAGAAAGTTTGTTAAACGAAGATCCATTTCCCCCTCTTCTACCCAAACAACTTCATAATGAGGAAATCAAATTAGTTGAGGAAACTGATAAATTTCCTGAGATCAAGCTTAAGAACTTGCCTCCTCCACTTGAATATGCATTTCTTGAGGAGGAAGTTCTTATCTTAATTGCTATTCAGATCTCCCTACTTTCCTTCACCTACCTGGTGATTTCTCCTGTTCTTCACTCCTTCGGGAATGAAGACACTATCTTTGACCCCGGCATTCTCATTTATAAATTTTGAGCCGGGTGTCATTATGTCTCATCGGAGTGGAAATTTCACGTGCTTCGAATGTTTATCCAAATATCTTGAATGAAAGTCTGATGCAGATTATTTCTTCCACATCATGCTTCCTCATGGACAATTTAATTCGAGGTCGAGTCAAGCTAGCGACTCGGTAAATAAAAACAGTAACATTTCCTTAGGGTTTTCACCCTAAGTGTAGGGGAAATACTAACCCACATGTTGTATATATATATATCCTCTATAAAAAAAAAATAAATAAAAAAAATGTGTGTACATAAATTTAAATAAAGGCTATGGAGTATTTTCTTCTTACATTCTAAGTGTTGGTTTAACACCCGGTACTTTGAATATTGAGGACAATATTCAGTTCTAAGTGTGGGGGGAGATTCGTTATTCTAACGAATTTAAACACATGTTCCATCAAGAACCCCCATTTTAACCAAAATTTTAAAATTTTTTCTCACTTAGAACGCAATGAATGGTTATCAGTCCGCCATGTCTAACCCACATAACGATTGGCTAATCCAGGAGCAAACGGTTCTTGGTAAAGATAACTCAAACCCGTTTATGGCTTGCAATTTGCCCAAAATTGTATGGTACCTCAACTCGCCATATCCTAAAAAGTGAATGAGTTGGCTAGCCCGCAAGATTATGGCTTGTGGTAAAGGCAGTGGAAAAACCATAATTGGTAATCAGCTCACCAAGATGTTGACTATTCCATCAAGAGTTGGCTAGTCCAGAAGCAAACGGCTTTTGGTAAAGACAAATCAAATCCGTTGACAGCTGGTGATTTGCTCAAAATCACACGGTTATCAGGTGTACCACAGTTCTTACATTTGGCTACTCCAGAAGTGATGGCTTTTGGTAAAGTGTTTTTCAAATTCATTAAGTTTTTCTCAAAAGATTGCTAGGGACTAGCAATAGTTTAGTGTGGGGGATTGATGAGTGTCTAAATACTCATCATTTTATACCAATCTGAACTGCCAAAACATGCAAAAACACTCAAATATGCATCATAATACTTAAAATATCTTAGAAGTGTGTTTTATATGTTTCAAATGCAAAATAAGCAAAAACAGATGAAAAACGTACAAAGTTTGCATAATTGGCAGTTTCAGTCCCTCAAGTTTCATAAATTGGCAAAACTAGTCCCTGGTTATTCTAAAAACATGAAAAAGTCACCAAAGGTCCTTTTTAATCGTAAAGTTACATATTTAGTCCTTTGGTGCAAAGTTTCACAAAATTACAAGTTTAGTCCCTATACTTTGGAAATTGACATAAATGGTCCCTGGGATGTAAAAACTTTGAGAAAAATCAATTTTGGTCCTTGTACTAATAATCTTTTGCAGGAATCGTCCTTGGTGTGAAGTTTGGTGAAATTGCATATTTAGTCCCTGAAGTTTGGTGAATTGGCAAATTTGGTCCCCGGATATTAAATATGAGAAATTATTATTATTGGTCCTTGGGGTATTCAATCATGGCAAGTTTTGTCCTTAATTAAACTTTGTAAAAGTTACACATCAGCCCCCCCAAACTTTCAACAATTTACATTTTTGGTCCTTGTGTAATTTCTAAAAACCTAACGGATCCTTTTTATATTAAATACCCAAAACCAAAACCAATCCACTAAACCCAATCCATACCACTAGCCCACCCTCTACCCTTTTTATTATCCTAAGCCCAAATGCAATCCAGCCCACCCCCTTAAATATTTAAACTGGGTCAAACAAGTCAACCCCTCCAAAACCATACCACTTCCACTGTTCACCCCTTCCACCTCACCCCATCCTTCTCTGCTACTCAATACCACCATACCAGCCCACAATATACTTCACCACCTCACCCTTCACCTCACACAAAACCCCAAAGTCCATTAAATTCCTTAATTCCCTCTCCACGCAATCCACAGTTGTCCCATGACTTTTTCGCCCCAAAAAGTAGTTTGAACGAAGAGGATTGATCAGACACAATCAATGGCTCTGATTTGGTGGGAAATGTCTCTGTGGGTCCCACAAACCTCATAAGTCTCTACAAATGGAAAAGGGAAGCAGAGGTGAAGAGTGTAGTAGCTGTAGTATAGTTTAGATTGTCGTTGAGAGTAATTCTCCTTTTTTAATGTAATTTTATGCTTAAAAATCATGTACTAAGTTGTTTCAGTGTACTTCTAATCCTTTTCAAGAATCAATTTCACTTTTCAGTACCAATATCAGTTTATGCATTTTCATTGAATTTCAAAAATCTCAAAAAGTTAATTGTTATTGTTAGTTGTTGTTAAGGCAGTTCATAAGCTCATATATGCTCTGACAAAGTTTAAATAAGTTTTAGAATACCTTAATTGTCTGTTTAGGTATAAATAAAAAAATACCAAAAATAATAAATTAAATAAGAGAAAAATAAAAAAATAGAAGGAAGAACAAGAAGAAGGATTGAGCAGGCGTGATTTGGAGTGTTTTGGTAGTAGTAACCTTGAGGAAGGTTGTTAGGAATGATCTTGGTCTTGGTTCCATCATCTCAGTCACATACCATTTGTAAGTCATAAGTGTAATTTTTGCATTTTATTAAATATAGCTTGTAATCTGTTTTATATATATTTTCAATTAAGTGTATTTAACCTTAATAGATAGATATAAAGTCAGTTCATAATCTTAAATAACCAATTGCTTAAGAAATCATCACAACAGTTAGTTAAAGGGGTGTTTGGATTAGGTGAATTGGCCGAGTCACAGGTTGTCTTTGGTGTTAATTTTAGTTCATATAGTCTTACATAGGTACCTTTAGGTTAATTTAATCATAAAACACTTAGGTTATATTGATAAAAGTCAAAATCAACCAGTAATCATCATAACAGTCCACTGAGTTGAAATTTAGTTCCATAAACTTCCATATTGGTGTATAAGTTGTAGCTTAAGCTTAATTTAGCCTCATTTCATTTTATTACATCCTATTCAGTAAGTAAATTAAGCTAAAAACTCATATAAGTCAACTTAGAATAAAAATCTCAAAAGTCAAGTTTCCACTTTGTGTAGAAAACCAAAAATCTCAAGATTTCTTGTGAATTTTGTATTAGGTTTCAAGGTCTGAAACTTGTTGGGTTAATAGTCTATCAGTAGAACTTTTGATTCCACCTTTTGTTATATTTTTGTGATTTTTAGTGTGGGTCCCACATACCTCCAAACTAGGTTGCAGGGAAGATACTTCCCTTGCACCATCTGAACACAGCCCAACACCACAACTTTGGTGGTGGCTGCAGCCCACCTCAGTGGGCCCCACTTGTCATACTTGGTACAATTGAACCCCCCTCCTACCAGACTCTTAGGGTTGACCAATAGTTTGACCTGAATCACTGTGGACCCCACCTAAATTAGATCCTTAAATCTGTCCCAGTTTCTGAGTTCAGGCAAGTAATCAAATTGCTTTTTGTTGCTTATCAGCTTATTTCAAGGGTTTATTTGATCAAATCATACTCAAACTTGTTCAAGAAACTCATTGGAACTAGCTTTTACAATTGTGGGTCCCACACCAGCTAATTTGAGCTTATTAGCTTATTTGGTCAACCAAGGTCAACTGTGGAGGTAATAAGCCCCCACAGAGCTTATTAATAAGTTATAAATTATTTGTTTTTATTAAAGTTGTCTATTTTTAGGTATAATATAGTTTTGTAAAAGAAAAATCCAGAAAAGACAATATAAAAATAAGTGATAGTTTCTATTTAATATAATTTAATTTAATTTTCATTTTTAGATTTTTATTAAGTAAGTTGTGTTTTTATATTTTTAATAATTTCCTTTTAGGTAAAAGTAATTTTGATAATTTTCTCAGATTTTTATTTTGTAATTTAGTATTTATTATAATTAAAATTAGTTTTATTAATAATTAAACAATAATTAAGTTATATGTAGCATAATGAATTTTTATAAGGTAATACCTAGTTTTTATATTTTTCCTAGCTTTTAAATGTTATAAAATAGTTATATTAATTTTTTCATAATTTTCTAAGTCATTTTAGTATTATTAATAATTTAAATTAATTTAAATAGTTTAATTAAGATAATTAGTTTCTAATTAATAAAAAATCTATAAAAAGACAAAAATATTTATTTTTAATTTTTATACTTTCTTCAAGTTCATTTTAAGTTTTAGAAATTATTTTTATAAATTTTTAGTTTAATTTGTAGTGTTTATCATTTTTAGTTTAAATTAAATTAGTTTTAATTAAATAGTTAAATAGTTTTTAATTAAATAATTAATAATAAATAATAAAATAATCTAAAAAATAGTTTTCTTTTTAACGTAATTTTCTTTTTAGTTTAAGTTTATAGAATTTTCATTTTTAACCCCTGTAGTTTATTTTTCTTAAAACTCACCTTTTTCTCAGTACGCAGTCGCGTCTGAATTTTAATTTAGTTTACGTTTATACGTTTTAGATATCTAGGTTTCACGTAACAGTTCCAATAGCATATTTAAGCTATTTTATTTTATAAAACCCTAGTGTAATCACACACACACACACTTATACCCTTTCCTGTTCACATTCACTCGATCACAGATTCGTTTTTAATAAAACATCGCACACCTCGTTGGGACATTACGACCCGGGAAAACACTGTATTTCATGGAAGCATTTGCCTCAGCTGTTTGACTATTATAGTTGACCATTCACAAGTGGTTGACCAATAATTACCAGACCGTTTGAGGCGAATCAATGATCTTCGTGTTGATAATAACTCGTTGAATGTGGAAATTGAGACACTGAATCATGAGAATGAAAAGCTGAGAATTAAGAATGATGATGTGACAAAACAATTTTCAAAAAAAATTTGTCAACTCAAACAAAGGCTTGAATGGTGTCAAGCTCAAAGTCTTGAAATGGAATTGAAACTTCAAAGTCAAAATGTTTCAAACTCTTGTCAGCTTTGCAAAAACAACGAGTCCTTAAAAAGTCTTTGTTTCAAATACGGGAAAGAAATTACGGATTTAAAAATTGAAAATGTCGAATGGCAACAAAACCGCGATGACATTAATTACTGCAATGTGAAACTTGAGTCTGAAATTCAGGATAAAAATCACATCATCATCGATTTGAAAGTGAAAATTAAGCTACTTCAAAAAGGAAAGATGGTTGACACCACGGTGATAGCACCAGGAATGTATCAATTAGACAAAACTTCTAAAGGGAATGTTGTTCAAAATACTAATGTTGATAACTCCACTTCTACAGGACTAGTCTCCACTAATAGCGTTAGCAGACCCAAGCGAAAAAGTAAAAAGAAGAATACGCTCTGGCAACGTAAAAGAGGATCACTAGAAGCTCAAGAAGTAGAAGATCAACTTAGGAATTTGAATAAAACTTATGTTGCATCAGATTTAGATTCTAATCTGGCAAATTGTAATCAAAATCTAAATGTAACGAATGATGAACCTTTGAATGTTTTGAATATTAATGCATCTTGTGTGTTTTGTCGTAAAAGCGTATCATCTGGTGTTCATACAAAATGTATAGCTAATTCTCTTATTAATCGTCATAAGAAACGTAGGACACGCATTCCTTCTAGGCCCACTACTACCTCTAAGTCTAACTTAGGAAAGCCGTCTTCTACGGTTTCTAATGATGTTGAAGTTACCCCCATAAGTGCCGAGAACAAATCTAGGAATAAGCCACCTACTAGTGAATTCAACATTAAGAAAGCAAGAACTAGTTGGAATTGGCAACGTTGGTTACAACACAAACTAGACTTTAAATGGATTCCTAAATTGTTGAATACATGTGCTTCTAACCAACAGGAACCCGCACTTTCTTTGGGTTCCACCCTTACTTCTGTTCCATCCGTGTCTTCTTCTTGTGATGCAGGTGATACAGATTGTTCTCTGGATTGTTGATAGCGGATGCACCCGACATATGACAGGCAATGTCAAATTGTTACACAACTTTGTCTCAAAGTTCATTGGTACTGTCAGATTCGGGAATGATCATTACGCTTTAATCATGGGATATGGTGACTATATCAGTGGGAACATTGAAATCAGTCGTGTTTATTATGTGGAAGGCCTTGGACACAACCTTTTCTTAGTAGGTCAATTTTGTGATGGAGATCTAGAAGTTGCATTTCGTGAGAAAACTTGTTTCATTCGTGACTTACAAGGAAACGATCTAATGTCTGGCTCAAGTGGTTCTAACCTTTATACAATATCAATGTCAGATATGATTGCTACATCTCCGATATGTCTTCTCTCCAAAGCAGAATCGACTAAATCTTGGTTATGGCACAAACGTCTTTCGCACTTGAATTTCAAAACTATGACTGACCTTGCTCGTCACAAACTTGTTGATGGATTTCCAAGATTCTGCTTTACCAAAGATCACTTATGTTCAGCCTGTGAACAAGGAAAAAGTACTCGGGCTCATTTTCCTTCTAAACCTGAGCAAAGTACGAATCATGTCTTAGAATTACTTCATATGGATTTGTGTGGACCGATGCGTGTTCAAAGTATCAACGGTAAACGCTACATACTAGTAATTGTGGATGACTACTCCAGATGGACTTGGGTTTATTTCTTACAAAGTAAAGATCAGGCTCCTTCAATGATCATCACCTTTCTCACTAAAATTCAAGTTTAGTTACGCAACACGGTACGAATAGTCGGAACTGACAATGGAACTGAATTCAAGAATCAGACACTTCGGTCGTATTATGAGAAAGTGGGAATTGAACATCAAACATCTATTCCTAGAAGCCCAAAACAGAATGGAGTTGTTGAAAGACGCAACAAGACGTTAGTGGAAGCTGCTAGAACTATGTTGATCAATGCCCAATTACCAGATTACTTATGGGCGGAAGCTGTTTCAACCGCATGTTACACCCAAAACCGTTCCATGATTACTAAACGCCATCGCAAAACACCTTATAAAATTGTCACAAAAGAAAACCGAATATCGATTACTTTCATGTATTTGGAGCACTTTGTTATCCGAAAAATGATCATGATGATTTAGGTAAACTTAAAGCAAAGGCTGACATCGGAGTGTTCATTGGATACTGTGAAAATTCTAAAGGTTTTCGGATATGGAATCGTCGAACAAGAGAAATTCAAGAAACCATTCACGCTGATTTTGATGAACTCACGAAAATGGCTTCTGAGCAACACAACTTAGGACCCGAATTCAACCGTCTTAACTCTCCAGAATCTTCGGCTAAACCATTGCCTCTCAACCGCAAAGAATTGGAAACCTTGTTTGCTCCACTGTTTGATGATATAATTGAATACCGTTCTACTGAGGTCTCACCTAATTCCGCTGCTCAACCTGATCACATTCCAGTACCAGACTCACCTCAACAAACTACAACAACTGTTGAGAGAGACGGTCCTCCAATTGCATCACCATCTACAGCAGAACAAACTGTTTCTAACTCCCACCAATCAGCTGAAGATCTAACACCACCATCAGTTCCACAACCCGCAGAGCATGATCCTGATGCGTTCTTTAACCCGTTTGCACCGGCTCCTACCTTTCCTGATATAGCTGAGTCGTCTACACGCAATTTGGATCCTGCTAACATGCGAGATACTTATCAACTACACCCTTCAACACACAAATGGACTCGAGACCATCCACTAGTTCATATCATTGGCCATCCAGATGCACCTGTTATGACAAGACAACGACTTCAAACTGATGGAGAAACTTGTATCTATGCACTCACAGTTTGTCATGAAGAACCTAAGAACATTAAAGAAGCAATGACTTATGACAACTGGATTGAATCTATGCAAGAGGAATTTTAGCAGTTCATACGATTAGAAGTCTGGGAATTAGTTGAAAGACCTGACGGAGTCTTTGTCATCGGGTTAAAATGGATATGGAAGAATAAGCTAGATGCTGAAGGAACTGTCATACGTAACAAATCACGCCTGGTAGCGAAAGGATACTCTCAACTAGAAGGACTTGATTTTGCTGAATCCTTTGCTCCAGTGGCTAGACATGAAGCTGTTCGGATCTTTTTGGCCTATGCTGCACACAGGAACATGGTTATTTATCAAATGGATGTGAAAACAGCCTTTCTTAATGGAGAACTCGGTGAAGAAGTGTATGTAAGCCAACCTGACGGCTTCGTTGATCCTGAGCGTCCTAACCACGTTTACCGACTCAAAAAGGCACTCTACGGACTTAAGCAAGCCCCACGGGTGTGGTATGACAAACTGTCCACTTTCTTGCTGGCCAATAAATTTTCTAAAGGATCGGTGGATCCAACACGATTTACAAAAACCAACGGGGAGGACTTACTTGTTGTTCAAATATATGTCGATGACATTATTTTTGCCTCAACAAAAAGAAGTTACTCTAATGATTTTGCAAAATTAATGAAAGATAATTTTGAAATGTCCATGATGGGTGAACTTTCGTTCTTTCTAGGACTACAAGTTCATCAATCACCCCATGGAATTTTTATAAATCAGTCCAAATATGCTCTTGAAATTTTAAAGAAACATGGAATGATGACCAGTGATACTTATAATACACCAATGGGCTATACCACAAAACTAGATGCTGACTTACATGGGACTCCTATTGACCCTACCAAATACCGCAGTATGATTGGGTCACTCATGTATCTCACAGCTAGTAGACCTGATATAGTATTTGCTGTCTACATGTGCTCTCGCTATCAGTCCAAACCAACTGAAAAACACCTCAGTGAGGTCAAAAGAATCCTTCAATACATAAAGGGAACCATTAACTTGGGAATCTGGTATTCGAAGGATTCCGGTTTTGAACTAATTGCTTTTTCAGATGCTGACCATTCAGGATGTTTAGACACACGCAAAAGTACATCTGGTGGATTACAGTTTCTCGGAGACAAACTTGTGTCATGGCAATCAAAGAAGCAGGACTGCACATCACTGTCGTCAACAGAATCTGAATATGTAGCCATGTCTGCTTGTTGTGCTCAAGTCATCAGGATGAGATCACAACTTAAGGATTATGGCTACCTATTCAACAAGATTCCAATCTACTGTGATTCCAAGAATGCCATTGCTATCTCCTGGAACACAGTCCATCACTGCAAATCCAAACACATCGATCTCCGATATCACTTCATCAAAGAGCATGTTGAAAAGGATGGTAGAACACAATGACATTCCTTATGGACCAGAACCTGAACCAAAACTCTCATGGGAAGAAACCTTTCCGGAAGATTACAACAGGAAGATAGGAAAGAACAACTTACGAATCAACTTCAACAAAATCACATGCAACGAATCCTCATGTATTGTTACAGTGGATGCTCTCCTATATCACCCCAACAAACTCTTGTTCACTAAGTCAGCTTCAGTCTCCTACTTCTACATACACCAGTTTTGGCATACACTTCTGCTAGATCTTGGGGAAGCTTCCTTCACTTGCATGCTTCATGATAGACAGGTCACTGTGGACATAGACACACTTAGGAATGTTCTTGGGTTACCCGAACTTGGTCCAGATGAAGAATATGATCAAGTACCTACCGAGGAAGAGCTGATAGAGTGGTTACGGGATATTGGCTACGATGAATCAGAGGAAGTAGTGACAAGACACTCTAGGGTGAACATCAGATTTCTTCCACAACCATGGAGAACCTTGTACATTCTGATTGCCAAATCCTTATCTGGCAGAGACACTGGCCATGAACACCCCAAGCTCCAACACCTCAAACTCTTCTGGGCAGTGGCAAACATAAAGCAAGCAGATTATGCCAGCATCATTTGGGAAGACCTTGTGTGGCACATTCAGCACAAGACCAACAACATTCCGTTTGTCCGTTTCACCAAACTACTCATCGAAAGCTTCCTTCGTGAGTATGACGATATTCCACAGAGACTTGATGATGAAGCAAAGCATACTTTCAGAAATGAAGAAACTCTCCGAATCATTAAGAGACTTGACACCAGCACTCGTAAACAAGGAAAGAAATTTCCCGATTGTCTCTTGAACGAAAAAGTGAAGCTCTGCAAGAACTACAAGTACTACCTTCAAGCTCTTGAAGCAGACAAAGTTGGTTTCTTAGATGAAGTAATTCTACCTTCGTGCATGCAGAAGAAGGGAAAGAAAGGTAGCAAGACTGGGAGCTCCGGCAGTTCTACCCAGTCTAAACAAAAGAAGAAGGGTACTCTTAAGCGAAGAACTCCTGTCAAGAAGCCCGCATCCATTCCTGAACCTGGGTGGTTTCCCTCACCACAATCTTCTCCAAAACCGTCTAACTCTGAAACCGAGTCCGACGAAGGTCCAGTTTACAGGGAAGCCTTTGCCAATATCACCGAGAATGTCAATCTTGAAGATATTGATGATAAAGACTTCACATTTGAAGATTGGGAGAAGAACATTGATGAATTTGTTGAAAATGCTGAATACCCAGCAGATCTCAATCAAAGACCTTTCACTGAAGCAGAAACAAAGTTGGAAGAAGAAAGGGTCAGGAAAGAGAAACTGAAGGAACCGATGACTGCTGAACAAGAATCTGCTCACTCAAACATATGCCTTTCAGTTGAAGAAGAAAATGAAAGAGCTCTCAATTTGGGCATCCTCCGTAGCAAGATTGATGCATTCAATGCTGATCTACCTCCACCTCCGTTGTTCTCACAAACTGATGAAGCTGGTGGATCTAGCAGTGTTCCTGAACCTACTACAGGAACTAATACTGATTTGGTCATCTACAACACCCCCACAGTATCACCCACAGATGTAGAAATACACCATGCTTCAGTAGCAGAAGAAGAGGAAGAGGAGGATCATATGGATACTGAGACTCCACATCTGCTGACTATGGAAGAAATGGAGCTCAGAGAAAGGGCACAAGAAGAGGAATGAAAGAAAAAGCAGGAAGCTGAAGAGGCTAGGCTTGAGGAGCTTGCACAAGCCAAGCTGGAGGAAACAATCCGTATGGAGGAAAGTAGGAAGGCTGAAGAGGCAGCCAAGCTGGCAGAAGAAAAGTTGAAAAGAGAAGAAGAAGCCAGGCTTGCAGAAGAATTAAGGCTTAAGGCCGAAGCTGACAAACTTGCTGAAGAACAAAGGTTGGAAGAGGAAGCAGCCAAAGCAAAGAATGTTGAAGAACCCGAATCACAAAGAGGAGATGATAAGGACGTTACTACCAACATAGAATCTTCACAATCATCACCTCCTGCATCCGAATCAACCCACGACAAATCAATCAAGAAACCTGCAAGTACCAAAGCCTCTGCTGCATCTAAGTTGATAAAGACAGCATTCAGAAGAGTTCATGCAAAGAAGTCAAACAAATTGGAAGATCAGGTTGCATTACTAGCACGCCAAGTAGCTGAATTGACGAAGCTTAACACTAATGTACAGGAGCTGCAAGAAAAGGTTGACACCTTCCTAGCTAAGGACGTGCAAGAGAACTTGGAAGCCACATTAGCTGCTCAAGCACACCAGTACATGGAACAACACCTAGTCGCTGTGTTGAAAGAGCTGCTGGCACCCATGAGAGATGAACTCACCAAGTTTGTTGAACAAGCAGTGAAGAAAGTGATCCGATCTACCTCGTTTACTCTTCGAGCTGACAAATCAACTGTTCCACTACCGGGGCTATCTATGGACGAATTGGAAGCCCAACTCTTGGACAAACTGGCAAGCAAATTCACATTATCAGCTGAAGAAGCTAAAATCCTGGAAGCTTTGAAACCCAAAATGACTAAAGAGACTTGCAACACAGAGGCGGACAAACTGAAACGTCCAAGAGATGATGAAGATCAGGATCCTAACTCTCAGGCAAAGAAACAAAAGCAAGCCGAAGGACCCTCATCTCAACCACAAGCACCGGTTAACCCTCCAACAACAACAACAACATCTTCACAACAACCCAAGGAATCTGGTTCGGCTCCCAAAGCACATGATCACTTCGAATACACAGGTGGTGACGAGATTCCTCAGCCCGATGAAGTTCCAGAACCGTCATCTAAGAAGAAGAAAGAAAGGAAACGAAAGCATCATCAACACAAACCGGACATCTCATCAAAAGGCACAAAACCAAAAAAACCAAAAACCATCCTCAAATGGCTAGACCAAGACGAAACTGCCGATTACTCCTGGTTTGATAAGATGATTAATTCGCAACCGCCACTTGCAGACAATCAAGAACCTAAAGATGGTCGAATAGTGGAATACGCTCAGTTCGTTCAGCATAAGTTTCAGATGAAAAAGATGAACAAGAAAGAGCTACGAAGAATCAAGAATGATGCATTCCATCTTCTGAAAGATAGGTCGGCTAACTCCATCGAGCTTGAGTACCATCTAGAAAATATTGCTCGAGCTATGTCAAGCAATATTGACTGGATCAATCCTGAATCTTACGTCGATCTGGTCACAAGGAAAACCGCACCATACATAACTGACTGGTCCAA
Organism: Artemisia argyi; assembly: GCA_030686995.1. Taxonomy (NCBI): domain Eukaryota; kingdom Viridiplantae; phylum Streptophyta; class Magnoliopsida; order Asterales; family Asteraceae; genus Artemisia; species Artemisia argyi. The sequence continues at coordinate 106,680,485 of CM060682.1, read as the reverse complement.
ACCACTACCGATGATTGGGAAGCCTAAGGAACCAAAGATCCCTTACAAGTTCTTCTTCAACAATGACTTGGAATTTCTGCAACTCGGCAGCAAGATTGAGAAGAAGTACATCACATCACTTGCCTTTCTCCCTGCAGCTCGATACCTCAACAATGCCATTGAATAAGAAGCCTCTGCCTTATTCATCGATAAAGTTGTTGACTACTACCGGAACGCACTCTACGGTATACATCATTGGCCAGAAAACCGGGCACAGTATTATCGAAGCAGCAGACTCAATCAGACGAGGGGTGATGTAGCAAGTGATTTGAAGATAGTCTCGATTCAGTTCATCTCGACTGTCACTCACTTTGGGTACCCCTTCCTCAGCAAAATCACACTCAAAAGACTTGATGAAAAAGAGTATGATATTTTCGAGTCAGACTTTCCACGACTACTCCTTAACGACATTGAAGACTTGTACCTACTCAAAGTTCAAGGAAAGCTTTGCAACTTGCCCAAAGAAATGCAGCTTGCCTTTATCCAAGCTCTCCTAATCTTCATTAGGCAGATAGTAATCAGAGAAAGAGTAGAAGATCTTCAACTGGGAGTGGAAAGTTATCAGAAGAAGCTGAATCTCACCAAACCAAACCTGTTTGACATCCCCGACCTTCAACATCTATCTCAATACACCTTGATCAGGCATCCAGCATTTGGGTTCACTTACCGCAGTGTCAACGGTCGAAACTGCTTCATGGCCTATGGAGAAATTCATAAGTTCTATGATGAAACACTGAAGTTCGTCAGAGATGGAATCAAAAGCAGAGTTAATGACATAGCACTGGGGAAATCCAAAAGGTGGAATACTAATGAGGCCAGGGACGCTCGCAGATTCATTACAAGGATTGAGAACCGGTTGAAGCGCAGGGATCAGTTTCGGAGATTGGAAAGCTATGTTGGAGGCAGAACTGGATTTCCGGTGTTGACATTTCAGAGACCTGAATGGTAGAATGTTGTAAGAATTTGATTTGATTTGTCAATATTATACTTCATAATGGTTTGTGTACGCATTACAGTACACAACCCAAACTTGTAAAGAAAGGACCCTGAGGTACGCATCAGTGCCTCAATCCTAATATAAGGAGCGAAGGCTTCTTACTTTTGAGTAGAATTAATCAAATGTGTTATGATTTTTCATAATTCTGCTCAAAAGGACAAGTATTTCACCTCAATAAGACCTAATCACTTGTTAAGGGGGAGCACTTGTCAAAACAAAATACTTTGTTCAAAATCAAAAGTTCTTGGTGAATCTCCCCATAAGACTCAAAAAGCATATTTTTATCAAAAGTTTATCAAAAACAACATCTCATATGCTATTTTTGAGGGGGAGAAAATGAAAAAGTGATTAAAATATAAGTAGTCAAAGCCAAAGTTGTATCATGTGCGAGCTAGACTCAGAATTGACCCAAGAATTGACGAGACAATAAAAGTTAGTAAAATCGAAAGGACTTATCCTCGACGGGTAATAACATCAAGTTAGTTACTAGAGCTAGTTGTCACCTAAAAGCTGACAATGTATCTCTTTAACTAACCACGTAAGCGTGTCTCGAAAAGGATTTGTCTTAGAAGAAATGTACCATCTCGAGAAACTTTCTGTGGACTAGACCTGGCCGGGTAATAACTTCAAGCTAGTTTAACTAGTGATGTAAGCATGTCTCGAATCGGTCTTGTTCACGGAAAGTGGATCAATTCAAAATGCTTGCTCCTCCCGCATGTGCAAATTTATTAAATACGTATGAACACATGTGTAGGGGGTGCCCTTCAAAAGTGTACACAAAACTCTCAAAGTGTTAACAAAAATATTTGATTATCACAAACACTTTGAGAGATTTTCAATCAAAGGTTTCTTGGCTACTGTCGGAGTTATAAGGTGATTAAGATAGGAATATCCGTCCTATGATCCGCCAGAGCCGGAGGGATCTACCCAAGGACATCTCCCATAGTTAGAATTAGAAGTCCTTAGGTATGATACGAAAAAAGGAGAAAAGAATTAAAGGGAAAGAAGGAGTTGAAGAATTAAAAAGAAAAGTAAAGTAAAGGGTGAAAAGAAATAGCCCTCCATATGATTCAACCTTAGGGCAGACGCCGGGTTCAATACGTATGCTACTGGCTGTTGGAAAAGACAACACCGGTATTGAAGATTAAGTCGTCATGGACCCAGTGATGCAATGCACTAAACCTTCTTAACCACTCAAGTTCTCTTAAAAGAGCTTGTTTCATTCTCACGGGGAACCAGTGTAATCTATCGACCTATCTCTTAGAGATGGTTGATATTGAAGCAGGAGACCCCTCCCTAGTCTCCGTATAGGAAAACTAAGTGTGCACTTATAGAGTCTAGAGCCTCGAGATACATCAAAGATCTCCTAGGAACACTTAGTATTTCTACAACTGGTGTTCTACATCAATGGACACCAGCTGTACATTATCGAGTCCTTCGCAGATCTTAGCAATATGCCGAGAACGTTTATGAGAGGATTACAAATGTATTTCTAAATGATTGAACGGAAACTCCTGCCCGGGTCAACATCAAACAGCCCTGACAGCAGGTCACTTCGGTAACCCCACAAGGGTTACGCTTAGTGTTTGCGGTGGTTCCATAGCGGTCTACAGTTGTGGAGTGATCCCCAGTGACTCACCCAGTCATTGAGCTACTTAGTAGGTCTCGTAAGCTCCTTCGGGAGTATCTGATATGGGAACGGCCTGGATAAGGATTAGAAGGAGTCTTCACAATATGCTGTTGATGAGCTCTAATTCCTTATCTGTAAGTACCGGTTATTTATTGCTAATTGTTTACTCGCTGGTACCTCACTTCCATGATGGTAGATTCCAACATGCTCATACATACAACTTGAAGCAAATGATAGCTCCCCCAAAGATCTTAGCAACACAAAGTTCAAAAGAAAGATTCTACGCCAATAAGAAGAATCTACAAAGTTTAAAGACAAAGATCTTAAAGTATGAAAAGGAACTTCTTGTACGTGAAAGTCTAAGTCCATGTATGAGTATGTTGGAATGACAGACCACCACCACAGACGCAGGAGTGACGAACGGCAGACAACTTCATAACACAATCACTACATCACCACCAAAGAACAAAGACACAGAGCAAAGTATATTCATTATCATTAAACCATTTTGAAGACGTCGAGAGTTTTACATGTCACAAGTCAACGACAAAGATGAAGACGTCAAGCAACCATGATGACCGACCCTTAGGGGGAGATTGTTGGGATCATACTTTTGTATTTTAGTCAAGTCTCGGTCATTACCTTTTGTAATAGGTTGCTTAGTTAATTATTTCAATATGTTTTATGTTACTAAAGCATTAAGTCCATGGGCTTGAAAGCCCACGTCCAAAAGAAAGGAGGGAGGAAGGGAGTGTTGCCCTACTCCTCCTCCTATATATATCATGCTTATGTAACTCTTACATTTGTTGGTTATTTGATTACGTTAATGAAACTCTTGTTCTTTCACTCTTCATAAAGTCTCATAATCAACCATCTCTCATTCTCATCTTATTTCTTTCAATATCATACTTGTGTTTACATAAATGGTGACCTAACACTTTATCTGATTTCCCCTAAAAAACACAAAATCATAAGGCATTTAGATATGCGGTAATGCTGCAAACTAAAAATTATGAAATGACATATAAACTAAATAAAGATGACTAATTAAAACCTTGTATTCATTGGTGGTCGTGTAGGTTACAAACTCAACCCATTGTTCTTGTGTCACAATTGTACTATACTTTTCCGGCCTTTCATTCATTTTCTCAGGTGTATCTAGGTTTGGCAATATGTATTTTTCCCTGAGTTTCATTCTGAAATTCCTTAGCAGTTGACCAAGATGATTCATTACCACCTTTTTGAATGTCACGTCAACATCAAAATATCGCTGCAAAGATTAACACAATGTTTTTAATTAGTCGTAGATAATTGATAAATTAAACTTATATACCGGGTTAAAAATTAGTATATATGTACAGTGATTTCATCCCATAATTTTTGTCTTGATTCTTTATCCACCTTCTTCCAGGATAGAACCTTCAAACCTATGTGCTCACGAACCGCATCTCCTAAAAAACTCGCAAACAATGCTCTGTTTAACCCTGTAACCCTATTCAATGCATCGATGGTTACCTTGTGCTTTACTTGACCAGGATGGCCATATCGAACGCGAAACTTAGCTAGCCAGGTTATGCCCCTATTAGATATTTTTCTATTTAATTGGTTGTCGTCATTTTCTTCATCAGATGAAACATATGTTTCGTCCGCATACTGTATTGTGTTAACATCAGCTTCATTATCTGGAAGCAAAATATCAGTATCAATGTGTTCAACCATATCCATGGCGACTCTTGAGCAACAATATGTACAAGAAAATGATTCTGGCTTGGAGAGTAATGGTGGTTAAATATTTAATTTTTGTGTTTTGGTTGCAGTGTTTAGTTTAATTAGGAGAGAAAACAGAGTAATTTCGTGAATATGGGCTCTTATTTATGTTAAATGCCAAATAATTAGGTGATTTAAAAAATTTGGATCGAATTTTTGGCTCCAAATTCTTGTAAATTATTTTCAAAAAATTTCGCTTATGAACACAAAATACTTTTCTTTTCTCCAAGATCATGAGTACTAGCTAGTCAAGCGGCTTCTTCGATCAGAAAACCGAGGAGAGTAATATAATGTTAAAACAGTAATCATAGATGATGATAAATACTAAGTATTAATATTGTTGTTGTTTTACCCTTCAAGTCTTTCTTCTACAACTTTCACCTTAAGTTTTCTATCTTGTGTTATATAATACTTTTTAGAAGGATGGATTGTGTTTTAATTTAAATGTATTTTCATCAAATATTATACCACCACCACTACCACCACCACCACCACTACCACACCACCACCACCACTACCACCACCACTACGACACCACCACCACCACCACTACTAGCCATCACCATCAACATTAACCACTACCACCACCAGCCACCACCACCACCACCACCACTACCACCACCACCACAACCACCACAACCACCAACCACCACCACCACCACCACCAGCCACCACCACCACCACAACCACTACCACCAACAACCAACACCACCACCACTACCACACCACCAGCCACCACCATCACCACCACTACCACCACCACCACCACCAAAACCACCAACCACCACCACCACCAGCACAACCAGCTACCACCACCTGCAACAACCACCACCACCATTAGCCACTACCACCACTAGCCACCACCACCACCAGCCATCACCACACCAACCACTACACCACCACTACACCACCACCACCACCACTACCACCACTACACCACCACCACCACCACTACCACCACCACCACCACTACCACACCACCACCAGCACTACCACCACCACTACCATACCACCACTACCACTACCAGCCACCACCATCAACATTAGCCACTACCGCAACCAGCCACCACCACCACCACCCACCACCACCACAACCACCATTACCACCACACCACCACCACCACCAACCACCACCACCACCAGCCACCACCACCACCACCACTACCACCAACCACCACTACCACCACCACCACCACAACCACCAACCACCACCACCACCACCACCATCTTTTTTTTAGTCATCTTTAATTACTAGAGTGTCATAATTTGGACTAAATTATACATTAATTAAGACTTACATATTAAAAACTTAAATAGTGATTTGATTGATATGCATGAGAACATGAACAGACTGCATGGGAAGAATCAATACTTTGAATTAGTACTATGTAATTACTTTTTGCAATGATTTAGTTTACACAGCCACATATATTAGATTGAAGTGTAGATTATTAATTAATTACTGTATCTATAAGTTTCATCCCTAGCCACATAAATCATCATAAAAAAACACAATTTCTTACTTAACCTTTATCAAATCATCATCTAAAAACATGTCTGGATCTCCTAATCTCAATGAAATGAAAGATTTATGTGGGTGTGATAAACTTCACAAATGTCTCAAGTTCCTCTTCAGTCAAGAAATTCCTCTAAATGAAGTAATGATCCAGTGTTTGGGTGAGAAGCGTGATGAGCTGCGGATAAGTGTTGATAAGCGCACCGAGAGAATGGCTGAGGTTTTAGATCTTAACTTTGATGAAGAAGAAGCTGCTGCTGATGGTTATGAGTCCCTTGAGGAGGTTCAAGTGATGGAGCGCCGTTTGCTGGAGTCCCTTTCGGCCATTTTGGTTGACCTTCGTGCTCTGGTATCCAAGAAGGAGGAAGCCATTGCCGATATGGATTATTATGATCAGAGCTCCTGTTGAATGGTTGTTTAAGTAGGGTCTTTTTGGTTGAGTTTGGTGGTTCCTTAGCTTGTTATGTTTTTGGTTGTTGTTTTGAAGGAACATCTGGTACATGTAATCACCCTCCTTAATTGTATTAGTTTTTTAGTTGTATGCTAATATAGGATTTTTAAGTTGATTAGGGTTACAATTTTTTGTGTGGTTCGGATGGATTATTAAGGGTTGCTTGATTCTTATTGTTTGCTATAGATGTTATAGAGTGTTTAGGATTGATTATTAAGGGTTTGGATGGATTATTAAGGGTTGCTGAAATTGATGTATGGATATGTTTGCAAGTTAATTAGATTATTTATGTTTAAGTAGATTGTTTAGTTAGTACTCAGGTCAATCATGTTCCATTGGCAACTAATGTATTTATAGTTCTATCAAGAATTATAATCATTCATCCCTGGCAAATGCTTGTCCTAATGGATCATGGTTGGCCAGAAGATGTTGTGAAGCTTCAAGCCAGTTTGCATATAAAACTTTCACCCCACTTTTGGGAGAAACTGATGCTACTAGTAATGTTGAAGAAATGGCTAAGGTGGTACAACAAGACCAAGTTTCTACTGCTGCAGAGGTTTGGATTGTATGTTATTCTTTGTATCTGATATTGGGAATGCCCATATCAGCAATTGTTAATGTTGTAAAAAAACTTTTGGTACGTAATATAACTCACCTTTTGTGAGATTACAACTGTTGTAGAGATTTGGATTGTATGTTCTTCTTTGTATCTGATCTTGGGAATGCCCATATCAGTTTCTACACTTTTTTCCCTCCTGAAATAGTGAATTTTATTAATTAAGGATGCAGCAACTTACAAAGATTATACAAGCAGTCAAATTGAACACACTCATTTGACTGATACATTTCTACTAAAGAAACACCCTTCCTAATTCCATCCTAGTCAGTTTCTATAGTTTAGTTGTTTAGATTTTGTAACAAAATGAAAAATAAGTCTATAAGAGGAATATAAATATAGTCTATAAGAGGAATATAAATTACCTGTGGCTTCCTTTTTTAGTATGTCCTCCCCAAAATTTTTGAAAAGCCCTCTATATTTTTTTCACCAAATTTCGAATTCTCCCTCCACCCATTTCCATCTCCACCCACGTTTCTCACATTTCTCACCAATCACCACGCACAGCCACCAATCACCAATCACCAATCACCAATCACTAATATATCACCAATTAATCACCAGTCACATCACAACCACCATTCACCAGTCACCATCCATCATATCACTTGTCGGTCCGGCCATCAACAACGGAGGGAGGTTCATTTAGATATAAATTAGGTACTTTTTTGAATTAGGAAGTCATTATGTTGGAATTTTAACTTATTATACATTTTCAATGTATATTTTATTTGTTATGGATTTGTTGGTTTCTTGTTTCTTTGGTAATGTTAACTTATCGTGTTTTTGGCTGAATCGTTTAATTAACCAACAACACAATAAAGATAACATGTTGTAATTTACACATTTTTCTTAATACACGTTTTCAAATTTGACATTTGAAGCTTAATTAGATTGATGCCCAATACATTCATTCCATTGTGTTGTTGCAATTCTTATTGTAAACCTATCTTATTAATTAGCTAGACACTTGGGACTTGATATTGGAACTTCATCAATCTAAATATTCATATACGCTTATATTGGTTTAACTTGTAACTTGTAGGATATATACGTTATCATTTGACCTCAACAATAATAGCATGGACAAGTCTTGGATAACAATTTGTAGGACCAACAAAGAATATATTGATGGAGTAGCATCGTTTATTAAGTATGCACTACACAACTTTCCGAAGATGAAGAACATCGACCCACGAGTTAATATACGACAGCTTAAGATGCCATGTCCGTGTACCACATGTTTAAACAAAATAGAGCAAACAATGGATGACGTGGAGTACCATTTATTCTACTACGGGATTAATCTTAGATACACAAAATGGGATAAACATGGAGAAAAGGATGAGCAAGCAACAACAGCCCAAATACCTGATAATGCAGAAACAGAGTTTGTTGACGACACAGATTTTGACATGGAGTCACATTCAGAAATTCCTACAGATGGCCCAGCAACAGTAGAAATGGTTAATGCTATGAAAGAAAATTTTGATGAGGATGACCTTGCCAAGTTTCAAAATCTATTATTAGATGCGGAGAAGCCACTTTATAAAGGATGTCCTGACTTCACAAAGTTGTCCGCAATAGTTAAACTACCCAACTTGAAGGGTAAGTATGGAGCTTCTGATAAGTTCTTTATTGAATTACTAGGATTGATAAAAAAAATGCTACCTGCTGGTAACGAAATGGTTGAAAAAACTTATCAGGCCAAAAAACTAATGAGAATGATGGGATCAGGATACGAAAAGATACATGTATGTAGCAACAACTGCATTCTTTACTGGAAGACTAACAAGGAGTTGACTGTTTGTCCAACTTGTGGGATATCAAGATGGAAGGTGGATAATAAGACACGTAAAGTGTATGAAAACATTCTGGCAAAGGTCATGTGGTACTTTCCAATTATACCAAGACTGTAACGACTCTTTAAATTAGAGAGTATTTCAGAAGATCTAAGATGGCACGCCACAAGGAGGGTAACAGATGGTGTTTTACGTCACCCTGCAGATTCACAGGCATGGTGTACCATAGATGAAAAATTCCCCAACTTTGCTCAAGATCCGAGAAATCTACGGCTAGGAATATCGGCTGATGGGGTTGACGTCAACTCAGGAACTAGGCATCACAGTGTATGGCCAATTTTATCTGTCATATACAACCTTCCTCCATGGTTGTGTATGAAAAGAAAGTTTATCATGCTTTCGGTATTGATATCGGGATACCCGAGAAATGATATCGATGTATTTTTAGAACCGTTGGTTAATGATCTGCATACCTTATTCGAGGATGGGGTTGATACATATGATGCTTGTACAAAAGAAATGTTTAAACTGCGTGTCGCTGTGTTATTGAAGATAAATGATTACCCTGCACTTGGTACATTATGTGGCTGCCCATACAGTGGATTCAAAGGTTGTGTTGTATGTAGGAAAGATACACACTGTGTTAGACTTTCCGCCTCATCCAAGCAAAGTTATGCTGAACACAGACGATATCTACCATACAACCATGTGTTCAGAAAGGAAAAGGCGGCGTTTAATGGAAAAGAAGATTTTCAGCTTGCTCCAACTCCATTGACTGGGGAACAAATATACAACGAGGTACAACTAATTGAAAATAAGTGGGGAAAAGGAAAACGAACAAACAATAACACCTCGAATAACCAAGAAGATATGAGAGGCAGTGGTGGGAAGATTACAACGCAGAAAAGGAAAAGAACAGAAGCAGAGGGTAGTGCAAGCCAAGTAAATGAACCATATTGGAAAAAATTCAACATTTCGTATCGAAAGCTAAGGTATTGGAGACATAATGCTGTTCCACATTGTATTGACTTCATGCATGTAGAAAAGAATGTTGATGAGAGTCTAGTCGGAACTTTGCTGAATGTTCCTGGAAAGACAAAAGATGGAAGGAATGCTTGATTGGATCTGGAAGAGTTGGGGATAAAAAAAGAGTTGTTTGCTAGGAAAGAAGTAGACAAAACAACACTACCTCTAGCAGGTTACACATTAACGAATGCTGAAAAAGACATCTTTTGTGAAATGTTAAGCAACATTAGGGTACCACAAGGCTATTGTTCAAATTTCTCTAGTTTGGTCAGTCAAAATGATAAGAAGCTCATTGGCCTTAAATCGCAAGACTATCACATGCTAATGCAAGAGTTTTTGCCCATTGCTATACGTTCAATCATGCACCCACCAACACGATTTGCTATTATCAAGTTTTGCTTTTTCTTAAAAGCTATATGTAGGAAAGAAATCATCTTGCAAGAACTAGATATGATGCAACAAGAACTTGTTGTGACACTGTGCCTTCTCGAGAAGTTCTTTCCTCCCTCATGTTTTGATATTATGATACACTTGACAGTGCACCTAACTAGGGAGGTAAAATTATGTGGTCCCGTACGCTTTCGGTGGATGTATCCCGTCGAAAGATGTATGAATGTTATTAAAGGACATGTGCGAAACATAAATAGACCAGAGGGATGCATTGCTGAGGAGACTATCGCGAAAGAAACAATAGAGTTTCTTAGCGAGTATCATAAAACCATGAAAACTATTGGTATCCCACCTGATAAACATGTAACCAATGAAAATGAGGATGGAAAGCCATTGACGGCCGGCACAACAAATGCACTTACCAGAGATGGCTTTCCGAAAGCACATTTGTATGTAATATAGAATACAGATGAAATTGTGTCGTATATCGAGTAAGTATTACTAACACATGTCTATTTCGTTGCTTAAAATGTTGTATCAAATATAATAATCAAATACGTTGTTTTGTTTCAGCCGACACAAGCAATTTTTGAAAACAAAATACCCGGGTAGAAAAATGGCATTGCTGGAGAATGAGCACACTAAATCTTTTTCTAAGTGGTTACGCGAAGAGGTAATTATTCGTATGTTGTTTATACTACTTGTTTGTTTGTTGATAAATATAAGTGAGTTATTCCTGCAATTTAAAGGTAATATATACTTGTAATGAAATTCAGGTTGAGAGAGAGTTAGCGATATCCAAAGATAGTGTATCAGAAACTGTGAGGTGGAAATCATTTGGACCACACGCCAACGTAGTGAAATACGAGACATATAACATCAATGGGTATACATTTCGTACAAAAAGTAATGATGGCATAGTTTACCAGAACAGTGGGGTTAGTGTTGAGGCAGCAGATCTTCACATATCCAAAGAAGTTGCAACCACAAGAAAAGCATTTTATTATGGGATTTTACAAGAGATATGGGTACTAGATTACCTTTTCAGGCAAATTCCTCTTTTCAAATGTGACTGGGTTAATTCAAAACATGGTGGGGTCAAACGCGATACTCTTGGTTACACATTGGTAGACCTGAATAATTTAGGCCACAAGAATGATCTGTTCATATTAGCCACACAAGCACGACAAGTGTTTTATGTGAAAGACCAGGCAGACAAAAAATTGTCTATTGTCTTTAAAACACCTACCAAGAATTACAAAGATACGTATGACGATGTCGCTGAGGAATTTAGTACATTCATTTACGAGCAAAATGATAACATATTGCCGCAAATAAATCCACAAGCAAAAGATGCCTACCATCGAACCGACTGCGAAGGTATTGTTATACGAAAATCAAAGTGAAGCACGTGTCATTCTCAAGCTGTAACACTCTGTTTAGGGATTTATTTTTGTCTGCAGAAACTATTTAAGCTTTTGTTTTGCTGCAAATACTCTTTTAAAGGATTTATGTTATTGTTGTTGTTGTGTTAATTGTTTAGTTCGTACTTGCGAATACTCTTTTAAAGGATTCCAGATTATACAAAACTATAACTTCTGGCAGCGTAAACTGTGTACTAGCAGTATTAACTATGTACTAGCAGTAGTAAACACCCTGCATATTTTTGTTACAGTTGTCTTGTATATGCAGTTTTCATGTATGTGATTATGCCTTTATATAGTGTAGAGTTGAAAAAAAAAAAAAAACAGTGTTTGGTATGAAAGATTCTCAATTTCAGGCACAATTTGTTGAAAAAACAGTGGTTGAAAAACTAATCAATATGCAGTCATGACTAATAGACTGAACTCAATTAAGTGAATATCAAATTACATAAGTTATCAGAAATGTGTGACCATATTTATCAAATTGTGACTACGCTTAAGTAATGTGTGACAAAATATGACTATGGTTTAGTCAAACAAAAACTCAATGCGACTAATATCAAGGTTAATGATAACTCATGAGTTTACACTTTGCTATAAATAATAGTCACATGAATATTTCACAATGTGACTATTTTGAATGTATTGGTCACATAAAATACCCTTATAATGTAGCCATAAACATCATTAAATACACATTAGTGATATGGTGTGACTATTGTAAAGCCTATAGTCACATGATCGTGCTTCAATTAAGTGTGACTATACACATTAGGATTTGGCAAGCAAACACACACTAAACTTTAGACACACTTATTAACTTACGTGACCATATGTATCGAATTTTCGTTACACTTAATCATGTTTCTATGGTTTAGTGTGACCATATATGACATTTAGTCATACTCGTCAACTGTGTGACATATATTTGTCACTATTAAATGCATATCGTGACTAACGCTTCAAACTTACTTTTCCGTTGTCACACATTTCAGACACTATGTGGCTAAAATATTTAGCAAAGAATAGCAGTCACGTTTAAATAATGTGTGACAAACTTGACTATATAATTTAGCCACATACACAATTACCTCATGTGACCATATATCTATTTTGGTCACACTTTTAAATTGTGTGACATATATTTGTCACATATGTATATCTATAGTGTGACTAATGTTTCGAGCTCATTTGTATCTGTCACACGTCTCGAATTAAAAGTGACTAAATAATCCATATTTTTTTCCAGTTATCTCTAGTCACATAAATATTCAAATATGTGACAATAGAATTCCGAAATGGTCACACAAGTCGGATCAAGTGTGGCTGTTCATTTTATTCTGCTACATTTAGTCACGTATAAATGTTACAGTGTGACATTTCAAAATCGACCATGCCTGACCAATAGAACTTTTTGTACTAGTGAACATAGTATAGAGTAGCAACAATAACAATTCTTCCCGGAATGATGTTTATACAATTTATGTCAGGAATTTGGCTCATCTGCAGACAATTCTATCCTATTTTTTGTTTGCCATACTTTCAAATATGCATTTACTCTTCATAAACATCTACACCTTGCTAGTGAAATCACATTGAAAAAAACGATGCTCATGAGAATCATAACACTCTGTAGACAATGGACATTTCATATCCTTATCATGATTCCACTTCATAACTCTATCTTGAGTCTTTAGCTTTTTATGAATTGACAACCATAATATAAATTCATGTTTAGGATTATAATGGATGCACTAAACACCCATACACCAGGGAAAAATACTTTATTGCTGCACAAAACCTTCCTAAACACTGTGAATCCTCTAAGGTTTTTTAACTCCACTGTTAGTGATCCAGACCACCTTGTCCTTCTAGTTAGTTAGTACTGGATTGTCTATCAATGTTAGTGTTAGTACATGAAACTTGTTTTTTCAATTCACAAGCATAACCAGACACCATCTTTAATTATATCAACATTAGCCTCCTCTTTTAATCTTGCCTCATAAATTTCCATTTTAGTAATGAAGTTGCTTAGAGGACCATTGTAGGTACCTATATGACTAACAAAAATCACTTCAAACATGGCTAGAAATAAGTAGAAAGATAGATAGAGATAAGGGATGTGGCGTTTAGGGTTTTAGTGAGAGAGATGGTGGTGAAACTTTGTATAGCATAAACACACACTACACACTTACCATATGTCACACACATCACACAAATGAGAGCATTTGTGTGGTTAAGTACTCCCAATGCCACCTCTATGGGCTTGGGCTTGGGTTTTTGTTTTCGTGGGCTTGGCTAAGGAGTATATAGGACTAGTTTGACTAACATAGGCCCTATTAGCTTACGTAAACTCCTTTAGCCCGATACTAGACTATTACTTATTCTATCACATGATACAATGTTCCTAACGGTAAAATGACCATCACTTTTATAATCCTAACAATCTCCCCTTAAGGGCTGGTCATTTATAAATGATGCCTCTTAGTGTCTTGGTCTTGATACGACTTATAGACTTGATCTTGAACCTTATGTGATGTAATAAGATAGTCTTGATTCTTTTGTTCCTTCATGCTCTGTGATCTTAATTTGAGATTACCTGTTCATTCTTTCCTTTGATCAACATTTTCTTATGGTTGTGGTTGTGTAGCATCTAACGTACTCATACGAATTGAATGTATTTGTTCTTCACACTTGTGTCTTCCTCACTTTTACATTTGAACCTTTTCTTGACTTTTTGTCTAGCTCTTGACTATGATTTGACTCTTCATCTTTAACTTATTATCGTTGTCCTGAATGTTCTTTGTTTGAGCTTGTTGAGGATGAAACATGCAAGTATAAGTATTTAGATGTAAAGATGTTTGAGATACATGGTGTTGTACGGTCTTTTTACTAGGAGCCTTTCATCAAGATCTACACATAATAAGGTAGCTAATAATCACGTTAGCCCAATCGATTAGTGTGGGCCTTTTCTTAAAGAATCATTCCACTATGATTGTTTAACTAACGAATGTCTTTATTCCATTCACCTTGGTCGGGCACATCAGTCGTTTAAATCCCGTTAAGGACAGTTATATATACTTGGTAGGATTTTTGGCACCTATATGTTTAGATATCAAGAACATTTGCAGCATAGTGTGCTAACATTTTTCGAATCTTCACACAGGCCGTTCCTGAATTTGATGCCACAAGCACGCTTACAACAATCTAGGTGAGTCACTGAAGTACATTGAAGTATCACTCCATGACTGTAGGCCATTTGAAACAAAAGTTACCACCATAAGCACTAAGCTTAATCCGTAAAGAATTAATGAAGTTACCCACTTTCTGTGTTGTTTGATGTTGACACTGGCGGGATTTCCATTCAATCATCGAGGATCACACCTGCGATATCCACTATGAATGTTCGGGCATAAACCGAATTATATGTTGATTTAATTCGTGTATACAATTTTTTGGTTATTTAAATTGTTGATTTAATATAAATGTATACATAAACGGAATTATATGTTGTATAATTATTCTTTGTATTTGATTATGTGTAATCTTGAATATATGTTATGAGATTAAAATTATGGTTTAGGTAATTTTAATTTAGGTTCGAAAATTGTATAAACAATTTTAAATATACAACCCTTAAGTGTTTACGGGTTTTGCTTTGGTTAATTAGTCCACATTTGTTGTTTGTTTCAATAAAAGTTTAATCCAGTTATGTATACTTGTTATGATGTGAACATATGTAAAACCCATTAGGTTATATATGATTAGAGTGGCTCTGATACCACTCTAGGGATTTGGTGGTCACCCGCATGGCTATAAAACATGCACAACATAAAATAAACACAGAAAGCTGTGCAGACCAAAACCCTAATTGTCAGATCTTTTAATCAGTGATAACATAATCTAACACAGGAAAATGGTATTTAGGATTACTTACTTGTTATTCTTGCCACATGTAAGCTCATTTAACCTTTTCTCTATTCGCACGGAATGCCTTCTTCTTGACCTTGATGCTTCACGAACTTGTCTTAGGGATCTGAACCTATACAATTTAGGTGAGCACGAAACTAAGGTAACCATAAACGACTAAGGAAGTCATGTAAAGTGCACGATTTAGAGTTTGGAAAACCCTAAGTCGATTGTACGAGTAAGATTGACAAAAATAGTTAAACCATTTTGGATTTTGATTTCTCGATTGACTTGGGAGTTGACTAAGTTGACACTTGGGTTGACTAAAGAGATCAACCAAAAGGTTTGATCCCTTTGGTTCTTCATCCAATCACATGAGAGAGGAGAATGTGTAATACCTCGTAATTTACCAGTCATTAATTAGCGTTAAACACAAAGTAATTTCATTTGAATGTTTAATAAACCACTTTTAAGGGTTACATTTTTTTTTTATTTAAATAAAACAACTACGAAATATGTTCGCCAACTAATTATGTGACGTATCTCACATCTCACTTTGAACGGGCTCACACATGTACCGACACCGTATTAGTAATGGCTAAATTTCTATAACTATTTTTCGGAGTCAATAACTTTGCCCTTATATTATTTTTATAAAAACGTTTCCAGAAATATACTTCTCGCATTTACGAAACCAAGATATTGTGTTTTCACCTGAGCTCAACGGGACATGGGGTGCACCAATACCCACTAAATAATCATCCTATACAAAATCCTATATACCTTTTATTATATATACCCACACAGTTTTTCTTTTCTTCTGGTCTTGTCGATATCATCCACAAGTCCCCAAATCTTTTATTCAAGTCCAGCAACCTCCGTAAGTCAAACCAAAAAGCAAAGAGCATATCAAGGTGTGTCGCTATCTCTCTTTCTTCTCTTCCTAAACAAGTTCACGGGATCATCTAAGACTTTCAATGGAAAACGACTTTAGCTGGGTACATTCATTCATAGGAATTTGACCTCAAAAGCATGTCACAAATTTTCTTCGTTGTTTCCTTTTAATCCTACTCGAAGACCAGGGGAGCACCACAAGTTCTCAACTTAAATCTTACTCACCAAAATTTTCACAAGATCAAGGTTTCTCAAGGTTCTCTTGGTTACTTGGGGTTTTCTTGGATTCAGTTTGAGTTATAATTTGTATATGGGTTTCGTGTTCCTGGTCTTCCTCTCCATCGAAACCACTCACACCCATTGTAAGGATTGCTTGATCTCCCTATACTTTGTAATTTTGTTGACTTCATTGGATAATAAGTTGTTGTTTTGATTGATTTTTCAAGTTGTAATCTCGAGTTGGTTTATGTATATCGATCGACCTGTGTATATTCTTGTAAAACTGATATTTTTGTTGTTGTATCTTGTGTGGAAAATTAAATAAATAACAACTAAACAAAGATTGGCTCGTAGATTTGAAGTGATTATTTTCCTTCTTAGTAGCTTATTTAGTATTGGGATATTTGAGTTTGGTTTTTGATGTGGTTCGAAACCCACTGTGGTTTGACCACAGTGGTGCATTTTTGTTTAGATTTAAAAAAAATGGAAATTTTTTCATCCTTGCTTCTTTTCTTGTGTGTCGAGTGAGTTTGGGGTCCCGTATTTCTCGACTCGTTTTTAGCTTCTTGTAAATGTTCAAGTAGCTTTTGCTTGTCTTCTTTTAGGCCTCCTGGTTATGTGCTTGTAGTGATTGTGTTTGGATACTTTCGGTCGAAACCCACTGTGTTCGAACCACAGTGGTGAGTTTTATTGATTTTTGGCTTCTAAGAAGTTGGGTTGGGTTTGATTTTGCTAAATAATATGTGAATTACTATTTGAGTGCGTCATATGGCTGTTGTGTCGGACCCAACCAACAGCCATAACACGAGTCCAACGAGGGTCATGGGTATGAGGTGTATTGCGAGGTCAAAAGTGTTCGGGTTTTGACTTTTGACTACTTGAAGCTTGAAATATGAACGTTGGTTTTACTCTTCTTGTATCAAATGTCATAACCTCCTAAATTGTTATCTTGATGTTGATTGTATATATTGGTCGAGGCCCAACAGGAAATCAAGGGAGTGTGTGAGTTGTTTTACAATTTGAGCCACATGCCACTAAATTAAAAATGTACTTGTTTGTGTATTAAAACAGGGCCGCAACCCACTTAAAGATTTTGGATAAACTTTGAATAATTACGTTGGTACAATTTCGACATATCTATCAACTTATTCCACGACTTGAGTTCCGACGCGTTTCATTTCACTCAACCACGTGTTCGCAACATAACTTATAACGAGTTTTTTAAAGCACACTTATTAACTCAAAATCCATATATATATATATAAATATATATATATATATATATATATATATATATATATATATATATATATATATATATATATATACTATAACACCTACAACCATAAGCTCAATTATACATTTAAAGCTTATAATTTTAAATATACTTGTAAGATTATTAGTTCACAACGCATATTTCAACTTATATGTAAACTTAACATGGTTTATTTCAACTTATAAAAATCTACTTGAGTTTTATATATAAAACGGCTTATTATTCAAACATACACATGGTACTTTTATTGTGAACCTTCTAAACATGATTTATAAATGGATTATAAGCTATACTCGAAACTTATTTTATTAACAACGGTTTATTTATTTTTGTAACCCTCATACACCATGTACAATTAGAACGTATACACGGGTCATGCCCGGATTTTCTAGAAACCTTACAATTATAATTCACAAGCGTATTTTTAAACTCTTTTAATAAAACCATTACTTACTTAAAGTATAATTCTTACATATTTTTGTCATCAACTAACATTTGATGTAAATATATATACTTTTAAATGACATTCTTATAATCCGAATCCGTCTACTATTATTTGTGATTACTTTCCGTACATCGTCTTTCGGTCGCCGACGAACCAAAGACTTATTCGTTGTTGGTGCTTTCTAATATTTGTACATGTATACTTATGCACTTCCAAGAGCCAATACTTGCAAATACTTAGGAAACTGTATATAAACTTAAATGTTGCCACACAAGCAATAACAACACAAACATTTTAAAACTTTTAAAACTTATTTAACCTTCATCGAGCCTCAAACTTGAAACTGTAAGCTAAACTTGCCATACTAATATAGGTCGTGTGTCGGTGCCGCTCACTATCACCACTCGATTCTTTTCACTATCAGACTGCTATTTACTAAGGTGAGTCATAGCCCCTCTTTTATCTATTTTGAACTCTTTGGGGGAGATACATGCTCGTTTTACTTACAAATTTTACTTGTTTATCTTAAATATTTTACTCTATTGATGAAACACTGTGTTTGTTTATTGAAACATATTACATGCTACACACCTGAACACAAGTATTTTTTTCTGGATGCTACCCTGATTGCTATTGCCTAAGTTAACACCCTTGCCAAAAGTCCCTCATATCATGAACCATTAATCACTTGCGAGAGAACGCAAATTTAGTGAATAGATCTATTGGCTGTTGACGCCCCATTTGAAGTTAGCCTGAAATGGTTACCAAATGCACTTTATTCGAATATAAATAGGAAGTTGGCAAACTCCTACTACGACGAGGGCACTATCACCCATATCATTTCATGGTGTGGCTATTTATATCATTTATGATATCACCCGATGTTAAGGTTTGCGTGTCATGAGGCTTAGGGCAATAATTATTATCTAATTTCACCCATAATTGTATTCGTTTCAATTATATTATCTAACTGGAAAACTTGTGTTCAAATGTTTTATATAAACACCAGGGAATCACCAAATCAAACGATTTTATGCAAACATTAAGGATCTACTCAACTATCGATCTGAGTAGTTTAACTAATTTTTATATAAACACTATTGATTCACTCAACTTTTGACCCAGTTAAGGCAAACAACAAACGAACTATGGGTGTATGACAACGTAACCCACTATTTACTTCATTATCTCACAAACTCGAATCACTTTAACTATTTTTACATCAATTCTATGAACTCACCAACCTTTGTGTTGACACTTTTTAGCATGTATTCTCAGGTTTTCTAAGGTGATAACTTACTCTTGTAGGCACTTGGCAAATGGCATGGCATGGTCATAGATGACTCTGATAAACAGTTGGGACCACTTCATTTTTTTATGGGCCTATTTTCACAATACTTTTGAAATATGTAAACTCATTGTTTATAATAGTGAAATTTATTCTAAACGGTTGTGATAAAAACCGTTCTTTGTACCTCATGTTATGATACTAGTTTAGTAGCACCCCATTGCATGTATGCTTCTGTTGGACCAGATGTTGGGGGTGTTACAGATGGTATCAGAGCCACAGGTTATAGAGAACTAGTATTTTCAAAACCCAGACTATAACCATTTTTCCGGAAACTTAACCCTATGATCGCCACGTGCCTGCCTGCCAAGCTGATGCCTCACTTGTGATGTTCCTCACTAATATACTTGATGAGATGTGTGTCGTACTATTGAATGATCTATATCCACTTATTTTCGCTATCTACCATAAGTATTTTCCATATACTTATGCTTACGTATCATACCTATCACCATATTACGTCTTTTCCTTACGTAATCTCATCATTCGTCCTTGAGTCTAGACACTTGTCTTAGCCTTTCAAAACATCTTTCAAAGGGCATATTACTAGTATAACTGAGTCGAGTATTTTAAAGTTCATTGAACCTCGGGTGAATATAGACTGATCACCTATATTCAACCAGGGACAGTGGGACATAGTCTGATCACCTATGTCCGACTCAGAGGTGAATTTTGTGATACTTGGAGAAGTTATAATGGAGATATGCCCGGTTGATTTTCTATTTGATTTCCAAGAAAGGTAAAATGTCTGAGTACGAGAATTGCATAAAGGGTTTACTTCAACTCACAACACACCAGAACCACAACACTCTTTCATTACAATGTTTTTTTTCTCTTCAACGAAACACTCTACTCATTGCGATGCTACGCTCTCTAAACGTACTATTCTAAACTATATTATTTTACCCCCCGTGCCCAGACTTTACCAATACTACGCATGGAGATTTGCTTAGCAGATGATGCATAACCATTTAAACATTACTTAACATATATTAATGACTTATATTTACTATTACGAGTTGTGTTACAGTCACCTCTACCCCAAACCACTCACAATTGACGAATCAGGATTAAATCACTAGTCGTAATAGGAACGACCCTCCATAGTACCTAATAGGAAAACCTTCTAATGGAAGTAAACAACGAAATAACCCATGAACCTTTAAGCATACAATAAGTTAGACTTGTAAACCAACGGAAACCTTAAGACCTTACGGAGTAACTTGAACCACTAGCTTCGGAACACAAAATCCTTCACTCATCCCTTGGGAATACCGGTTGTCTACCTTCCTACCCTTTTATAAAATAATACCCTGTGCCACTAGTAACATACGACCTGTTTTAAATTATCCTACGGTACACTCTATGAAATGTTTTACTACTATATCATAAAATCAAAATTTCAGCCTTATTGTTCTTTTATAAACAATGAATCTCTTTTCCAAATGTTTTATAAACTATTTTACAATTCATTTCACAAGTTACTATATAAACCGATTTGTTGTATCATAAACTATACTACAATTTTTCTATTATCTTGCAAATAATAGATTGTCTTCCTATTACTCTATAAATTGTTTTTTACAAATCATCTTATGAAATATATTTTTTACAAATCATCTTATGGACCATTTACTTCTATGAAAAGTGTTTTTATGCTATTACTTCACAAACAGAATAACCAACATTTTCTTTTGAAAATAAACTAAACGCTATAAGAGAATCACGTACCTCTGTCAGAAACTATAGACATCAACCCACCAAGTCTTGACGCTGTTTCATCTCTTAACAAGTTACCCACTCGCTCCTTACTATTAGATCCCCTTATTGATACACAACTATCACATGTAGCCAAGGAAAACACCCCACAACATAATATTCGATTGATTCGTTCATTTCAAGCCACTAGCACAACAATATAAGTCATGATACATCCCAGTACTGCCCAAGTAAATTAAGTACCCCAATTATAAAATTTACCATATAGTTAGCCACCAAACATTACCAAGCACTGGAAACTAGATCTCATCCCTAAACCTTTATAAATGTCATACTCAACTATACCCTCATCTTCGATAATTTCACTTTCAAAAATCTTAAAAAAAAAAAAAAAAAAAAAAAAAAAAAAAAAAAAAAACGCGTTTATACCAACTTCAAAAATATTTTTCCAAAATACTCATTTTGTAGGGTTAAAAATTTTCTCTGGTCAAAATTATATCAAAACTTTTGCGTATTAAAGAGCGACTAAGTGTTAATTTTTGTGAAGTTACTTTTATTTACCCCATGCTTAAAAACCCACACTACAAAATTATATATCTATTTTAGGCAGACCTTTAACTTTCACCTGTAACAAGACAAATATCCCCCGACTGAGTAGACCTAGAAGCCTAAGGATCAAATTCGTGCTAAATACCCACACTTAGTTCCCGAGACAACCCCGACCACTACCACAACTTAGGATTCCGGGACGGAATCCAGTATGAGGGGTAGGTACTGTAATACCTCGTAATTTACCCAGTCATTAATTAGTGTAAAACACAAAGTAATTTCATTTGGACGTTTAATAAACCACTTTTAAGGGTTATATTTTTTTATATTTTATTTAAATAAAACAACTACGAAATATGTTTGCCAACTAATTATGTGACGAATCTCACATCTCACTTCGAACGGGCTCACACACGTACCGACACCATATTAGTAATGGCTTAATTTCTATAACTATTTTTCGGAGTCAATAACTTTGCCCTTATATTATTTTTATAAAAAGGTTTCCAGAAATATACTTCTCGCATTTACGAAACCAAGATATCGTGTTTTCACCTGAGCTCAATGGGACATGGGGTGCACCCAATACCCACTAAATAATAATCATATACAAAATCCTGTATACCTTTTATTATATACACCCACACAGTTTTTCTTTTCTTCTGGTCCTGTCGATATCATCCACAAGTCCCCAAATCTTTTATTCAGGTCCATCAACCTCCGTAAGTCAAACCAAAAAGCAAAGAGCATATCATGGTGTGTCGCTATCTCTCTTTCTCTTATTCCCAAACAAATTCACGGGATCATCTAATACTTTTCAATGGAAAACGACTTTTGCTGGGTACATTCATTCACAGGATTTTGACCTCAAAAGCATGTCACAAATTTTCTTCTTTGTTTCCTTTTAATCCTACTCGAAGACCAGGGGAGCACCATAAGTTTACAACTCAAATCTCACTCACCAAAATTTTCACAAGATCAAGGTTTCTCAAGGTTCACTTGGTCGCTTGGGGTTTCCTTGGATTCGGTTTGAGTTATAATTTGTATATGGGTTTCGTGTTCTTGGTCTTCCTCTCCATTAAAACCACTCACACCCATTGTAAGGATTTCTTGATCTCCCTATACTTTGTAATTTTGTTGACTTCATTGGATAATAAGTTGTTGTTTTGATTGATTTTTCAAGTTGTAATCTCGAGTTGGTTTACGTATATCGATCGACATGTGCATATTCTTGTAAAACTGATATTTTTGTTGTTGTTTCTTGTGTGGAAAATTAAATAAATCACAACTAAACAAAGATTGGCTCGTAGATTTGAAGTGATAATTTTCCTGCTTAGCAGCTTATTTAGTATTGGGATGTTTGAGTTTGGTTTTTGATGTGGTTCGAAACACAATGTGGTTTAACCACAGTGGTGCATTGTTGTTTAGATTTAAAAAAAATGGAAATTGTTTCATCCTTGCTTCTTTTCTTGTGTGTCGAATGAGTTGGGGGTCCCGTATTTCTCGACTCGTTTTTGGCTTCTTGTAAATGTTCAAGTAGCTTTTGCTTGTCTTCTTTTAGGCCTCCTGGATATGTGCTTGTAGTGATTGTGTTTGGATTTCCATTTGGGTCGAAACCCACTGTGTTCGAACCACAGTGGTGAGCTTTATTGATTTTTGGCTTCTAAAAAGTTGTGTTGGGTTTGATTTTGCTAAATAAAATGTGAAGTACTATTTGAGTGCGTCATATGGCTGTTGTGTCGGACGCAACCAACAGCCATAACACGAGTCCAACGAGGGTCATGGGTATGAGGTGTATTGTGAGGTCCAAAGTGTTCGGGTTTTGACTTTTGATTATTTGAAGCTCGAAATATAAACGTTGGTTTTACTCCTCTTGTATCAAATGTCATAACCTCCTAAATTGTTTTCTTGATGTTGATTGTTGATATTGGTCGAGGCCCAACAGGAAATCAAGGGAGTGTGTGAGTTGTTTTACAATTTGAGCCACAAGCCACTAAATTAAAAATATATTTGTTTGTGTATTAAAACAGGGCCGCAACCCACTTAAAGATTTTGGATAAACTTAGTATAGTTACGTTGGTACAATTTCGACATATCCATCAACTTATTCCACGACTTGAGTTCCAACTCGTTTCATTTCACTCAACCACGCGTTCGCAACATAACTTATAACGAGTTTATAAAAGCACACTTATTAACTCAAAATCCATATATATATATATATATATATATATATATATATATATATATATATATATATATATACTATAACACCTACAACCATAAGCTCTATTATACATTTAAAGCTTATAATTTTAAATATACTTGTAAGATTATTAATTCACAACGTGTCACACCCCCAAAATACCTGAATGGCAGCGGAATGGAATACCTGGGGGTGACGGTCATAGCACCACAGTTACAGTTATATTGAACGACCTAAAGTGTCGTTTTGAAAATACATCGTTTGATTTATTTAAAAACATTCAAAGTTACAAAGCATAGGTCCCAAAGTCTAGAAAAGTTTAAGGAAATAAGTTTGGTACAATCAAACGATAATATATAAGTGCATGAAAATCCAAAATGAGACGCGTCATCCTTGCTACTCACTAAAATGACTCCATGCATGCCATGAAGGATAACCCTTAGTTACCTGAAAATACATTGCTAAAACGGTCAACATAAAGTTGGTGAGAAATCATAGGTTTATAAGTTAAATTGGATGTACATATGCCATAAGTAAAATAAAGTGACAAAATGTCATAAAGAAAGCTACATTAACTCTTAAGCTCATGACCCCGAAGCTAGACATAGTTACTTGGCCCCAAATGAGTGTTTACCAGGCACTCTAATATATTAGACATGAAATGCATCCGTAATTCCATTGGAGCAACCCAAACACGGATGGAGGAGTCACCCTCAATAGATCTATTCACTCACACTCACTTGTAGATTAATTAACGGTCCATGATAATAAAGGGGACTTGTCTTGACGTAGTAATAAGGCAACTTAAGCAATGTAAGGAATTTAATACTTATGCATGTACAAAAAAATAAGTGATGCAATGTAACATCCGTGATTTTAGCAGGTTAGTTAGACTTTGAGCTTCGAGTTAATCTAACTTTGTTTGGTGTGTTTGGGTAGTTATATGGGTGTTATTGTGTGTTATAGTGTGGTTAGTATTTGAGTTAGCACTAAATCCCTTCGCGTTGTGGTTGTTATTGTGATTTTTGATGATGTTGATTTTGGGAAAGTTCATTTTCATCACCTATGTGGTGTAGAAATGACTTGTGTATATTTGACGTTTTGAGTTTTTGCGTAACGAGTCTTCGTTCAAGATATTGAGTGTTAGTAAGTTACGGGGATGTTGTTTTTATGAGGAAATGCTTATGGAGTGTGTAAAAATCTATTTTTGGAAACTTTATTTTGAAAATGAATATATTTTCCGGTTTGTCGTAAAATTAAGGTTTATCGCGAAAGACGTTAGGTTTTGTTATGGGAATACATAAAATATGAAAAGTATGAGGTTTTGAGTGTAATAAATTAATTAATAAAAAAAATAAAAAATATATTATTTAGGGGGGGGGGGGCGGCCGATTAAGGGTGTTAGGGGGAAAAAGGAAACCAAATTTGATACCAAATACAACTCTAAGCCTTAAGGGTTATCCAAATTAATTATAAATACAAAATCAAAACTCCCCTATCTCTTTTTCCTGCATATTGAGTCAAAACAAGGGGGAATCCAAGAAGAAAAATTAGGGTTTCATAATTGTCTAGCAATAATCAAGAATCAAGGTAAAATCTTTAACCCTTATGTGTAATTAATCAATTATTGTTATGATTCATGTACTAATTAATATGATGGAATCTAAGGTTTATATAATTCTGTAAATTATTGAAGTAAAACATGTTAGGATGATTATATGTTAATATTATTGTTAATGGTTAAGGGAATTGAGTGTTAAATGCGTTAGACGTTGTGTTAGGGTTTGGACAGATTCATAAGGCTGTAAAGATGTGAGTGTACATAAAATATGGTGATGAGTTAAGTCACGAATTTTAGGTCTAAATTGTAGTATAATGAAAGATCTTTCCAAAAAAGTCCAGCCACGATCAATTTTGAGGTCGGGAAGTCGGTCTTTTGTTTTTTCTTTGTTAAGGTGACAAAGCTGTCAAACCGGGACAGATTTTGGGTAAAAGTTTGAGGGTGGCATGTGGCTGTAAAAGTGGTATTTTGACTTGGTCTTCTGGAATAGTTAAGTTTTAGGTTATATTAGATTTTTTTTGAAAATTGACTTTCATTTGGGAAATCCAAGTCCAATTTGAAACCCGATGGGGGGAAAACCTTCAACTTAAGCCGCCCGAAGGCACGACACTTAAATTGAAGTAAACCCTGCCTTCTCCAGATTCGAACCCTTGTGAGTTGAAACCTTCATTGAAGGACTTTGAAATCGTACCGACAAGGCAGTGGTCCACAAGGGAGGACTTCCCGGTTTAATTATAAATACAACTCTAAGCCTTAAGGGTTATCCAAATTAATTATAAATACAAAATCAAAACTCCCCTATCCCTTTTTCCTACATATTGAGTCGACACAAGGGGGAATCCAAGAAGAAAAATTAGGGTTTCATAATTGTCTAGCAATAATCAAGAATCAAGGTAAAATCTTTAACCCTTATGTGTAATTAATCAATTATTGTTATGATTCATGTAATAATTAATATGATGGAATCTAGAGTTTATATACTTCTGTAAATTATTGAAGTAAAATATGTTAGGATGATTATATGTTAATATTATGGTTAATGGTTAAGGGAATTGAGTGTTAAACGCGTTAGACGTTGTGTTAGGGTTTGGACAGATTTGTAAGGCTGTAAAGATGTGAGTGTACATAACAGATGGTGATGAGTTAAGTCACGAATTTTAGGTCTAAATTTTAGTATAGTGAAAGAGATTTCCAAAAAGTCCAGCCATGATCAATTTTGAGGTCGGGAAATCGGTGTTTTGATTTTTCTTTGTTAAGGTGTCAAAGCTGTCAAACCGGGACAGATTTTGGGTAAAAGTTTGAGGGTGACATGTGGTTGTAAAAGTGATATTTTGATGTGGTCTTGTGGAATAGTTAAGTTTTAGGTTATATTAGACTACCACGAAGAGGATTCGCGATAAAAACTTGTGGAAGTAATTATTAAAAATCAAAACTTTTTGGTGTGCGTTCAGATCCGAATTTGAGTAGTTGACAAGTTTGAATTTTCTATGAGTACTTGTGTGTGTTATTGGTCCATGGTCTTCTGGGATTAGCTTCTATGCTTATGAGAGACCATGGTAAATTTTTGGTGTGAGTTGTTAAGCTTTATTTGTCGTGATTATTTGTCGTATGCATGCTATGTGTGATTATTTGCTTGTGTGGATGTATATGGGATCCAATTAGGAGGATGTTTATCCTGTTACTCGCGCATGCGACCTAATTGATGTTTGATATGTTTATGGGATCCAATTAGGAGGATGCTTATCCAGTTACTCGCGCATGCGACCTAATTGATGTTTATGGGGTCGGAGGACACAAGCCGTCCTAATGGTTTGCTTTATGAGTGTTTTTGCCTTTACGTGTGGATATTGATTTGCAAATGCATGTAGCTATATGATAACCTATAATTATTTGTCTACCTATATTTTGTAATCACAGTTAATTTGGTTGCCTTGTGTGTTGAGTCTCAAACCTATGAATCTCACCAACGTTATGTTGACATTTTAAGCATCATTTTCAGGGGAGCATTCTAAGGCCAAAGTTGAGGGCAGCAATTAGGCGAGACTTAGTTGCATCGAGACTTACTTATGTTTTGGGATTTGATTTTATTTGGATTTGGATATGATACATTTATGTTTTATGTTTGGTACTTTCAAACTTATTGAAGTTACCTTTTGGATTTTATTTTGTTTATCTTTGGGTATTCTTACAACACTGAGTGTTGGTACATTGCTCTATTTATGTGCATGTAGTTGTTCTCTATGTTGACACCAGGTGTTGTGATGATATCCATGAAGTTACACCCGCGCGTTTCCGCCGTGGTGGGGTGTGACATGCAATGTATTCTCCCCCGTGGGTTTTGAAATCAAAATATTGAATTAAAAACAGGCTATGAAAACTCACCTCGAAGTGATGATACTTTGAGATGAAATGATAGGGACAACAAAGAACGAATATCAACCGCAATCTAAGATGAATGATAACGATCTAATTTAGATCATGAAATGATGTAATGAATGTACATGCACATGATACCTATACCACTCATAACTTGAAAATACTAGTTATTGTCGAAATAAAGTATTTTCCATATTTAAGAAAAATAAGTCTAACTAGACTTATAAAAACTAGTCGTAGGATATCGTATATAAAACGTTAGTGTTATATTCATCGCCTTGAAAACCTTGAAATAACGTCAAGTAGTCGTATAAATAAGCTTTGGGTCGAACGCACTTCATTAGTTAAGAATATATCTCTTGAACAATAAATCTAGAAAATATAGTATTTAGTACGTAGTTTTATTATTTCTATTAGTGACTACTATTATATGTATAGTTTTGACGATTTTGAAACGTGTATAACTTTGTCGTTTTAAGTTCATTTTCTTCGTTCTTTATATCCACGGATTCGTCTTAACTTGTATTAATATATTTTTGATAGGTCGGCTTCTCTAGGTTACGTCTAACGCCTCGGTTTGTCCGACAAAAATCGTCCAACAGCATGAATATTTTCAGAAAAATAGTTTTCGTCGTTAAACTTACAAAAATCATATCTCCTTCGTTATAAACCCGTTTTAATCCGTTCTTTTGCAAAAAGTTTCGTTTTTGAAAGTAGTTTCTAAATCTTTGCAAAAAGTTTCGTTCCTGAGTTTTCCAGATTTGGCTTTTTGGGACAGTAGGTTCCTAGATAAGTTCTAAACTCATTTCTAATGTTCTAAACTAGTTTCTAATCCACCCAAATCACCTCCAATCACCACAAATCTAGTCTATTCCTACCATACACCTTCTTAAGGTGTCATGGGTTCTTAAACATCATAAATCAAATAGATCTAACAAGGGTTTCCATTTCTAGGGTTTCAAAGATATAAGTATATATAACGAGTGATATAAACTAACATATGCATGTAATCTGGTATAGAAATCATATGATCATAAAAATAACTTGAAGAAATTATGAAAAAGAGTTTGACAACTTACTTTGAAAGATTATAGACCTTGGATGAGTAAAACCTAAGAAACCTTGAGTTTTTTATTTCAAAACTCAAACAAGGATCACCAAAGGAACTTAAATATAGCTTGATCTTGGAAAAATGGTGGATTTTGGTCATGGTTTGGTTTGTGGCCGTGGGTTTGGAGTAGAGAAAAGAGAGAATGGTTTTTGATCTTGACTTATGGATGAGTATGTAGTAAGATACTAGATATTTTCTAAGGTTATAATACATCAAAAAGAATTAATGCTAGAGGTTAGGGGGGGGGGGTGTTGTGTGGCCGGTTTTTCAAAGAGGAAAAGGGCAAAAGTAAGTTTGATTTAATTAGGATGGGTAGTGGAGTGTAAGTGTAGTTTGTAGTTGTAGGTTTTAGGTAGTTTTAGTTAGTTTAGTTTTAATCGCGTACCGGGTTTGATAGAAATAAATTTTAACGAAGTTAACCGGAACTTAATAAAGTCATAAAAATGATAAAAATATGTTGGGTACAAAAATTGAGTGTTTGGACAATTATTATTTAGTTTTCATGAAAACCATCGTAATTGTATTAAACTTACGATGTAAATTAAATAAATTCCCAAAATACCGGGTAAATGAATTTTATAATTTTTGTGACGTTGTAAGGGGTTTAAAAATATATTGGAACCATTGTGGAAATTTTTAGATATGTTAGTTATATTTATTAATCATATGTTAGCGTTTATTTAAAAATAAATATACGTAAAACGTTAAATATATCAAAAATATTAATATGAATATTCTACGAGTGGTATAGTATGCAAATGCTATTATGATGATATGTAGACTATTTCTAGTCTGTATGAAATGTCCCTACTGATAAAGCATGAATTCGCACCTGAACCAATACGGTTACGCGAATTTAAATACCCGTAAACTAAATTTACGATGAAATGAGGAATGCAAATGAATAGTGTTTTCTTTCCGGAAATGAATAGTATTTTGTGAATAGTAATATTTTTGAACGCTTCTCAGAATATCAAACTGACCTAAAAAATGATGAATAGTAAAATGATGAATAGTGTTTTGATGAATAGTGATTTATAATAGTAAATTGTCGAAGTTTGGAAAATGACCTTAAATGGTGAGTTGTGACAGTCGCCCACCTAAAAAGGAATTCAGTCCCTGAATTCAGCTAGTGTTGGTCTCGGTAATAGGTTTGGTGAAAAGATGTGGATACTTGCGTCGCATTTGGTCTTCTCGTTCCCATGTAAACTCGGGTCCTCTTCGAGAATTCCAGCGAACCTTCACGATCGGAATTCGACTCTGCTTCAACTGTTTGACCTCTCGGTCCATGATTTCAACTGGTTCTTCCACAAAGTTAAGCTTGTCATCGAGTTGAATTTTTTCTAGTGGTATAACGGAAGACTCGTCCGAAAGACATTTCTTGAGGTTTGAGACATGAAACGTGTTATGTACGTTGCTGAGTTCTGATGGAAGTTCAAGCTTGTAAGCTACTGGACCAATCCTTTCCAGTATCTTAAATGGACCAATGTATCTCGGGTTCAACTTCCCACGTTTCCTAAATCGTATCACGCCCTTCCAAGGCGGGACTTTCAACATGACTTTGTCTCCGACCTGGAATTCCAATGGTTTGCGTCGAACATCTGCGTAGCTTTTCTGTCTACTTCTAGCTATTTCGAGTCTTTCTCGAATCTGGATTATCTTTTCTATTGTTTCTCGAACCATCTCCGGGCCAGTACATTGTACATCACCGACTTCGGCCCAACAAACTGGAGATCGACACTTTCGACCATAAAGTGCCTTTAATGGTGCTGCTTTTATGCTTGAATGGTAGCTGTTGTTATAAGAAAACTCGATCAATGGAAAATGGTTAGCCCAACCATTTCCAAAGTCAATCACACATGCTCGCCGCATGTCCTCGAGTGTCTGAATAGTTCTCTCGCTCTGACCATCGGTCTGAGGATGGTAAGCAGTGCTCATGTCCAATTTGGATCCAAAGGAATCTTGTAACGACTTCCAAAAGTTTGAAGTAAAGCGACTATCTCTGTCAGAAATAATGGAGATTAGTGCTCCATGTCTTGAGACTATTTCCTTGACATAAAGTCTGGCAAGTTGTTCCATGGAATAAGTCTCTCTAATGGGTATGAAGTGGGCTGATTTGGTAAGACGATCAACAATTACCCAAATAGCATCGTAACCTCCTAACGTCTTGGGAAGTTTAGTGACAAAGTCCATTGTAATACGCTCCCACTTCCATTGTGGAATTTCTGGTTGTTGAAGTAATCCTGACGGTTTCTGGTACTTAGCTTTCACTTTAGCACAAGTAAGGCATTTGCTGACGTACGTAGCCATTTCTGCTTTCATGTTCGGCCACCAATAAAGCTTTTTGAGATCCTGAAACATCTTATCAGAACCTGGATGGATAGAGTACTTCAACTTATGTGATTCATGCATAATCAATTCTCGTACACCACCATAGAGTGGTATCCAACTTCGATCCTTGAAGCATAACACTCCATCTGCTCTCTTTACAAAGCTATTTTTGTTCTGTGGCATACCATAAAGTTTCTCATGTGGTCGATTTTCTTCCTTGAGAGCCTCAATCTGAGCTTCTAAAATTTTTGATGGTAATGGGGAAATGATGGTCATTCCCAATGACCTGACTCTCAAAGGTTTGAGTCGTTCTTTTCGGCTAAGTGCGTCTGCTACAACATTTGCTTTTCCTGGGTGATATCGGATTTCACAATCGTAATCACTCAGCAATTCTAGCCAACGACGTTGTCTCATATTAAGTTCCTTCTGATCAAGTATATGTTGTAAGCTCTTGTGGTCGGTAAAAACTACGCACTTGGTACCATAAAGATAGTGTCTCCAAATCTTGAGTGCAAAAACTACTGCACCCAACTCCAAGTCATGAGTAGTGTAATTCTTCTCGTGTGTTTTAAGCTGTCTAGATGCATAAGCTATCACCTTCTCATTTTGTATTAGCACAGCTCCAAGTCCTATATACGAGGCATCGCAATATACCACAAAGTTCTTAGTACCTTCTGGTAGTGAAAAAATTGGTGCACTACAAAGCTTCTGCTTCAATAACTGAAATGAAGATTCCTGCTTCTCTCCCCATTCATACGTTTGATTCTTTTGTGTCAGCTTAGTCAGCGACTTCGCTATCTTAGAAAATCCTTCAATGAACCTTCTGTAATATCCTGCAAGTCCTAGGAATTGATGAATTTCTGTAGGAGACTTAGGCGTATCCCAATCTTTAACTGCCTCGATCTTTGCTGGGTCGACTTGTAATCCTTGGCTATCAATGACATGGCCAAGAAATTGAACTCTTTGTATCCAAAAATCACACTTTGAAAATTTGGCATACAATTTCTCCTTCTTGAGTAGTTCCATAATTGTTCTGAGGTGTTCTTCGTGCTCTTCCTTACTCTTGGAATAAATCAAGATATCATCAATGAATACGATCACAAACTTATCAAGATACGGTTTGCACACCCTATTAATGAGATCCATGAATACCGCAGGTGCGTTGGTTAATCCGAAAGGCATTACTTGAAACTCATAATGACCATAACGTGTTCTAAATGCCGCCTTCGGGATATCCTCTTCCCGAAATCTAAGTTGATGGTAACCGGATCTTAAATCAATCTTGGAATAAAAGCAGGAACCTTGTAACTGATCGAACAAGTCGTTGATTCTGGGGAGTGGTAACGATTCTTCACCGTTAACTTGTTCAGCTCATGATAGTCGATGCAAATTTTGAAAGATCCGTCCTTCTTCTTCACAAACAAAACCGGTTCTCCCCAAGGCGAGGAACTCGGTCTAATAAATCCTTTGTCCAAAAGTTCTTGTAATTGGTTCGACAATTCTTGCATCTCAGAAGATGCAAGTCGATACGGTGCTCGCGCAAATGGTGCGGCTCCTGGCACTAATTCAATTTGAAACTCAACTTGGCGTGTAGGCGGAAGTCCTGGCAATTCTTCTGGAAAAACTTCTGGAAAATCCTTAACTATTGGCACATCTTCAAGTCGTTTCTCATCCGACTTCTTCTCCGTGATGTGAGACAAAAATGCATAACAACCCTTCTTTATGTACTTCTCGGTTTTAATGCATGATATGATACTGAGTCTAGTTCCATTTCGCTCTCTGCGAACAACTAAAGTTTCACCACTACCATTTCGCTCTCTGCGAACAACTAAAGTTTCACCACTATAAGGAAGATGAACAACTTTCTCATCACAAATAATTCTTGCACGATGTCGAGACAACCAATTCATACCGATAACAACGTCGAAACTTCCAAGTTCTACGGGCATGAGGTCTATATTGAATGGATGGTTTAGGAAATTTATTGTGCAACCACGGACAACGGTGTTGGTGTTAACTAAAGACCCATCGGCTAGTTCAACGATATAGGGAATGTCTAAGGTGGTTGGTTCTATGTTAAGTGAAGGTGCAAATGCAATAGAAACAAAACTTCTATCCGCTCCTGAATCAAATAAAATGGATGCATAACGATTATTAATGAGGAACGTACCCGCAACAACATTCGGGTCCTCTCGGGCATCTTCTCCTCCCATAACATAAGCTCTTCCTCGAGCCACTCCACCTTGGTTTCTAGTTCCTTAATTCTTCTTCTTTGGGCACTCGCTCCTATAGTGTCCAATTTCTCCGCAGCCAAAACATGTTACTGGTGGTTTCTGATTGTCACCCAAGATTGGAAGCCTACAATCTTTGGTGTGGTGACCAACCTTCTTGCAGTTGCCACATAGATCTGGGCAACGTCCTGGGTTATGATGCTTCTGAAATTTCTCACACTTAGGTAGATTACCCGCATATCCTTTCCCTTCAGTTGGCCCTGCAGCATAGGCCTTTGCTACTTCCTGTCTCTTACGTGGTGGCTGAATAGCATTCCCACCTTTGTTATAGTCAAACCTCCTCTTGTTGTTGTTATTGTTTCGATTGTTGTTGTAATTGTTGTTGTTTCGAGTGTTGTTGTAGTTGGTGTTGTTTGAACAGTTATTATTGTTGTTGACAGCAGACTCACCCTTTACCACCTGAACCATAAGTTTTTGAGTTATTCGAATAGCCTCTTCCATTGATTGTGGGTCGAAAGACATCACATCCCCTCGGATGCTTTCAGGAAGTCCACCAGTGAAGTTCTCCATCTTTTTCTCATCATCTGGAACCATAGTTAGACATAGTGCAGCCAACTCTTGAAACCTCCTGATGTCGGTCTCGATATCATCACCTTTTGTTACCAGCTCATAGAATTATGTTTCCAATTTCTTCACCTCAGTACGAGGGCAAAACTTCCTAGTCATCAGCTTCTTGAATTGATCCCAGGTGAGCTTGTAGGCATTCTCCATACCAATAGGCTGAGCATGAGAATTCCACCATGACATAGCTTCATCCAGAAGCATACCTGTAGCAAATTTTACCTTGCTAACATCAGGGCAACTGCACATGAGGAACACATTCTCAGTCTTTTCAAACCAGCGGATAAAAGCAACCGCTCCCTCAGTGCCCTTAAACTTGATGGGATCACTAATCTTGAAATCCTTCCAAGTGCATTCACGCCTAATAGTGGGTGGTTCAACCACCCCTGTATTAGGAGCAATCTCAGCAGCCCTAGCAGCAACTTCAGCTCTCTCAGTCTCCAGAGCTTCTGCTATACTATCCCTGACCAACTTGCGGATAGCGGCTTGAGTCATAGCTAGTGTTTCTGGTGCAACCTTTCCTTTCCTTGGCGCCATACTTCTGATAAATCACAATGGACAATAACCATGAGAAAATCATAACAGAAATAGTCATCGTACCAAAGGTATACACCGACAACATGTATATATACAACCACAACAAGTATAAATACAACCACGACATGTACGAGTACAACCACAACCTGTATAAATACAATCATGACATGTATAGATACAACCACAACAAGTATAAATACGATAACAATAAAGAGCAACCACGAAACATCATAAATATAGTCACAACACGTGAATATAATACATGAAAATATTGGCCTACATGGACCGATATAATATATAGCACAACCATTCCAACATAGTAGAGTCATACTTGATACATTTGTTTGTACAACAACCAAAAGACTACAAGTTCTTGAACTATGTCCCACACCTCGGGACTAGGAAAATAGTAAAAGTTAATATAATACAAGTCTATGCCTAGGCTCCTCCGGGTGCTCTAGATGCTCCAGGTGCTCCAAATCCTCCAGGTCCTCCCCTAACGCGGCAGATCTCCCGATCCATCGCAACAACAATCTCCTCCAAGTGCTCAACTCGAAGCTGGAGGGCAGCCTCCCTGGTCTCTGCAGCTGTCATCCTCTCCTGAGCTAATGCCAACTGATGTGCCTGATCTCCCTGCGTCTCCTGAGTCATCTGAGCTCTGTCTCGTATCTCAGGCAACTCATCCCTAAGCTGATCAATCAGCTCCTGGTGCCCCTCCTGCCGTGCCTCCAGTCCATGATAAGACACGTCAATGCTAACCCTGCCTAAGAGTAATCCCTCAACCTGCTCCTCGACCTCCTCAAGTCGAGTAGTGAGGGTGTCATCTACTCTATAACCCAACCTATTAATCTGCTCCTGTTGATCCCCTATCTGGGCATCCAAAGTAAGTGCTGTAGGCCCTCTAGTAGCAGCTGCTCTAGAAATCTCACCTATATGATATAGTGGTGGTGGTGGAAGGTCTGAAGTCTTAGTAGTAGGTGATGCTAGGGTAGTAAACCTTGCACGCTTCCTGAGCGGCAAAAGTGAAGTAGATGTAGAAGTAGTAGTGGGCATAGCTGGTGGTGTAGGTAATGTAGGAACAGTAGGAATCCTAAAAGTAGAGGTAGCAGTGCGTACACTCTTTCTAGCACCTATGGTTGTCTTGCTACGACGAAACATAAGTTTCGGTTCTGGGGAAATAGAAGTAGCAGGAGATGATATATCTGTAGGCGTACGGGTAACATCTAGTGGTGCAATGGGAGAAATATGAGGAGTAGGAGCAATCTCTTCCTCCTCGAAAGGCTCAGTATCCTCACCTGATGCCAAGAGTGGCAACACAGGTACTGGAGGAATGGGTGGTAAAACAGCAGTGGAAGACATAGCGTCCTCAATGTCAGTGTCTGAGGAAAGTATAATCATGTTCGGATCTGAAGACATGTCTCTGTGATAATGAAGGTGAAATGAAATGAAATGAATAATTCGTGTAATGAAATTGCCTAAAACAATAAATATGCACTTATGATGTAATGATGAGATGCTATGATGATGTGGTTATAGTCTAGGGTCTATGATACATCCTAGTTCGCTATAACCTTAGCTCTGATGCCAATCTGTCACACCCCCAGAATACCTGAATGGCAGCGAAATGGAATACCTGGGGGTGACGGTCATAGCACCACAGTTACAGTTATTTTGAACGACCTAAAGTGTCGTTTTGAAAATACATCGTTTGATTTATTTAAAAACATTCAGAGTTACAAAGCATAGCTCCCAAAGTCTAGAAAAGTTTGGTACAATCAAACTATAATATATAAGTGCATGAAAATCAAAAATGAGACGCGTCATCCTTGCTACTCACTAAAATGACTCCATGCATGCCATGAAGGATAACCCTTAGTTACCTAAAAATACATTGCTAAAACGGTCAATATAAAGTTGGTGAGAAATCATAGGTTTATAAGTTAAATCGGATGTACATATGCCATAAGTAAAATAAAGTGACAAAATGTCATAAAGAAAGCTACATTGACTCTTAAGCTCATGACCCCGAAGCTAGACATAGTTACTTGGCCCCAAATGAGTGTTTACCAGGCACTCTAATATATTAGACATGAAATGCATCCATAATTCCGTTGGAGCAACCCAAACACGGATGGAAGAGTCACCCTCAATAGATCTATTCACTCACACTCGCTTGTAGATTAATTAACGGTCCATGATAATAAAGGGGACTTGTCTTGACGTGATAATAAGGCAACTTAAGCAATGTAAGGAATTTAATACTTAGGCGTGTACAAAAAAATAAGTGATGCAATGTATTCTCCCCCGTGGGATTTTAAATCAAAATATTGAATTAAAAACGGGGCTATGAAAACTCACCTCGAAGTGATGATACTATGAGATGAAATGATAGGGACAACAAAGAATGAATATCAACCACAACCTAAGATGAATGATAACGATCTAATTTAGATCATGAAATGATGTAATGAATGTACATGCACATGATACCTATACCACTCATAACTTGAAAATACTAGTTATTGTCAAAATAAAGTATTTTCCATACTTAAGAAAAATAAGTCTAACTAGACTTATAAAAACGAGTCGTAGGATATCATATATAAAACGTTAGTGTTATATTCATCGCCTTGAAAACCTTGAAATAACGTCTAGTAGTAGTATAAATAAGCCTTGGGTCATACGTACTTCATTAGTTAAGAATATATCTCTTGAACAATAAATCTAGAAAATATAGTATTTAGTACGTAGTTTTATTATTTCTATTAGTGACTACGATTATATATATAGTTTTGACGATTTTCAAACGTGTATAACTTTGTCGTTTTAAGTTCATTTTCTTTGTTCTTTATATCCACGGATTCGTCTTAACTTGTATTAATATATTTTTGATAGCTCTGCTTCTCTAGGTTACGTCTAACACCTCGGTTTGTCCAACGAAAATCGTCCAACAGCATGAATATTTTCAGAAAAATAGTTTTCGTCGTTAAATTTGCAAAAATCATATCTCCTTCGTTATAAACCCGTTTTAATCCGTTCTTTCACCAAAAGTTTCATTTTTGAAAGTAGTTTCTAAATATTTGGTTAAAAATCACCCCTGAGTTCCTGAGTTTTCCAGATTTGGCTTTTTGGGACAGTAGGTTCCTAGATAAGTTCTGAACTCATTTCTAATGTTACAAACTAGTTTCTAATCCACCCAAATCACCTCCAATCACCACAAATCTAGTCTATTCCTACCATACAACTTCTTAAGGTGTCATGGGTTCTTAAACATCATAAATCAAGTAGATCTAACAAGGGTTTCTATTTCTAGGGTTTCAAAGATATACTTATATATAATGAGTGGTATAAACTAACATATGCATGTAATCTTGTATAGAAATCATATGATTATAAAAATAACTTGAAGAAATTATGAAAAAGAGTTTGACAACTTACTTTGAAAGATTATAGACCTTGGATGAGTAAAACCTAAGAAACCTTGAGTTTTTTATTTCAAAACTCAAACAAGGATCACCAAATGAACTTAAATATAGCTTGATCTTGGAAAAATGGAGGATTTTGGTCTTGGTTTGGTTTGTGGCCGTGGGTTTGGAGTAGAGAAAAGAGAGAATGGTTTTTGATCTTGACTTACGGATGAGTATGTAGTAAGATACTAGATATTTTCTAATGTTATAATACATCAAAAAGAACTAATGCTAGAGGTTAAAGGGGGGGGGGGGGTTGTGTGGCCGGTTTTTCAAAGAGGAAAAAGGGCAAAAGTAAGTTTGATTTAATTAGGATGGGTAGTGGAGTGTAAGTGTAGTTTGTAGTTGTAGGTTTTAGGTAGTTTTAGTTAGTTTAGTTTTAATTGGGTACCGGGTTTGCTAGAAATAAATTTTAACGAAGTTAACCGAGACTTAATAAAGTCATAAAAAATGATAAAAATATGTTGGGTACAAAAATTGAGTGTTTGGACAATTATTATTTAGTTTTCACGAAAACCGTCGTAATTATATTAAACTTACGATGTAAATTAAATAAATTCCCAAAATACCGGGTAAATGAATTTTATAATTTTTGTGACGTTGTAAGGGGTTTAAAAATATAACGGAACCATTGTGGAAATTTTTAGATATGTTAGTTATATTTATTAATCGTATATTAGCGTTTATTTAAAAATAAATATACGTAAAACGTTAAATATATCAAAAATATTAATATGAATATTCCATGAGTGGTATAGTATGCAAATGCTATTATGATGATATGTAGACTAATTCTAGTCCGTATGAAATGTCCCTACTGATAAAGCATGAATTCGCACCTGAACCAATACGGTTACGCGAATTTAAATACCTGTAAACTAAATTTACGATGAAATGAGCAATGCACATGAATAGTGTTTTCTTTTCGGAAATGTATAGTGTTTTGTGAATAGTAATATTTTTGAACGCTTCTCAGAATATCAAACTGACCTAAAAATGATGAATAGTAAAATGATGAATAGTGATTTATGAATAGTAAATTGTCAAAATTTGGAAAATGACCTAAAATGGTGAGTTGTGACACAACGCATATTTCAACTTATATGTAAACTAAACATGGTTTATTTCAACTTATAAAAATCTACTTGAGTTTTATATATAAAACGGCTTATTATTCAAACATATACATGGTACTTTTATTGTGAACCTTCTAAACATGATTTCTAAATGGATTATAAGCTATACTCGAAACTTATTTTATTAACAACGTTTTATTTATTTTTGGAACCCTCATACACCATGTACAATTAGAACGTATACACGGGTCATGCCCGAATTTTTTAGAAACCCTACAATTATAATTCACAAGCGTATTTTTAAACTCTTTTAATAAAACCATTACTTACTTAAAGTATAATTCTTACATATTTTTATCATCAACTAACATTTGATATAAATATATATACTTTTAAATGACATTCTTATAATCCGAATCCGTCTACTATTATTTGTGATTACTTTCCGTACATCGTCTTTCGGTCGCCGACGAACCAAAGACTTATTCGTTGTTGGTGCTTTCTAATATTTGTACATGTATACTTATGCACTTCCAAGAGCCAATACTTGCAAATACTTAGGAAACTGTATATAAACTTAAATGCTGCCACACAAGCAATAACGACACAAACATTTTAAAACTTATTTAAACTTCATCGAGTCTCAAACTTGAAACTGTAAGCTAAACTTGCCATACTAATCTAGGTCGCGTGTCGGTGCCGCTCACTATCACCACTCGATTCTTTTCACTATCAGACTGCTATTTACTAAGGTGAGTCATAGCCCCTCTTTTATCTATTTTGAACTCTTTGGGGGAGATACATGCTCGTTTTACTTACAAATTTTACTTGTTTATCTTAAATATTTTACTCTATTGATGAAACACTGTGTTTGTTTATTGAAACATATTACATGCTACACACCTGAACACAAGTATTTTTTTTCTGGATGCTACCCTGATTGCTATTGCCTAAGTTAACACCCTTGCCAAAAGTCCCTCGTATCATGAACCATTAATCACTTACGAGTAAACGCGAATTTAGTGAATAGATCTATTGGTAGTTGACGCCCCATTTGAGGTTAGCCTGAAATGGTTACCAAATGGCAAACTCTTACTACGACGATGGCACTATCACCCACATCATTTCAT
This sequence comes from Artemisia argyi, assembly GCA_030686995.1. Taxonomy (NCBI): domain Eukaryota; kingdom Viridiplantae; phylum Streptophyta; class Magnoliopsida; order Asterales; family Asteraceae; genus Artemisia; species Artemisia argyi. The sequence goes on along the minus strand of CM060682.1, from coordinate 106,639,821 downwards.
GGTGTGGGCTATTTATATCATTTATGATATCACCCGATGTTAAGGTTTGCGTGTCATGAGGCTTAGGGCAATAATTATTATCTAATTTCACCCATAATTGTATTTGTTTCAAATATATTATCTAACTGGAAAACTTGTGTTCAAATGTTTTATATAAATACCAGGGAATCACCCAATCAAAAAATTTTATGCAAACATTACGTATCTACTCAACTATCGACCTGAGTAGTTCAACTGATTTTTATATAAACACTATTGATTCACTCAACTTTTGACCCGGTTAGGGCAAACAACAAACAAACTATGGGTGTATGACAACGTAACCCACTATTTACTTCATTATCTCACAAACTCGAATCACTTAACTATATTTACATAAATTCTATGAACTCACCAACCTTTGTGTTCACACTTTTTAGCATGTATTCTCAGGTTTTCTAAGGTGATAACTTACTCTTGGAGGCACTTGACAAACGGCATGGCATGGTCATAGATGACTCTGATAAACAATTGGGACCACTTCATTTTTTAATGGGCCTATTTCCGCAATTCTTTTGAAATATGTAAACTCATTGTTTATATTAGTGAAAGTTATTCTAAACGGTTGTGATAAAAACCGTTCTTTGTACCTCATGTTATAATACTAGTTTAGTAGCACCCTATTGCATGTATGCTTCCGCTGGACCCGATTTTGGGGGTGTTACAGAATGAGTATTTAGGGTTTGCGGAGTGAATTATGAATCCCTTCGAAATCCCCTATATATAGTGCCCTAAGGATTATTCTAGAATACTTGTACCACAAGTATTTAAGTTTAACCACAAGTCAAACTCTCCCTTCCCTTGGGGTCGGTCGACGTCCCACGACCCTATGGGGCTTTGTGGTTTTGTTGTTTTCTACCCAAATATTGATCCTAGATACATATTATGCTTTGGGTACTTACCGTTTAACCCCTAAATGAAAATATCACTATATTTTCACTTCCTCGTTACTCTTACTTCATTTTGTAACTTGTTTCTCATTTTTGCTTGCTTGTTCTATTTAGTGTGCACCGGTGTGAGCGTTCAGCATTTTTGTAAAGGCAAGTGTGAAATCCGTTGTGTTGTTTGCACATTATCCTTTAAAATATCAACTAAGATTAAATGAAGCTTCAAGAGAAACATTAGAAGAAGAAGCTAGGGCTAAGCAAAAGTACCTAACCAGATACAAGCAAGATCAAAAGTGAGAGGAGAGGATAGACTATCTTAATCAAGATTGGGATGAAGAATCCATTACTTTTATTGAAACTTTAACAGTGACTATCCAAGAGGTAATCCAAGTCAACCAACCTAAGAATTAGTAGCTCAACATGTATAGAAAAGTGTTGATCTAAATATATCCACTCAGAAAATGGAGGTTGATGAAGGTACACCTAGTTCAAAGAGGAATGGGAAGTATGTAATTACTAAAGATAGATCAGCAACACAAGATGATCCAACATCAAAGAAGAAAAATAAGTCACTTGAAAATCCAAATGCACCCCCTTTCAGAATCTTTGTCAAAAACAGGGGTAAATTAGAAATAATTGCTAACCAAAAAAAGGCTTTTTCAATTTGACTGTAACACCCCCAAATTTGGGATACGGAGCGGAATTAAAGTTGGGTGTTACTCGACGGCACAACAGTTATAATAATAGGAAAACAATCTCTAATTGAGTTGTTTTAATGATCTTATTATTCAAATATCAGAGTTTACAAAATGAGATCCCAATAGTTTTACAATTTGTTAAATACTTGATCAAAGAATAATAAAATTTTAGCCTTCCTTCCGGATCCATGCTCTTCCAAGCCATCCTTGTTTATTATGGACCTGAGATAAACATGCTAAAAATGTCAACACAAAGTTTGAGTGAATTCACAGCGTTTATAAATAAGTAATAGTTGAACACAAGTTAAATAGTTATAAAACGAAGTATTGCAACGCAGCGTACTGCACTAAGCCTCATGAACTCAAACCTTAACAGTTTGGACATTATAGTAATGAGCTATAATGTAACGTTGCTAACATTATAATAATAATAATGTGAGTAACAGAGCCCTCGAGTAGGAGCTTGCCAACATCCTATTGTTCTTCAAATATATTGCATTTGGCCACTTATCCAGCGACACAAATGGGGCGTCAACTGCCAATAGATCTATTCACTATATTCGCGTTCACTCGCAAGTGATTAATGGTTCATGATATGAGGGACTTTTAATGGCAAAACGTTTAACTTAGGCAATACCAGATCAGGATAGCATACAGAAAATACTTGTGTTCGATTTAGTAGCATGTATCTCCCCACAAGTTTGAAAAACATTATAAAAGTGGGACTGTGAACTCACCTGAGCAGTCTGGATGGAAAACAAAGTTAAATGAAGTTGATAAACGTCTCCGGCTTGAAACCTGAGTTATTAGGTTAAGTTCTCAGTAATTATTTCTGATTATATTAGTTTTTAAATGTTCGTTTCGTTTTAGTTTAATGATTAAATATTTTATTGAACTAATATGTAGTTTCAAAGTATTATTTTATTATATTTTCTTATCTGTAAGATTTGGTTCTGTTCGTTCGTTAAATGGATACTTCGTTTGTTAGTTACGGTACAAAACATATTTTAGTTTTACTTTCCAAACCCTAATAATAATAATAATAATAATAATAATAATAATAATAATAATAATAATAATATTAAATAATTAATTAGGATTTACAATATTTTCATTTTAGACCCTCAAGTTTCTAAAGTTGGCAACTTTTACCCTTGAACTTTGGTAAAATGACACTTTCTACCCTTAAGTTTCAAAATTGACACTTTTTACCCCTGAGGGATTTCTCGATCACCCAACAAGTCCAAAAGTAAAAATATTATAGAGTTTTGGCAAAAATAACCCTTGTGTTTAATATTCTACTACTCTCGATATCCTTTTGAGCAAAAACAATTTATATCTTGCGTTTTACCTCATAACTTTTTACGACTCCTTTTCTAAATTGTTTATAAGTGTTTTAAGAGTATTCTTGTAAAATGTTATGGCCTGAATCGAACCCACGACTTCAAAATAATTAATAGAAACTCGCGACCCATGGTTTAACTCGACACAGAAAATACCAAATTTTACATGCCCCGTTCTCCCTCGTTTCTCAATGAAAATGGCTGATTCTTTTTCCTATGTTTAGACCTTCTAGTGTACTTTAACCATGTCGAAAACTAGAGTTTTAGAACTATGTTTGATACACGAAATTTGGGTCTAAAACTTCATGTCTGCTGCTGCCTTTGTTTTTAAATCTGTTCTGAAATTAATTAAAAACACCCTTTGTTTTTCCTATGTTTAGACCTTCTAGTGTACTTTAACCATGTCGAAAACTAGAGTTTTAGAACCATGTTTGATACACGAAATTTGGGTCTAAAACTTCATGTCTGCTGCTGCCTTTGTTTTTAAATCTGTTCTGAAATTAATTAAAAACACCCTTTGTTATGCGTTTTCATGACTCGAGGTTTAAAGAAGTTTTGAAGAAAACGTCGTTCCGGAGAACTTTCATGTTTTAAGTTTTCGACGAAACGGAGCAGAAAGACCTCGTTTTGCGTGATTCTGCATGCTGTAACAGTAGGTATTTTAGTTTTTATATAATTTTAAATCGACATAACTTTTGACTCGTTTGTCCGTTTTAGGTGATTCAAAAGCCTAGATTCTCGTTTTTATTTCTCCTAACTGATTTTTAAGTTTAAAATAGTGATTGAAAAGGGATTGGAACACTTACTTGGAAAAATTCGATTTTGAATAAAGTGACTTGGAAAATGGATACTAAACTCCTTCCTCCTCCTAGGCTCCACTATACTCTTTCTTGGTTGTTACTACACTTTTTTTTTTGGCTTCCCTTAGAATTCTTCTTGGCATATAGGATCAGTTAGAAGCTAGGTGTGGCTTGCTATTTATAGGCCTAGCATTATGGGTCTTCTAGAGATGTGCTAGGTCATCAAAATAGGACTTTTTGATGTTGTTATTACCTGGTTCAACACTTGGGTGGAGTGGAAGTGATATTGTGTTGTGTATTTTCCCTGGCCATTAGTTTTACTTAACACTTTGACTTTGAGGTAAGGCTTCTAGAGACTAAGTGATGTGGGAGTTTTTGACACCAAATGAACTTGTTATGGCTAGAAGATTTACATGTAATCATGTAGTACTAGTTTAGTGAGGTTCTAGTTAGCTTCGAACCAGAAATCTGGTCTAAGGTCGTTCATGCTTAAATGGTTAGTACATAGAGCTTAGGGAATGGTACCTAGGACTTAGCTAGTGTAAGTAACTTAGTCTAGGTCTTAGGTTAACTTACATCTAAGTAGAAATGTATTTTAGGGTTTGTTTGATAATATTTTAGGTCGAAATATATAAATATTAAAGGAGTGTTGAATTATGCTTAATGGGTTGCTTAGAAGGGTGATACTAAGGTCTAAGGATTATGAAAAATATATCTTTAGTATTTTGTCTAGTTAGAATAATTATAGATAAGTTTATGTTACTATAAATATAGTTTTTAAGTTTCATGCATCAAGTGCTTGTACACAAGGTTTAAGGAATTGTACTTAGGCTTATTAAATATAAGAAAATATATTTTGAATGCTTGTTCATAAAATACTTGTACAATGCGCTTTGAAAATAAGTACACTGAGGTTTATAATGAGTTTTATAAATAATTAGTTTTCATGCATTATTGGCTAGTACCTAAGCTTGAAAAACTTGTACTCTTGTATTTCTTAAAAATAGCATACATACTAATTAGGGTTTTATGATTTGATTATGTAAAATTATAGTTTTAATAATTTAGGGTTTTCGTGAACAATTTAATAAACAGAAAATGTTAAATTTGAACGTTAAGTATATAATGACGTAAAGTGGTAAATAAGAAATTGAAAACTTTGATATTTGACGTAAATAAAATATTTATTCAAAATGAACCTAGGTGAATATGAGTTACGTCATATTAATTAATTATTATGAATAGTTTAACTGATAACATTTAATAATAAAAAAAATTGGCGTGATAAATGAATAAATATAAGTTTAATTTATGTGAAATTTTACCGGTGATTACAGTCTCACCCTCTTAATGGAATCTCATCCCGAGATTCAGTCTATGTTAGGTGTTAAAGTGATAAGGACGAATTGTCTAATTTATGAAAACTTATAATTTAGAACTACACATGTAAGTATTATTCCGAAGGTCATATAAACTTAAGAAATTTTATTTTAATTGTTATTTATAAAATTTTTCCTGTTTCAGTCATCAAATTTTTTTTTTTTTTTTTATTATTATTTTTTAAAGAAAATTTTTGGATGAAAAGTTTGATGAATGTAAAGAAAAAAAAATTTAATTTAACTTTTGTAGATGATGAATCCGTTTGTTCCTTAGTAAAAATTTTAAATTTTCAAACGTTCATGAATAGTGTTCCAACGGTCATGAATAGTGAATTCTAACGGTCATGAATAGTGAATTCCAACGGCTAGTTTTTGATTCCATAAATACTCCATTTCAATCCTCATTCTTTCATACTAATCTCTTCACCTATATTACTTACAAAATGCCGCATCCTATTACTATTGCCGTGCTTATGTATACTGTTGCCGCTGCTATTTACTTTGCCTATGTCCCGGAGGAAGACTATGAATTCTTGGTTGTGGTCCCTAGGCAAATCCCACATTGGCCGTGACTTGGAGTGATGTTGGGACATATGTTAACATTCGCCTTAAATGACAACAATGCGTTTTGTGGTCTAACGGTTAATCGCTCATACGATTAAGCGTGCTCATATGAGAGTAGTACTGGCTTGGGTGACCTGCCGGGAAGTCTTCACATGAGGGCCACAAAAGCAAAGCTGTGAGCCTTCGGGCAAAGCGGACAATATTGTGGTATATAAGGTGGGATGTTACAGATGGTATCAGAGCCACTCCAAGCCGTTCGGGATGTGGGGCAAACCTCATCGAGGATGATGAGTCCCTAAAGAGGGGTGAATGTAATACCCTAGGCAAATCCCACATTGGCCGTGACTTGGAGTGATGTTGGGACATATGTTAACATTCGCCTTATATAACAACAAAGCGTTTTGTGGTCTAATGGTTAATCGCCCATACGATTAAGCATGCTTATATGAGAGTAGTACTGGCTTGGGTGACGTGCCGGGAAGTCTTCACATGAGGGCCACAAAAGCAAAGCCGTGAGCCTTCGGGCAAAGCGGACAATATTGTGGTATATAAGGCGGGATGTTACATTGACCAGCTTGGAACAAGATCAAATCCTTATAAGGTATTTGATGTATCTCCATAATAGTTTTGTTAGTTGAATGTATGTGTAACTGAACTGTTTGGATTATATTAGGATTCTAGACTGCAAATTTCTGGGTTCTTGTGGGCTTTCGGTAAGTACATATTTTGAGAATTATTGTATATGCGCTTTAAAAACATTGACTGTCTTTGAATAATGAAATGATGTATTTTAGTAGTGTTTGTTGTCTATTATGGGAAACTACAAAAATGGCATTTGGTTTTTCATGTTTCTGTCTAATGTTGTCTAATATGCGTCATTGCATAATGGCATGTGGTTTTTTATGTTGCTGCCTAATATGGGAAAATATACATTTGGTATTTTTTTAATGCTGTTAAACCAAGTAAATATTGCAAAACAGTATTTTTTATGTTGTTAAACATAGTGTAAAATTGCTGCCTATTAGATGCAAAGTGTACAATAGAAAAATGTTGTTATTATATGTTATGAAAAACTGCAAACATGTTCTTGCTATTTAACCAAGTTGATGTCTAATGACATCAAATAAATACATATTATTATCATCATTTGTCCTATATATTTGACTTGTTATATTATATTATCTATGAGAATTGATTCTTAATCGCTTACTTTAGTAGTTCTCAGGTAAAAACAATCATTTGGTGAAAGTTAATGATTTTGGATGAATAATGGAGCTAAATGGATCAAGTTGGAAAAAGTCTAATGAATTGAAGGAGATACACCATATCATTCTAGACAGATACACCGTATGATCAATTGGGTGTGTCTTGTGTGCCAAAAGTTACAGAAGCTGCAACATAAACCCGAAGAAGAAGAATAACAATGAAAAGGCAACACAAGACACACTCAATTGAAGATCTCAGAGCAGTAAGAAGGTCCTACTAGTGTTTTAATTCAATTAAGCAGCTTTGTTTTATTGTAATATTACACTATAATCCATCAAGATTGTCGGGCTTGTAACCACCTTATTTCTCTCCTTTATATTGCTTTCCCATCGATTATTAGTTTATTTGATGTTTATTTGGTTCTTTTTATATGTGCATTGATAACCTCTATATCTAGCTATGGCTTGCTTGGGCTGCCATACCCCTCCGATGATTACTTCACTAGCATTATAAGTTAGTGTAAGCCCTTAAAAAAGGTTAAATAATATAGACATATGTAACAACCGTGATTTTAGTATGTTAGTTTGACTAATAGTCTTGACTCATCTAACTTTTACTTGGTGTGACTTATGTGTTTTGTGTGGTATATGTGTGATATAGGTGAGTTTTAGCACTAAATCCCTTTGTATGGTTTTATCGTGGTGAGTTGAGTAATATTGATTTTGGGTTAAGTTTATTTTGATCACCTTGGTGGTGTAGAAATGACTTTTGTAGTTTTGGTGTTTTGTGGTTTTGCGTAACAAGTTTTCGTTCAAGCATTTGAGCATTAGTAAGTTACATGGAGTTTGGTTTTATGAGTTATAATTATAAAGAGTGTGAAATTCTATTTTTGGAAACTTTGTTTTGAAAATGATAATTTTCCGAGTCGTCATAAAAATGAAGGTTTATCGCGTAAGACGTTAGGTATCGTTATGGGTTCTTATAAAATATCAAAAGTGCAAGGTGTTATAGTATATATATAAGTAAAAAGGGGGGGGGGGGTGAACATTGAAGGGAAGGGAAAAAAGAAACAAAATTTGATACCAATTATAATTCCTAATAATAAGGGTTTTATTATTCGATCGACCAAGGGGAGAAACAAGAAGAAAAAAAAATTAGGGTTTTATTATTGATGCTTAAAAATCAAGATCAAGATATAATTTTCGATACTTATATTCAATTAATTAATATAATTCATTTAACAAAGATATGATGGATTAGGGTTTATGTTTACTTCTGTAAATTTAATATATAAAACATGTTTGGATCAATAATTAGTAATATTATGATGATCGGTGAAGTGATTAGGGCATAAAACATGTTAGTTAATGAGTTAGGGTTTGGACAGATTCATAAGCCTGTAAAGATACGAAGTTATTTAATAGATGGTAATGAGTTATTACATGAATTTTTAGTCTAAATTTTAGTTAAGAGAAAGAGCTTTCCAAAAAGTCCGGCCACGATCGATTTCGAGGTCCGGAAGTTAGTCTAATGATTTTTGCGAGAAAAGGTGTCAAAGCTGTTAAACCGGGAGAGATTTAGGGTAAACGTATTGAGGTTCAAGGTTGGTTAGAAAGTGGAATTAGGGCTATTCATTCCGTGATAATTAACTTCTATATGCCCTTTGACTTCCACGTGAAGGGGAGACGTTAATAAGTTGTACAAATATGATTCTTAGGTCAAAATATTTTGGTGTGTGTTCAGATCCGAATCTGGATAGTTTGTATGATTGATTTTCTTATGAGTACTTGTGTGTGGTTTTAGTGCTTCGCTTTCTGAGCGTAGCTTGTATACTCATAAGAGACCATGGTGAATTTTTTATGTGAGTTTTGGAGCTTTTTTTGTCATGATTTCATGTGGGTAGAAGTACTCCAAAAATCTTTCTATTCTGAAAAAATGTATGCAAGGGATTTAGTGAGTGTAAGTGATTGGTAGTGTTTAGTATGGCGTCTAGGTGAACCATAGTGGTTTGTATGACCTTTAGACATCCATCATATGTGTATTACATGGAATATAGCTTTTACTTTGGTCGCATGTAACGCTGATTTATTTGTTGTTTAGATTTGTGATTATTAATTTGGAAGCTGCAAAGACTGAGGTGAGTTTGATAGTCACATTTTTACATTGTTTTAAACTTGAGATGGGAATTATGCTTGTGTTGAAATACTTTTTAAGTTACTGTAATTATGTGGTCTTATAAATGCATGGACTAGTAAGTGTTATTGTATGTGTATGCATGATATGATATTATTATGTGGTTATTCTATGTGGTTCAATTGGAGGGTAGCTATGCTCCTATTATTCATTTGAGCAATCCAATTGGAGGGTAGTAGCCCTACCCATGATTATTTTGTGTGGTCTGATCAGAGGTTTTGATTACCTATTATTGTGAACTTGGATCGTATGCATGTTCCGTCCCTATTGTTGCCTTATAATGCGTTGTTGGTTGATTGATGGAGATTGCATGCTAGATTGTATAATTAACTAGTCTTACTGTCATGCTATGTTTTATAATCACAGCGAACTGGTTGCCTTGAGTGATATTATGTGTCTTAAACCTATGAATCTCACCAACATTATGTCGACATTTTTAAGCATCATTTTCAGGTGAGCTTTCTAAGGCTAAGGTAGAAGGGAGCGACTAGACGAGACTTTAGTTGCATTGAGAATGATTTATCTTGATGTTTGGATTATGAATTTGTTTGATTTTGATACTTTAATGTTTTTCGATTAGTACTTTATGTTTTATTGGAAATACCTTTGGAGGTTTGTTTTGGTTATTTTCCTTTAGGGTATTGTTATGACACTTTGTGTCTGTACTTTGCTCTATTTATGTGCATGTAGAAATTCTCTATTTAGAAACCATGTGTTGTGATGATATCCATGAAGTTACACTCGCATTTTCGCCTTAGCGAGGTGTGATAGATTGGTATCAGAGCCTTGGTTATAGAGAAGTAGGTGGTTGAGCCTATACTATAACCTAGGAATCCCTCATATAGTTGCATTTAGGGCCTATATATAAGTAAAATATTTTATATGTATATTTTTCCTAAATTTATGAGATGTTTTGTCGAGTTTTGGATGCCTATTGAACCCATATACTTAGTATCGTATATGTCACATTTGGTATGGCACCTCCCGCGCGTAAGATGCTTCGTTGGACTATCGTTGTAGCTACATGTTGCAAGAGGATTGGTAGGATGAAGCGGACCAACAAAAGGATCCTAGTTCCTGCTAGTTTGATTCCGTGTGCGATTGAGGAGAAGTTAACATTACTAGATACCCTGGAAAGTATGAAACTAAGGTGACTAATGGAGATGGTCACATTACTAGATACCCTGGAAAGTGTCCCCAATTCCTAGAAGATGGAGGAGTGGTTTGGGCTAGACCCCGAAATCTGTATGAGTTTGTAGATCGTGTGGAGGAGGAAGAGAGAAACCTCCGGGATGGATTTGCTAGTCGTCCACTACCACAGATCGAGGGAAACAAGAATGGATGGATAAGTGAAGAGGAAAAGTATGAGGTGGATTCAGATCGAGTCTACGACGAGTAGTAGATTTAATCCAAGTTGAGTGAAATGGGCAAGTTCTAGGATAGACCTTGATCCATTATGCGACGTCTTTTTTTTTCTGTCATGTTTTGGAATTCTTATATTGTCTTTTGCCGTCTAGAGCCATGTTGGAGGATGATTACTCCTAAATATTTGATCGATCCTATCCAAGTGATTTTGATTATAGGGTTTAGGTGATTTTTGGAATTGTTCCATGTGAGATGATTGTTCGCATGAAGTGTCGTCATAGGAGGGAGTATATTTGTGAAAGGGGTCATGGATAATTATGGTGGCCAACATAATTATACATGCGTCACAACACAAGTGGACTTCCAAGTATGATAGCATGGATTGCGTTATGTATTAGGTGCTATGTGGTATATGTGCATTATCATTGAGATGTGTGGTTTTCAAATTAAGTATGCGTATGGAATAAGCATTATAACTATGGTCGCGAACATAATTATAAGGGTATCACACACGTGGACTTGTGACCATGATTACATTGATTGATGCTTGTTGATATATTGTTGCAGTAGATGTTATGTGATATCATGTTGATGATGGTTGTATGGTTAGAGAAGTATTCGATCTCTTAACCGTTTGGGCGGTCGTTATATGTTAGGGTATGTAGGTGGTAAGATTCCATCCTACCTATCATATGCTGATATCTCAATTATCGGTTGGAACTAATGTAGTGGTATTTAAGTTGATTCATTTGCTAGACTCTCCGTTTCCAACCTAATTCTCTGGTTAGCATCCCTATTCGTACCATGTCGGTAAAGATGCCATATCCTTCCTATTCGACGTCGTGATAGGTGTTGTGTTAATACAAATAATGTTAAAAATGTTATTCGCATTATTCGGTCTTCTCGTGTTTTGATAATCAGAAAATATAAAGACATGTTACGTAAAGTTATGGTTAATAAGTTTTTAATCGAGGAAACTCGTTTCTTCCACGTAACTACAACAGCGTCACTTCAGGTATGAACAAACTCTATACCATCATTAGTAAAGTGATAAAAGAATTTTATTTTCTTCTAAACTTACATTTTTAAGTATAACAAAACATTTTCAAAAAAGCATTTGTTTGTTTTTTAAAGAAATGTTTTATTAATAAAATATATTCAAAATTCAAACATGTAACAGCTATATTTCCCCCCAAAATAGTTGAGTTTTCACTAGATAAGTTTTCACCACGTTAGGACGAAAATGGGAGCGTCTGTCAGGACGGTCCCTTAAAGTGGTCGGCGATCCCCTAGTGATAAAGGACCGTCGCCTATTTAAGGGACTGCCACTCCCTCCTGTCGTGTATAAATAGTGAACTGTTCCTCTTCAAAAAATAAGAGTCTTACACACACAAAAACTTTCTGTTTTATTTTCCTTTGTTCTTTGATCGCTATAACATGTCGGTATATATTTATAAGTGATTTCCTCTTCCGCAATATGCAAGATAAGTACTCTCGACGTAGATGAAGATTCGAGATGTTGAAGTGTGTTCCTCTTTCGCAAACTGCAAGAGAAGAAATCTCGATGTAGATGAAGATTCAAGATGTTCTTGGTGTCCACATACAAACGTAACAAGTGTTACAGTTATAGGTCTAGTAAATATTGTAAATACTTCCGACTTGTGTGTGAGTCGAGGATGGAATTATGTGTGTGAACTTGGAAGAAGATAAAGTTCCATAGAAGTCTCGTAACTAGATTAGTTGATTTATTTGTTGTGAGGAGAGTGTTGTCCTAGTGTATAAGTTAGGACTTAGTGTGTCTTGTGTGAAGGCTTGGATCGGGAAAGGATCCAAGTTTCTCTTGTATGAAGGTTTGGATTGGGTGAAGATCCAAGTGTGTCTTAGTGTGAAGACTTGAATCGGGTGAACATTCAAGTGAACGGGAGTGCTCGTTCGTGTGAAGGCTTAGATCGTGTATCGATCTAATTAGGACAAGAGTGCTTGTTCGTGTGGCCATGTGGGCCTTGGTGTAGATTGATTCTATGTACGATTAGAACTCGACATTCCGCTTAGTGTAATTAAACCTTGTGTAAGCTTATGTACGGATTGCTCCGCCTGAAGGAGTGTGTTGATATAGTGATTGACAACTCTCGAGTGTGGTACTCGGGGAGTGGAGTAGGACGAAGGAGTGAGCTTCATGTCGATCCACTATAAATTGATGTGTCTCTTTGGTTGTGTTCTTTCCTTACTCTTTACATTACTTGTTGGTTTATATTTGTTAGTAGCTAAATTGATATCACATAACTAGTAGAATTCAACATGTTTGCAAAAGAATATTAACTGAACCTAAAAATGGCGAAACGTTTTAGCAAGTAAAAAGAAATGGTGAAATTATGCAACCCACCCTTCTAGTTTCTACAATTGGTATCAAAGCTTCGTTTATCAAGATCTTTAGAGTATACTCTACTTTAAAACTTGAATCGATCTGCAAAATCAAAAATATATCAAGAAGGGCGTTCTTTGAATGAGCCACCATTTTTCGAAAATGAAATTTTGTCATTTGGAAAAATGAATTTGAAAGTTATGTGGAATCGATAGATCCTAATCTTTGGCATGCCATTTCAATTGGTGATATTTTTTTTAATGAAAGAAAATTTCGAGAATCAAAATTCCATAAGAAACTTTTGCAAAACATTGAAGCAAAAATATTGGTTTATGAATATTTGCCGAAAATTGATTTTGATGAAACAATTTTATGTCAAGTGGAAAATGACATATGGTAAAAAAGTTCAAACTTACATTAAGGAAATGTTCAAGCCAAAGATGATGAAAATGTGTTATTAGAAGAACACTTAGTTTAAGTAGAATCATGTACTACTAGTTCGAATGTTTTTATTGTAGGAAATGTCATCGACAAGGATCACACAAGCAATCTAGTTGATGCGCTAGTCTTCAAGTCTTGAAGTTATGCCGATGAAGAAGACATATGCGGTTTTTAATATGTAAAGAGAATAGCTAGCGGAAAAGACAATGTGCGCCTTGTATGTGGAACTAATCAAGTAATTAATTCACCAAGTGAGTGTCATCAAGTCTTGCATCACATACAACACATGTTATGGTTATGTGTTATTATGTATAGCTAGAAGCCAAGGTAAGTTTTCTTACAACCTTGACTATTATGCTTGCTATTTGAGTGTTTGCTATATGATTATGTGACTATGTGATTGATTGTTGCTCGGCTGCATGCTAGATAGTATTTTTTTGCTAATATGTGCTAGATGCTTTTGTGTTATTTAGACGTTATGTCTAATTGCTTATCCCTCTTTGGATTCAAGCAAACTATTTGGAAAAATAATGGTCTTACCACAACCATTATTAATATCTAGATTTTACGTCAATAAATCACTATAGACGATGCACACTTGTTTCCCACGTTATCCTTTCTCTAGTTCTCGTCTATGACCTTTCTTGAAATTTATATGATTGACTTCTAGCTTCTCTGATGCGAATATCGTACCTAAGCTTCATCTCACTCACTACACTTTCACTCCTTTTGTATCGACTCAAATTCCACTCTTTATTCAAGCGTATCAAGTCTTTTCCTTTTCTTCTATCTCGATTCTACTCCATACCCATTCCTTAGCCTACTCGTGCATATTGAGTCTATTTCGTGTCTTAAAATACAAATAGTTATGTTTTTAAACCATCTAAAACCAAAGATTTTTCATAAAGACCAATACACCAAAAACCGGCAAAAATCACAGACTTACTGCCGACGGTCCTCAAACGATTGGCGGTCCCTTATTGATAAGGGACAGTCTGTGACTTTTCAGATAAAAACATGCTTTCACTCTACATTTATCAATAAAACAAATCAAACACTTGGTGTAACAGTCGAGTTGCTGAAAAACAAGGTTAATTCATCACCTACTACATTAAGTATAAAATCCAAGGTCTCAAGCTTCAAATCACAAAACACTTCTACATACTAATCATCAATTGTAAGTCGAGCTCATCCAATTATTTTTTTGAATTACAAAATTAGGGTTTATTGTAAAATTAGATTTGGGGATCTTATATCTTTTATGAAATTAGGTACAATTGACATCTAAGCTTAATAATAGATTAATATTAAGATTCTTATTAAATACATTCATTAGTTAAAAGAAATGCTCTCATGTATGTAATCATAAACATGGTAATCTTCAAAGTAGGAAGACATCATTACCATAATTCTAAAACATAACCTTAAATTCCACATTGTTAAATACATGTCAAAAACATTGACTCTAATTGATAATCAAAACAAATTTTAAGAAAGGTAAACTCTAGTATTAACCTTGTGATTCTTTCTCTTATAGGAAACAAAATGTCACACATATATGATTTTGATCATCTCAACACCGACTCTTATACTCCTAGAATTTCTCTTGAACCAACCACTCCGGGAATTCACATCCGTCCCTATGTGAATGTTGAGAGTCGTGGCTTTCATGAGGGATGAATTGTTGATCCCTCCTTAGCCTATCATAGAGACATTAATACCACCTTTTGTGCCATAGGTTTCGACTGTTTGCTTCATATCAATGAGAAAATTTGTCCTCGCTTTGTGTTAGAATTTTTTCGACATGTTGAACTCATACGTAACGAGGATCAATCTTTGTTACTTTGGTTTTTGATTAGGAACTTCAAATTTGTCCTTACTCTTGATCAATTTGCTCAAATCCTTCGTATTTCCAAGCATGGGCAATGTGCCTATACTAAAGATTGGTGTCTCGAGTCACTCTTCAACTATAGAGAAGAAAACAGTCCTTACTACTCCTACATACCTCGTCCTTGTGAAATTACCAAACCTCTTCGTACTCGTAGGTACTTTCCCTACCTTGATCAAACAGAAATTCATATGATAGAGGTTCATGATGAACGAACTCCTTGGGCTGTCATCCTGAAATAGAACACTCTTGGTCTCAAAGGGATTCGTGAGCAACTCCCAGTGTGTTGTGCTCACATGATGTATTGTCTACACACTCAACAACCATACAATCTTGCCTATCACTTCGCTAAGTGAATTCTACATGTCAAGGGTAACCAAACCAAATTGATACCCTACAGGATGTTCCTAACTCGTCTCTATCACTACATCATGAACTTTCATCCTTATCTTCGTGGTCCTCAAAACTCTCTCTTTGATCCTGTCATGGAACCCATCAATGAGCTCCATATCTCCTCCATTTTTATTTCCTCATCATATAGCAACTCTGACATATATGATGATCCCACACTCGAGAATGAGGAACAGGTTAGAGTCAAGACTGTCATGCAACAAGAACAAGTCATAAACACCATTGACAAGGCAACACCATGAAGGATTATTTTACAGTATTGAATTATGATGTTTCTTATGTATTTGTATTATTTAGATCTGTTAACTCTTGAATGTTGTTATCTGCGAATGCTTGCTTGAACTTGTTTCTAACTTGCATGATTGTTTAAGCACTATCCTCTTCTGTTTTAGCCTTGTTATAATTCTGAAAATGTTTAGATCCCTGCAGATTGTAGAAATGAGAAAGTGGGTAAAAATCTGGGAACCCTCTGCCGATTGTCCTTTAGCGTCCTTGCAGTCCTCCAGTTATAAAGGACAGTCCAGCATTTAAAGGACCGTCCCTATGGGATCCCAGATTTTTGCACCATTTTCTTCTTTCCTGCAATCCTAAACCTATTGCATGTTTATCACCACCTTACCATGTTTAGATAAACAACTTAAAGTATTTAATATTTCCTAATACATGCTTTTCCAAAATCATAACCATGCTTGATTATTTAATCACCTCTCCTCTTCTCCAACCTCATTACAATCACATCTCATTTCTTCTTCATCATCTACAATGGCATCATCTTCCACCTCCTTGCCAAACTCAACCAAAGGACTCATAACCTCACTAAATTCACAACCACCAAACAAAAGGCCTAAGATCAAAATCATTCCACCACAAACCAACTTCATTGATCTCACTCTTTGTGACACAACTCCGTCTCCAAAGTCACCACCATCATCACCTCAAGCACCAAGTGCACCACTTAAAACACCATCCACTAATAGAACATCCTACTCTTCATCAAAGCCATCCTCTACCTCAAAACCAACCTCATCACATTTCTCATCATTCATCAAAGACTTGTCTCCCTTGCTCACCCAATATAGCTCGGGTGCTAACACTCCTTTTGTGAGTTATCAACCATCTCTCCTATCTCTTCTAGCTCTCCATCAAGAAACTCACATCCTCCTCCAACAAATCCTCCAAACCATACATCACCAAACGGGCCATTGGAAAACACTCCTCCCACTCCACCATCATCTCCAAACCTTGGAAATCCCGTTCCTTACTATTTTGTTAACAACCACACCATGGGATGTGCTTGTTGTTACCACAACTTTCATCTCATCCACTCTCTAAGAGATGAACTCCACATCATGTTTGGCCACATTGAGTTTCTTCTTGCTCAACAAAATGTGCAACCAACTCCCATTTCCTCCAAGCCACCTTCGGCTCCACCTTCATCCTCACCATCATCCACTCCACCCTCTGACTAGATATCTTCAAATGTCTAGTTATGAATAATCAAGTGGAAGCTATATTTTGGGCCAAGCATGCTTTGGGAGATAGCTTGTTGCATTAGTTGATAACTATTGTTGTAGTTTAATGATGTTTTAACGATGTGATCATTATGGTTGGTTTTGTATGCCTTTTATGTATGGAATGAATGAATGATTATGTTTTTAAATTATGTTAACATTTTTTTATGTTTTCCATGGTTGACTTGAAAATGGACTAAAATTATCCAACCTTAAAAATAGGGAGTTACTAAAATCACAACACATCTGCCAACCTAGTCACCTTCTGGTGGCGGTCCTTTAATGGACCGGCGGTCCCATAATCATTATCGGACCGTCCCCCTATTTACGGGACCGTCCCGTGTAGGAGTCAAAATTCAGACTTTTCTCTCTGATTGTCTATCTGATTCATGCTCTACCTACTTGATTTAACATTTACATTCATCTTATTTCTCCATACTCTTCTATATATGTATGTGCTTTGCTTCTAACTTGTTTTTGTAGCACATCACCATAGCTCAATTTTCTAGTGCCCTCATTTAGGGGGAGCACTTAGCTAGGGGGAGCTTGTATACCGTTGATTTCTTCAATGATGCCCTATTCAGGATGATAGTATTCCGTCAACAACGACGATGCCCTTTCATGGATGCTTGTGTCTCCTCTCCTCAACAACAACGACACCTTTTTGATTCTACAAAAAGGGGGCGCAGTAACGGGAAAACTCATTAAAAATTTATCAACGCATAATTTTACTTAAAATGAGTTTATATTTTATAATCATCAAAAATGGGGAGCTTGTTAATACAAATAATGTCAAAAATGTTATTCACATTATTCAGTCTTCTCGTGTTTTGATAACCATAAAATATAAAGATATGTTACGTAAAGTTATGGTTAATAAGTTTTAAATCGAGGAAACTCGTTTCTTCCACGTAACTACAACAACATCACTTCTGGTATGAACGAACTCTATACCGTCATTAGTAAGGTGATCAAAGAATTTTATTTTCTTCTAAACTTACATTTTTAAGTTTAACAAAACATTTTCACAAAAGTAGTTTTGTGTTTTTTAAAGAAATGTTTTATTAAGAAAATATATTCAAAATTCAAACATGTAACAGCTATATTTCTCCCAAAAATAGTTGAGTTTTCACCAGATAAGTTTTCACTATAATATGTCGGTATATGTTTATAAGTGATTTCCTCTTCCGCAATATGCAAGAGAAGAACTCTCGACGTAGATGAAGATTTGACATGTTGAAGTGGGTTCCTCTTCCACAAAGTGCAAAAGAAGAACTCTCGACATAGATGAAGATTCGAGATGTTATAGGTGTCCACACCCAAATGTAACAAGTGTTACGGTTATAGGTCTTGTAAATATTGTAAATACTTCCGACTTGTTTGAGAGTCGAGGATAGAGTTATGTGTATGAACTTAGAAGAAGATGAAGATCCAAGAAGTCTTGTAACTAGATTAGTTGACGTATTTGTTGTGAGGAGAGTGTTGTCCTAGTGTGTAAGTTAGGACTTAGTGTGTCTTGTGTGAAAGGCTTGGATCGGGAAAGGATCCAAGTGTGTCTTGTATAAAGGCTTGGATTGGGTGAAGATCCAAGTGTGTCTTAGTGTGAAGACTTGAATCGGGTGAATGTTCAAGTGAACGTGAGTGCTCGTTCATGTGAAGGCTTAGATCGTGTTTCGATCTAAGTGGGAAAAGTGTGCTTGTTCGTGTAGCCACGTGGGCCTTGGTGTAGATTGGTTCTAGCTATGATTAGAACTCAACATTTCGCTCAGTGTCATTAAACCTTGTGTAAGCTTGTGTACGGATTGCTCTGCCTGAAGGAGTGTGTTGATATAGTGATTGATAACTCTCGAGTGTGGTACTCGGGGAGTGGAGTATGGCGAAGGAGTGAGCTTTGTGCCGAACTACTATAAATCGCCGTGTCTCTTTGGTTGTGTTCTTTCCTTACTCTTTACATTACTTGTTGGTTTATATTTGTTAGTAGCTAAATTGATATCACATAACTAGTAGAATTCAACATTTTTGCAAGAGAATATTAACCTAAACTAGAAACGGCGAAACGTTTTAGCAAGTAAAAAGAAACGGTGAAACTATTCAACCCCCCTTTCTAGTTTCTACATGTTGGTTAATCGGATTCGTTTCTATTGGATACCGGTTCGTTTCTTTGGTTATTTCTTCCATTCATCCTCGAATGAATATTATATTATTCTTCGAGTATTGTTGGTTCGTGACAAGTTGGTGCAGTTATTTAATCCCTCATTTACTCACCAATTGGATTTCATGATATGTTTTGCGACCTGTTAGTATCGATGTTTTTCTATGATCTTAATTTGACCGTTTTACGAATGAATGTTTATGTTCTTCGCTTGGTTGGCAATGTATTTGCATGAGTGTTCACTGGTATGAGTTCGTTTGATGATTATTTTGACAATGGGATTCTTTTATGTCTTTCGCATTCGATTAAAAGGTTGTGTTATGATACATGGGAATTGCGCTCTCGCAACAAGTTTTACCTCTCAAGGGATCTTGAGAAGCTTACAACCCCCACCAGGCAGTGTACCTGATCGTTGTAGTATAGTATAGTGACAAGTACCGGGGGGTTGATCGTTCAACTCAGGAATAGTGTCGCTAGGATTAGAAAGTCTACTAAACTAGGTCTAGAGGTGAGGGATGATTATTTTGGTATTTTTATATTTTTATGAAAGTAAGTAAAATCTCGGGTTTTGAAGGAGTAGGCGGAATTAGTTGCTAGCCAACTAACTCAATTTACTACTAATGCAATAGAAGTAAAATAACAGAAATGAAAATTAAACTAATTATACTAATGTGGTGGAAACAATAATGAGGAAAGTTGTGTTTACTTAGATTTCATTACTCCCTAGATATCTTTTACAGGTTGATTAGCTTGTTACAATTGCATAGATGACGGGTCATATTCCTTAATACTAGTCGTAGGGCCGTGTAGAGTATTCCTAACTCTATAAGATCCTACTTCACTCCTATGTCGAGCCGTTAGAAGCTCCGATCATGGGATCATTAAAATTTTCTTACGCATTAAATACAACCAAAAATCGTAGTACACCTCCGATCATGTTTCTTAAGACGTTCAAGCAAGTTACCAATGGAAGTCTGCCAGTTTTCTTAAGCCTAACATCGAATACAATCATCCGTAACAATTATAAACAAACAATCAACCCATAATTAACATCTAGGTTTCACTACATCTAAGCAAACACAAGAAAGATCTAGCCTAGCATGTTAAATAGAAGACACGCGTAAGATATAATCACACAACACATAGACATATTGAATGATTTGAATGAATACTTATCTTTAATTGAACATGGACAAATCAAGGGGTTGAAACCCTTGAAAAGCTGATAAAATTCGGACTAGGGTTTATTCCCTCAAAGTTGCACACTAATGAATGAAATTTGAAAAACTATATATAGACTTTACACTTTGACGGCGTCATGTGTTAGCTCGTGACGCCGTCAACTCGCCGCCTTGGTAAAATCGTATTGCCTAGATCTATTTGTGACGCCGTCATGTGGAGAAATACTCTGGGCCGTCACTAGTAGTTGGACCCTGACGGCCTTGGTGACGCCGTCAGGCCATAATCTTGAAAACTTCTCTGGGCCGTTGTAACACCCCCAATTCATGGATGCAGCGGAATTCAAACTGGGTGTTACTCGACGGCACAATAGTCACAATAATAGAAAACGAACTCCAATTGGGTCGTTTTAAAAGATGTATCATTCAAATTATATAAATATCAGAGATTTCAAAATGAGATCCCAATTGGTTCCATGTTTACAATGTATAATAAATGAGTTTTGAATGATAATAAAATTTATAGCCCTCTTGAGTATCCGTGTCCTTCTGTGCCATCCTTGATCGTCATGAACCTGAAATACATGCTTGAGAGGTCAACACAAAGGTTGAGTGATATTCATAGAGTTTGTTAAATCGATTGAACACAATATGTTGGTAGTGTGAGTTATAGGCTCACACCAATGTTTGGAAAACAAAACAGGTGGGCTACGTTATTATACGCCCGGAATAGTTATTATACACTAAGCTTATGACACCATAACGTTAACGTGTACCAATATCGATCGGCAGATTTATCCCGGTAGGTACTTTGCTAACATACCTAAATCTCAAATATTAATGCATTTGTTTGAACTTAGTCAATACAAATGGGATTCGTCAATCCCAATAGGCCTATTAATAATATTCGCGCTCACTATTGCTAGTGACTAAATGGTTCATAATAAAGGATCTCGGTTTAGCAAGGTTGGTACTTAGTGATAATAAAACAATCAGGTAAGCATACAATTTAAAAACATTGTGCTCGGTTAAAATAGCATGTATTCCCCCCAAGGGTTTGTAAAACAATTAAGTAATGGAAAGTGGGGCTATGAACTCACCTTAAGTAAGATAGCAAGTAATGAATGTAACGGTCGAATCGTGAAGGTTTCTACGAGCAACCTATAATAGAATGTCGCGACTTAGGATCGGAGTAAAGAATATGAAGTAGTGCCTATATAAATATCTTGCATTTAGTCCATGATGTGGTATGATGTATATTGTATGTCTTTGAAAGAAAAGATTCATGAACATGTATGTTTGGTATATCGTTTACTACCGTTCGGGCTGACATATTTCAGAAGTCATGTTAGTAAGCGTTCGAGGAGCCAGGACACTTTAACTCGTAAATCCACAACTCAACTCGACGGCTTACATAATGAACTCCTCACATGAGGCTCCCTACTATTGTAGTAGTTGATGAAATATATAGATATAAGTTTTGATCCGAAAGTTACATGTCCGATATTTGTATAAACTTAGGAAAGTTTATTTGTACATGAAGATTGTTATTAGAGGTAGTTTCATAAGTCTTGAATGACCATTTTCTCTTGGTAAAATCTCATGGTTTCCTTTTAAGTGAAGTAGATCCAAATTGCTTGTTCAAGTTATCGCCTAAGTCATTGTTTCATGTTTACGCCTATGTAAGTTTACTTGGTCATTTCGTCATGGCCTAGCCATGACCTTTGGTCCTTGTTCCAAGGTCATGAGACACAACCTTGGCTCTAGCCATGGTTGTGGTCTTGATTATAGGTCATAAGACCTCTTGTTCCTTTCAAAGTATAACCATAATCTAGTGACTTTCGCCTAAAAATGGGCTGTTTAGAATTTGAAGAATTTTATCACTCGGAAAGCGTTTTTAGGTCTCGAGCTTCTTTATTCCTAAACGAAAACGTCGTTCCGGACAACTTTCGTGTTTTAACTTTTTGATGAATCGGACCAGAAGTATGACTTTCAAAACCCAAATTTGATCAGAATGGTATTTGGCAGTTTGCCGCAAAGTTTTGGTAACTTCAAATGGGCGTAACTTTTGACTCGTATACTCTTTTTAGGTGGTTCAAATTGCTACGGTTTCCTTGTTAAGTCCTCTACTACAATATGTAATAATCCAATATCATATTTTTACCATTTTGATCAGGTTATACCAACAAAGTCACTAGTTTACTTGTTTTATGAACTCGTCTTATCAATCATGTACAGTAACTTGTTTTACTCACTTTTATACATCATGGACATTAATACAAGACATAATATAGCACAAATAATATGTAAATAACATGAACATAATTATTTAACAAGAATCAAGTTAGGTTTTGGCTCACAACTTTTGACTTTCAAAGATGAAAGGAAGTTAACATGTAAGGATAGGACATTGATAGACTTGCTTCAACCCACTTCTTCATGCAATCTTTCTACTCTTGTAATCTTGAAAGATGGATGATGAAGGTTGAGGTGAATTGAGTGGATTTAAACTCAAGAGAAATCACCAAGTATATTAGGGATTGGAAGAGTTTTGGTGAATGATATTCTAACTAGGGTTTCTACCTTGAAGAATCACTTGAACCTTGCTAGAAATTAGAAGGAAATAAAGCTAAGGATGGATGGTTATGGTGGTGGAGGTGCACGGCATAACAAGGGGGGGAGAGGGGCTATTTATAGTCCAAAATGAGGAGGTTAGGAAAGTGCTAGGAAATTACTAAAACTTGGTGACCAAGTTGTAATAAAATGATGATTTAGGGGTAGATTCATGAGATGAAGCCACATGGGATGACTCCCCCCCTCCTAGGTCGGTTTGGAGTGCTTGGAGAGCAAGGGTGTGGACTTTTCTTGGTATTATCCAAGATATTGGATGAAACTTGACTCCGGGAAATGCAAACCGTAAGTTGTTACGCCTCAAAACGTAAAACCGGGTGTCGTAAAATTATGAAACTTGGAAGAATGGTTAAACATGTCATTATACTCCATAATAAAATATAAAATGAGTGGTAGGTTCTATCGGGTGCTAAAACCCTGCTAAAAACTGGAAACACGGGTCTAAAACGCGTAATACGTAAAACGTACGAATATTGCGTAAAATTGAGAAAAGTAAAATGTTACTTTTCTAATGTGATAAAAATAATTTAAAATGACTTATAATGTCTAGACTGGGCTCAGTCTAGTGTCGGTTGGTATTAAATGTCTTTTAGACATCAAATCGTAAGCCTAAAAATCACGAAATGACTTATAACATCAAGGGATGATTTTTGGTCAATGGAGGAGGGAAAGAATATGTTGACTTTTTCTAATAAGTTGAAAACTCAAATAGTCTTAGAAACGCGTTTTGTGGTCTAACGGTTAATCGCCCAAACGGTTAAGCGTGCTCATGCGAGAGTAGTACAGGCTTGGGTGACCTGCCGGGAAGTCTTTGGTCATGTTTTTCTCAGTCACGATTAATTCTCAAATAAATCATGAGTGTGTCAAACATTTTTCTGATGCGGGGTCACCTGACGGGATCGAATTTCGTTGTGCGTAGAATTTCTGAATGACGTTTTACCCTAAAACGTGTAATGTCGTGTAATTCCTTAATAACTTTCACGAAAATGATCTGACGAATGTCAAACATTTAATTTGCCATGGAAATGATTTATCACTTGAGAATATCAAATAAAAATCAACTTTCGGGAAAGTTTCGGGAAAAATGAATAGTAAAATGAATAGTAAAAGTGAATAGTGAATTTTCAAGGAATAGTAATTATCCTGAAAAATGCGAATTGTTACAGTCTCCACCCCATATGAGAGCTCCGTCCCGGAGATCAATTTGCGTTGGGAGTAGAAACTTCGTTGATGAAAAGATGTGGGTATTTCTTACGTATCTGTTCCTCTCGTTTCTATGTGTATTCAGGACCACGTCGTGAGTTCCAACGAACATTGACAATCGGAATACGGCTTGCTTGAGTTGTTTGACCTCTCGGTCCGTGATTTCTACGGGTTCCTCAATAAATTGAAGATCGTCATTGAGTTGAATTTCATCGAGTGGAATCACTAGTGATTCATCCGACAAGCATTTCTTTAGGTTAGATACATGGAAAGTGGGGTGTACACTACTGAGTTCTGATGGAAGCTCAAGTTTGTATGCCACAGGGCCAACCCTGGCTAGGATTTTTGAATGGTCCGATGTATCTTGGGTTTAGTTTTCCTCGTTTACCGAATCTTATCAAGCCTTTCCAAGGCGATACCTTTAGCATAACCCTATTTCCGATTTGGAATTCTAGGGGTCTGCGTCGTGTGTCGGCATAACTTTTATGTAGGAAAGGTATGGTAATAGTCGAATATCAAAGGAAATTGATATAGCAGTCGAATATTAATAGGAATTGAGATAGTAATTGCAATCATAGCCTAGTAGGTAATCGGTTGTTGTACCTAGTGTTTATTGACTTCATACTTATGTTATTTCGGATACAAATAAGTCCACTTATTTATAATTCTTTATTTACATAGAGAGGCATCCCAAACAATGTAAATAGGGAAATATAAACTTATGGTTTAGTAATTTACAATGTCTTTATTTAAATGAAAAGGCATCCCAATCCATTCAAATAATTACAAATCATCCTACACAACATTCATACTTAGTCGGTGAGTTACAAGGTAGGGTATTACGAGATGATACTGGTGTTCCAAAAGTACAAGATGAATATTCAATCTTGTAAAGCTGATAAGGGTGCTTGTGATGTAACTAAGGATGATTTGAGCTTTAAAAGTGCATCAAGATCTATTAATGAGCTTGTGTTTGCCACGGTTGTGAAGGTAATGTTGTGATATGTTGATGAACAAAAGTGCTTAGTGTATGCTTAACATTAATACTCTTAGGTATAGATGTTGAGTTTGCTTTAAAAATCTTAAGAGATTTTAAAAGTTTATGATGGAATGGTATCTTTAGGACCTAAACAGGATAGTACTTCTACAGGATGAAGAGAAGGATTGGTAACTATCCCAAGATAGTAATTCGGATTATCTCATAAATGAAAAATTTCAAGAATGAATTTAGATCATACAAATAAGGTGTTAAGATCTTGCTGAGTGGTAAGGCACTATCGTGTCTCTAGATCGTTTTAAAGAATTCTGGTGGTTTATCGAGTTCAAGTAGGAAATCAACCTAAACATAACCCTAGTACAACTACTCTCAGTATTGGAAAATTTTAAGTCGAATATAGTTAGTCAGACTATATTCCACTGTCCCAAGGTTAAATATAGGTGACTAGTCTATATTTAGCCAAGGTTCGATAAAATTTTCAAATACCTAAATTAGGTATACTTTTGATATGTCCGTTGCTTTCGGGAAACTGTCCACTAAACAAAGGCGATGTCAAACCCTTCAATTGCAAGTCCCGACCATACAAGACTTGTAACTCATGTTTTCACATTCCATTGCATAGAAGATAGTAGGGGTAGGTACGTATGGAAAGGAAGTTTTAAGTAGTTCTAAAATAGAACATACTTGGCCAGGATCACGAACTTTTAACAATGAAGGTTTCAGAAGAAAACTTTGATAAATGTAAAGCTGAACTTCAGCTTTTGTAGGTGATGGATTTGTTTGTCCTTTAAACATCTCATATTTCTATTTAGAAATCGATAGGTTGTGACGGGTTTTTGATATCATATGAAATGATATTGATGATGTGATGGAATAATTCTAGAGACCATTGTGCAAAACACAATGTCTCAGAAGTAGGTTAGACCATTGTGCAATTCACAACGTCTGGAAAGTAGGTTAGACCATTGTGTGACTCAAAACATTTGAGAAATGGTTAAGACCATTGTATAATACAATGTCTTGGAAAATGAATGAGACCATTGTATCTCACAATGTCTTGGAAATGAATGAGACCATTGTAACATACAATGTCTTGGACATATAATGTTGGACTAGGAATATGATTGGGAGAATCTGGTTGTGCCGAAATGCCTTAGAATAGGCATACACAGATATGTTTAGTCCTTTGTTTAGATAAATGATTGAAAATAAACCGAGTTTATATATCAATATACTAATGCTTACGGGGAAATGCTCAAAATGGGTATATATGAATATACTAATATGTTTGTGTATCATAACATGCTTACTAAATCCATAATCGTCTGGAGGATGGAAGACACGGAGAGCGGAAGGCTATAAAATGTTTTTGCTTGTATATGTGGTTATAGTTTAGGTCTCAATTAGACCCGTTTCTCTATAACCATGGCTCTGATACCAATCTGTAACACCCCCAATTCATGGATGCAGCGGAATTCAAACTGGGTGTTACTCGACGGCACAATAGTCACAATAATAGAAAACGAACTCCAATTGAGTCGTTTTAAAAGATGTATCATTCAAATTATATAAATATCAGAGATTTCAAAATGAGATCCCAATTGGTTCCATGTTTACAATGTATAATAAATGAGTTTTGAATGATAATAAAATTTATAGCCCTCTTGAGTATCCGTGTCCTTCCGTGCCATCCTTGATCGTCATGAACCTGAAATACATGCTTGAGAGGTCAACACAAAAGTTGAGTGATATTCATAGAGTTTGTTAAATCGATTGAACACAATATGTTGGTAGTGTGAGTTATAGGCTCACACCAATGTTTGGAAAACAAAACAGGTAGGCTACGTTATTATACGCCCGGAATAGTTATTATACACTAAGCTTATGACACCATAACGTTAACGTGTACCAATATCGATCGGCAGATTTATCCCGGTAGGTACTTTGCTAACATACCTAAATCTCAAATATTAATGCATTTGTTTGAACTTAGTCAATACAAATGGGATTCGTCAATCCCAATAGGCCTATTAATAATATTCGCGCTCACTATTGCTAGTGACTAAATGGTTCATAATAAAGGATCTCGGTTTAGCAAGGTTGGTACTTAGTGATAATAAAACAATCAGGTAAGCATACAATTTAAAAACATTGTGCTCGGTTAAAATAGCATGTATTCCCCCCAAGGGTTTGTAAAACAATTAAGTAATGGAAAGTGGGGCTATGAACTCACCTTAAGTAAGATAGCAAGTAATGAATGTAACGGTCGAATCGTGAAGGTTTCTACGAGCAACCTATAATAGAATGTCGCGACTTAGGATCGGAGTAAAGAATATGAAGTAGTGCCTATATATATATCTTGCATTTAGTCCATGATGTGGTATGATGTATATTGTATGTCTTTGAAAGAAAAGATTCATGAACATGTATGTTTGGTATATCGTTTATTACCGTTCGGGCTGACATATTTCAGAAGTCATGTTAGTAAGCGTTCGAGGAGCCAGGACACTTTAACTCGTAAATCCACAACTCAACTCGACGGCTTACATAATGAACTCCTCACATGAGGCTCCCTACTATTGTAGTAGTTGATGAAATATATAGATATAAGTTTTGATCCGAAAGTTACATGTCCGATATTTGTATAAACTTAGGAAAGTTTATTTGTACATGAAGATTGTTATTAGGGGTAGTTTCATAAGTCTTGAATGACCATTTTCTCTTGGTAAAATCTCATGGTTTCCTTTTAAGTGAAGTAGATCCAAATTGCTTGTTCAAGTTATCGCCTAAGTCATTGTTTCATGTTTACGCCTATGTAAGTTTACTTGGTCATTTCGTCATGGCCTAGCCATGACCTTTGGTCCTTGTTCCAAGGTCATGAGACACAACCTTGGCTCTAGCCATGGTTGTGGTCTTGATTATAGGTCATAAGACCTCTTGTTCCTTTCAAAGTATAACTATAATCTAGTGACTTTCGCCTAAAAATGGGCTGTTTAGAATTTGAAGAATTTTATCACTCGGAAAGCGTTTTTAGGTCTCGAGCTTCTTTGTCCCTGAACGAAAACGTCGTTCTGGACAACTTTCGTGTTTTAACTTTTTGATGAATCGGAGCAGAAGTATGACTTTCAAAACCCAAATTTGATCAGAATGGTATTTGGCAGTTTGCCGCAAAGTTTTGGTAACTTCAAATGGGCGTAACTTTTGACTCGTATACTCTTTTTAGGTGGTTCAAATTGCTACGGTTTCCTTGTTAAGTCCTCTACTACAATATGTAATAATCCAATATCATATTTTTACCATTTTGATCAGGTTATACCAACAAAGTCACTAGTTTACTTGTTTTATGAACTCGTCTTATCAATCATGTACAATAACTTGTTTTACTCACTTTTATACATCATGGACATTAATACAAGACATAATATAGCACAAATAATATGTAAATAACATGAACATAATTATTTAACAAGAATCAAGTTAGGGTTTGGCTCACAACTTTTGACTTTCAAAGATGAAAGGAAGTTAACATGTAAGGATAGGACATTGATAGACTTGCTTCAACCCACTTCTTCATGCAATCTTTCTACTCTTGTAATCTTGAAAGATGGATGATGAAGGTTGAGGTGAATTTAGTGGATTTAAACTCAAGAGAAATCACCAAGTATATTAGGGATTGGAAGAGTTTTGGTGAATGATATTCTAACTAGGGTTTCTACCTTGAAGAATCACTTGAACCTTGCTAGAAATTAGAAGGAAATAAAGCTAAGGATGGATGGTTATGGTGGTGGAGGTGCACGGCATAACAAGGGGGGGAGAGGGGCTATTTATAGTCCAAAATGAGGAGGTTAGGAAAGTGCTAGGAAATTACTAAAACTTGGTGACCAAGTTGTAATAAAATGATGATTTAGGGGTAGATTCATGAGATGAAGCCACATGGGATGACTCCCCCCCTCCTAGGTCGGTTTGGAGTGCTTGGAGAGCAAGGGTGTGGACTTTTCTTGGTATTATCCAAGATATTGGATGAAACTTGACTCCGGGAAATGCAAACCGTAAGTTGTTACGCCTCAAAACGTAAAACCGGGTGTCGTAAAATTATGAAACTTGGAAGAATGGTTAAACATGTCATTATACTCCATAATAAAATATAAAATGAGTGGTAGGTTCTATCGGGTGCTAAAACCCTGCTAAAAACTGGAAACACGGGTCTAAAACGCGTAATACGTAAAACGTACGAATATTGCGTAAAATTGAGAAAAGTAAAATGTTACTTTTCTAATGTGATAAAAATGATTTAAAATGACTTATAATGTCTAGACTGGGCTCAGTCTAGTGTCGGTTGGTATTAAATGTCTTTTAGACATCAAACCGTAAGCCTAAAAATCACGAAATGACTTATAACATCAAGGGATGATTTTTGGTCAATGGAGGAGGGAAAGAATATGTTGACTTTTTCTAATAAGTTGAAAACTCAAATAGTCTTAGAAACGCGTTTTGTGGTCTAACGGTTAATCGCCCAAACGGTTAAGCGTGCTCATGCGAGAGTAGTACAGGCTTGGGTGACCTGCCGGGAAGTCTTTGGTCATGTTTTTCTCAGTCACGATTAATTCTCAAATAAATCATGAGTGTGTCAAACATTTTTCTGATGCGGGGTCACCTGACGGGATCGAATTTCGTTGTGCGTAGAATTTCTGAATGACGTTTTACCCTAAAACGTGTAATGTCGTGTAATTCCTTAATAACTTTCACGAAAATGATCTGACGAATGTCAAACATTTAATTTGCCATGGAAATGATTTATCACTTGAGAATATCAAATAAAAATCAACTTTCGGGAAAGTTTCGGGAAAAATGAATAGTAAAATGAATAGTAAAAGTGAATAGTGAATTTTCAAGGAATAGTAATTATCCTGAAAAATGCGAATTGTTACAGCCGTCACGTTATCAGTCCATATCCACCTCTTTTGTAACTCTTGACGCTGTCATGTGTAGATCTTTGACGCCGTCAGGTACTGTTCCAGCAAGGAAATTAGAGACTTTGCCATTTTCTTCACTTTTATGCTCCATAAATGTCTAAAATGCTTCCTTTTCCAGATTTCTCTCCAAAAGTACCTAAAATGACAAAAGGAACGATTTAGGGCAATATTTGATCAAATAACCTCGAATTTGGCTTAAATGACCCCTTAAAAGGGGTACACTTTTCGCCTCATCATGTTTGAGTCCTTATGGTATTTTACAACACGTTTTGGGTATTTCAAGGTCATTTGTTTGAAACTACTATTTTTATGATGAAAATGAAGTGTAAAAAAAATCTTTTATGAAATAATTTTGAAGACATCTAGGAAGATTGTTTTGGTAAGTTTATGATGATATTATTCTAAATACCGCCTCTTGAAAAAAATGGTTATAATGATGTCATAAGTTCAACATAAACATTAAGTGTAAAATATCCTACAATTCGGCTGTGAAAGTCTATTTATTTTACTATCTTAATAAAGCATGATTTAAATGTCTTAAACAAGTAAGATGAGATACTACATTAACTCTTGATGATTTAAAAACTATGTCTAATATGGAATTTAAGAAAATT
Source organism: Artemisia argyi (assembly GCA_030686995.1). Classification (NCBI taxonomy): domain Eukaryota; kingdom Viridiplantae; phylum Streptophyta; class Magnoliopsida; order Asterales; family Asteraceae; genus Artemisia; species Artemisia argyi. Next base: position 106,608,986 of record CM060682.1, on the reverse strand, counting down.
ATACTTAAAGAGACTTAACATTTCTGAAATGGTTTTCTTACATAAAATGATTTGTATATTTTACAGAAAAATGTATGAGTTTATGGTATGTCCTGTGAAAATGATATTTATTTATCTTTTTGAAGGTAAGGTCGAGTACTGGAATAATAACTATATATGGTTCCCATTTACCAAACTTGATATGCATTTGGTTCATCAAGTGTTTCTTTCGTTGTGGTACGCTTGTGGATTTTCTATGGGTACGTGTATTCTATCGTTTCTTTGTATGGGTTTTCATGAACATTTGAGCCGTGTCTACTTTTACTGGTGAAATTCCTCATTGTGTTTTCTAGTTTTGATTTGGTATTCATTTATTACACTAGTCGATAGTTCATAATTCTTTAAGTTCGTTTGATATACGTTTTGGTTCGACTGGTCATGGTTCACGTCGTTTCCTTAGGATAGATTGTCGATTTGGTCATCATTGTGTTTGTTGAAGAAGAAGAGGATTTTTGCCAAGTTGTCCAAGTAAGAGGTTCAGCTTCAAGATGTACGTTCTTCAGGAATGTGGTCTACAGTAGCGAGTATTCATAGACGCTAGTAAGATAAAAGTAGTGAAGAGTGGGAAGTACCTATGACACCATCTAGGATACAAGTGTCCTTAGGATTGGCAGGGACTATTGACTGTTCATTTAGAACTTTCCAAAGATTGTATAGGCATCGCAAAAGGGGAAGATCCATAAGAAGAACGATGTGATATATGACTTAGAATTGGGAGTAGGACTTGGAGATAATATTGATATGGAGCAAAGAGTGTTATCTACATAGATCATAAGAGTCTTCAGCGTATTTTCACTCAGAAGAAGCTGAATATGCGACAGAGAAGATGGATTGAATTGTTTAGTGATTGTGATTGTGAGATTCGCTATCATCCAGGAAAGGCTAATGTGGTGGCTGATGCGTTGAGTAGAAAGGAAACGATTAAGCCTAAGCGTGTGCGAGCTATGTGCATGACATTGCAATCGGGCATTAAGAGCAAGATATTGGTAGCACAAGAGGAAGCTCTCAAGGATTAGAACGCGATAGCAGAGATGCTGCGTGGGTTAGTGATAAGATCAAATAAGTACATTTTATTATCATCATTTATCCTATTTAATTGACTTGTTTTATATTATTCTGTATGAGAATTGGTGCCTTTATTTTTACTTAAGTTATTCTCAGGTAAAAACAAGCAATAGGTGAAATTTAATGATATTGGACGAATTATGGAGCTAAATGTTCAAGATTTGAAAAGCCTACTAAAATTCAAGAGATGTGTCGTATCTCTCTCAACAGATACGTCCCAACATCATACTTAGATGAATTCGAAGACCATTGCCTGACTTGGAAGAATGTGCCGCATCCAATTACAACATGCGCTGCATATGAAACGTTGGTCAACGAAGAATCATCAACTTGATCTACTCCAAAATACGCCGTATCTCATTTACAACATGCGGCGTATTAGCTAAAGACTTCACCAGATACAATCCAAGACGTTAAAGAACATGCGCCGCATTGAGAAACAAGTTACGCCGCATCTAAAGGCGATGTGCGAATATTCCAGAATTTAATAATCTTGGACCCAACACGAAGTTAAGTAGATGTGCCGCATCTGTCATCTACATGCGCTGCATCGACTCCTCAGACAGAACCTATAAATACCCTAAGACAAATAGGAGTTTTGTGTATAGAAAACCCTAAGGAGACGAATTCAGTCGAAGAAGCATCATAAGACACGCCCCAAACAAAGATCTTAGAGCCGTAAGAAGGTCCTGCATGTGTTTAATTCATTAAGTAGTTTTGTTTATTGTATTAGTAAGCTTTAATCAATCAGGATTGATACGCTTGTGGCCACCATACTGCTCCCCTTAAAATTGCTTTCCCATCGGCTAAAGTTTATACGATTGATATTTTTGGTGAATTATATTTATGCTTTGATAACCTCTGTGTTTATTTGAGTCTTCTGGGCTACCATACCTGTTCCTCGCCTACTTATTTAGTGTCTAGAAGGTAGGATAAACATAAGAAAATATTAAGGGTTTACTCGCCGATATATAGGATCCAGCGAGATAGATTAGATTACGATACTCATCATATAAAACTAGCAATATAACAAGTGACAAGCTACTTAATTATAAGGACAAGTCGTCTTACATGTTTCTATTATCTATCTGTGTACGTGATTGCTATTCGCTAATTCGTTCTCATTAGTTTTACTTTTATTATTTACAAAATCCGTGCCAGCCACTCAGGCTGAAAACCCTTTTTATTAGATTAGGATTGTAAAACTAACTTAGATACTAAAATACTAATTAAATCAACTAGATATTACGTTCCATTCTTAGTGTTCGACACTCTACTTGCCACTATATGCATATTGATCGGGTACACTGCTCGTTAAATGTGCGTGTTAGTAATAAGTCGGCTAAATATAAATTTAAAACTAGAAAAGGCTTAAACACCCTATGCTACACTGACATGTCACACGCATCAAGTTTTTGGCGCCGTTGCCGGGTAATGAATTGTTAATATCTATTTATTTTATTAGTAATTTAATTAGATTCTAACCACTAACTTTGTTGTATATTAGTATAGATTGCATTTATTGTATATTTTGCATATTTTGTTTTTCTTGTTTGTTTGTTTGTGTATTTTTATTTTCTGTAATTTTTATTTTTATTTTATTTTTATTTTTATTACTGCTCTCTACTGTATTTTGCTGATCTAAACGATACGACACATATAATTTATCTGATACGGCGCATTGCGTTTTTTAATTTTATATACAGTGTAAACTTAAAATTCGAAGTACGGCGCATCTATCCCCTAGATAAGACGTATTCTATTTTTAATCAGAAAATTTTCAAAATCCTAACGAGATACGACGCATCTGTTTTGACAGTTGCGGCGCATCTATTTATTTATTAAAAACAAAATTTCGAATTTATTAAACTGAGATATGACGCATCTGTTTTCACAGATACGACATATCATTTTTCTGAATAAAAGACTGATTTAATCTTTAACGTAATAAGATACGACGCATCCTAATTCTGGGATACGGCGCATCGACAACAGATAGGAGCTTCTTTTATTTTTCGTATTCCGTTTTCATTACTTGTTTTCTAATGTTATACTTCATAAAACCTATCATACTGATGCTTTTGTGCTGAATTTCAAGAAGTGCATGACCCGAAGCTCTGTTAAAGAACTCATCAAACCTTTCGACAATCCTGACATAAAGGAGGCTAGTGAAGAAGTAACTGGAACAATGGTGGAAAACACTACAACGGAGGAGACATGAACGAGGCCTGAGCAAAATGCAGTCCGGAAATTGCAAGACCAACACCCAATAGGAACAAAGGGTTTTTTTGTAAGGGGACAATTGCTCAAATTCCTAGGAGATAACGCTTTTTGTGGATTAGAAAATGAAGATGCAAATAAGCACATAGAAAGAACCCTTGAAATTGCCAACCTCTACAGAACAAAGAATATGACCTACAACCAATTCATGTTTCGAATATTTCCATCTACACTAGCAGAGGAGGCAAAGTGTTGTTTGAACAAAGAGCCTACAAAATCTATCACCAGTTGGGTTAAGCTTAAAATTAAGTTTTTGGAAGAATTTAGCCCCGAGTTCACCTGTTGGTTAAGATCTAGGTTTCGCTACCCCGATAAAATGGGTTCACTTTTAAAGGACGAACTCTGGAGTTACTGGAGAGCGGAGAACGATGAAGAAGAGATGGAAGATGAGGCGGGAGAGTTCTTTAGAATTGAGACAAATATGTTTGATTATGAAACCCCTCTGTGCAAGCAATTTAACGAATTTAACTACTTGTTGAGAATCTATGCTGATGTGTTTACTGGAGACTTGCCTGGGTTCAAAACTTATGAAACATTCAAGAACACTTGGTTGTATGAATGGAACAATCAAGTTCCATGGTTCTATAATAAACTAGCATTTGATGATGAATTGGTACATCGTTGTGATCCTATTCGTTTCAAAAATGGAACTTGTGAATGGCCAAGTTGTGACTGGAAGAATGATGGAATCGATAATGGAGGAAGCATAATTGGGATGAGACGAGTTGGTAACGATGTTTACTTTGAAGACTACGATTGGTACGATCAAATTGAAGACTGCCCACGCAAGGCAGAAGCTTTACAAGAGAAAGGTCGAATCGAGTACTTAAAAGAAGTAAAGGTTGGATCGACAATTACAATGGGAATTAATGGAAGAACTTGATGACTATTTGATTAAGGATGATTACTCTAATTTTATCAATAAAGGTGAAGAAGAATTCAATAAACGAAAATGCAAACTTCTTAGAATTACTTATCATAACCCGCCAATGATGACCTCTGAAAAATTTGTAGTCGTCAAATATTCTTTGGGGCATGTGAAGAGTATGTTGCGATAAAGACCAAAGAATTCATTAGATTAACTAGATCTGAAAAAAACGTGTCGCAATTTTAGGAGAGCATCTTTCGCATGAAGGACGAAGGATGGGATGTGATAAGAACGAGATAGGAGCTGAACGTGAGTCTAACTTGAAGACTCTGGAATAAAGAAAAGTGCTTACCGGGAGACAACCCGGATTTATTTTTACTGTTTTTTACTATCGAGTCTGTTAGACCTGTAGCAGATCCGACACATCTCCATCAATAGATGCGGCATATCTACTGCACAGGTCATATTTATCTTTATTTTCTTGCATTTTATTTTCTAAACTATGAACTTTCTATCAGTTTATTTAATACGGCGCATCCTTGGTTAAGGATGCGACGTATCTAATCTTTCTGACTCGTACCAATTCTAGGCTCGATACGGCGCATCTTCCTCAATAAGATGCGGCGCATCGATTGACCTGCTGATTTACAGTTTTATTTTTTATTTTCTAACCACTAATGAAATTTGTACAAGTTTCGATCTTCTTAAACTCAAGTGTATAATTGGTGGTATTTATAGTTATTGCTCACAAATGCATAATGGACCGAGCAAATCTCAGGGAAGTTTTTTGTTCAAATCTTTTTAATTTCATGTTTTTAAATTTTAATAAACAACGAGGACGTTGTTTAACTTAAGTGGGGGGATGGAGAATTAGAACTTTTACTTAACTCTTAATTGTCTTTATTTTTCAAGAATATGCTTTTATTTGCGCTTAATTTATCAAAATTTCAAAAAATAATTAGCATGTTTTTGTTTAATCTAATTTGCATATCTGCACACAAGACTTTATTTTTAAAATTGTGATTTCAAAATCCATAAATCTATGAATGTGCCAGTGACTTGTAAACTTTAGAACTTGACTTGTATACTATTGATGAGGTGAAAAATGAACCGTTTTTAGGGGGTCATTTTAGCCCGGATTCGAATTTATTTGATCAAATATTGCCCTAAATCATTCCTATTGTCATTTTAGGTACTTTTGGAGTGAATTCTGGAAAAGGAAGCATTTTGGACGTTTTTGGAGCATAAAAGTGAAGAAAAAGGCAAAGTCTTAATTTTCCTTGCTCGGAACAGTACCTGACGGCGTCAAGAGTCTTCAAGTGACGGCGTCAAGAGTAATACAAGAGGTGGAAGTGGATAAAGTCCGTGACGATCCAGAAGAGTTTTACACTATTGACATGACGGCGTCGCCATAGGCCGTCATGGTCCAAATATGAGTGACGGCCCAGAGTAATATTACACATGACGGCGTCAAAAGTGGATCTAGGCAATCTGATTTCATTATGGGCGGCGAGTTGACGGCGTCAGAATTTGCTTCTTGACGCCGTCACCCTATAAAATTTATATATAGTTTTGCAATTTTCATTCATTAAAGGAGGAGCAAGTAGGGTATAGCTTTGGAGAGAAACCCTAGTACGAATATTACAACTTTTTCAAGGGTTTTTACCCTTTGAAACCTTTCATGTTCAATTGAGATAAGTACTCTTTCAATTCATTCAATATGTCTATGTGTTGTTTGAATATATCTTACACTTGTCTTGAATTTAACATGCTTGGTTAGATCTCTTGTGTGTGTTGGTTAGATGTAGTGAAACCTAGATGTTAATTATGGGTTGATTGTTTGTTTATAGTTGTTACGGATGATTGTATTCGATGTTAGGCTTAAGAAAACTGGCAGACTTCCATTGGTGACATGCTTGAACGTCTTAAGAAACATGTTCGGAGGTGTACTATGATTTTTGGTTGTATTTAATGCGTAGGAGAATTCTAATGATCACATGTTAGGAGCTTCTAACGGCTCGACATAGGAGTGAAGTAGGATCCTATAGAGTTAGGGAATATTGTACACGGCCCTACGACTAGTATTAAGGAATACGACCTATCATCCATGCAATTGTAACAAACTATCAACCTGTAAAAGATATCTAGGGAGTAATGAAACCTAAGTAAACACAACTTTCCCTATCATTGTTCACACCACTAGTTTAATTAGATTTATTTTCATTTCTGTAATTTTATTTTGATTGCATCTTTGTTATTCGGTTAGTTGATTAGCAACTAATTCCGCCCACTCTTCTAAAAACCGAGATTTTTACTTGCTTTATAAAAAATATAAAAATACAAAAAGAATCATCCCTCACCTCTAGATCTGGTTTTTAGGCTTTCTAATCCTAGCGACACTATTCCTGAGTTGAACGTTCAATCCCCCGGTACTTGTCACTATACTATACTACAACGATCAGGTACACTGCCTGGTGAGGGTTGTAAGCTTCTCGAGATCCCTCGAGAGGTAAAGCCTGGTGCGATTCCCACGTATCAACTATATGAGACCACCATAATAAGTATTATTTTTATAATTGGAGTGACGTATCTAAATTGGTAAAATTCTAGGATTACACCAAAAAGCTTTTATATGTTTTTTGATATTAACTAACTACACTGGTTAGTTAACCCCCATATAAACCCTTATTTACTCTCATTTTTAGAGTAAGATACCCCAAGAAAAACAAGTAGAGAAATTCCTTTATGATTTTTTTACACCTTGTTATTATGTTTCATTACACCTTACACCTTAGCCTACCCTGTAGATTTAAGTCCGTGGTAAGTTGCTTTGGCAAAGTGTGTTTCCTTGCGTTACCTATGTTCGTGTGCGTAAATTCATTATCTTTGATTAGGTCTAGAAATTGCACAATGCAATGAAGTGAAAGTACATATTGTATATTTTTAGTCAGTTTTTCGTGTGTTTACTACTTTCACTATTACATTATGTCTGAAAGTTTTAAAAGTAAAGAAAAATTCTCCAGATTTATTGTGATGGAATTGTGGTGAAATTTTACACCTTTAGTTATTAAAAAAAATCGAAAAAATGAGAAAAGAAAAAAGAAAGAATAAGTTGGTAGTTTATTTAAACCGACAATGTAAAGTTTTGTATTAAGTTGTCACAACCCACAATTTCATGTCATTTTTCCAAACTTCGACATTCTACTATTCACAAATTACTATTCATCGATCACTATTCATCATTTTACTATTCATCGTTTTTGAGGTCAATTTGACATTCCGAGACACATTCAGAAATTTTACTATTCATTTGACACTATTCATTTCCGAGAGAAAACCACTATTCACGTGCATTACTTATGTCATCGTAAATTTAGTTTACGAGTATTCAAATTCGCGTAACCGTATTGGTTCAGGAGCGAATTCATGCATTGTTATCAGGGACATTTCATACGGACTAGAAATAGTCTGCATATCATCATTAGGGCACTTGCATACTATTCCACTCGTAGGGTATTCAAATTATATTTTTAATATAATTAACGAATTACGTATGTTTATTTTAAATAAACACTAATACGCGAACTATAAATGTGACTAACACATCCGACACTCCCAACTATGATCCCGATATATTTTTATACTCATTTTTATAATAAAAAAATTATAATATTAATTTACCCGGTATTTTGGAAATTTATTTATTTCGTATCGTACGTCTAATTTAATTTCGACGGTTTTCATAAAAATTAAACAATAATTATCTAAACACCCAATAATTTTACCCAACTTATTTTTATAATTTTTATAACTTTATTTTATCCCGGTTAACTCCATTAAAATTTATTTTTAGTTAACCCGGTACCCGGTACACTTTAAAACTACAACTAAACACATAATAATACATAATACACCAAAAGTCTTACACATGCATCCCCCCCCCTCCTTTTGCCGCCCCCCCCCCCCCCCCTTGCCAATCTCTTACAAAAGTCACTTACTCACTCTTTCTCATTAATAACTTATACTAACTCTTATATAATAATAATACTAATAATAATATACATATCAAATGCTAGATATTTTACCTCATAATTCACAAGTGCAAGAAAACTTTTCATCTCTTTTCTCTCTATAAGGGTGCTCGGCCTAGGGTAATCAAGAAGCAAGAAAACATCATTTTTCAAAGATCTAAGTATAATCTTGTTCTTATAGTTGTCCTTGTTAGAGTTTTGAGATAAAAACTCAAGGATTGTTAGGTTTTCACCATCCAAACTTCATTAATCTTCCAAGTAAGTTTACAAAACTCATTTCATAATTTTTACAAGTCATTACTATGTTTATATATTTTTCTTACAAGATCTCATGCATATATTGGCTTATACCACTTCATTTTGTATATATTTAACTTACAAGCCCTAGAAATGATTTTTGGTTAGATCCTTGTTAGATCTACTTGGTTATGATGTTTAGGAACCCATGACACCCTAAGAAGGTGTATGGTAGGATTAGACTAGTATTGTGGTGATTGAATGTGGTTTGAATGAAGATGGAACTAGATTAGAACCCTAGAAACGAGTTTTGAAACATTAAAAATACCTACTGTCCCTATTTCTATTTCGTGGGAAAATCAGTGGTTGATGGTTAATTTTTGACCAAAGATTTAGAAAATACTTTCAAAAACGAAACTTTAGGCGAAAGAATGGATTAAAACGAGCTTATAACGAAGGAGATATGATTTTTGCAAATTTAACGACGAAAACTATTTTATTAAAAACTGCTTGCTGTTTGGCAGATTTCGACGTACAAATAGAGGCATTAAACGTAACCTAAAGGAGCCGAGTTATCGAAAATATACTAGTATATACAAAAACGAATCCGTGGATATAAAGAACGAGGAAAATGAGCCTAAAACGACCAAGTTATACCCGTTTTAACATCGTCAAAACTATATATATATATTTGGTCACAAATAAAAATAATAACTTACGCACTAGATGGTATATTTTCTATAAATGTTACTAAGGACTATATTCTTAACAAATAAATATGTATGACCCAAGAGAATATTTATACGACTTAACGACGTTATTTTAAGGTTTTCGATACGAGTAATATAACGCTAACAATTTTCATACAAGATAGTACGACAAGTTATATACTTCTATATTTGGATTTATTTTTCTTAAGTATGGAAACTATTTTACTATGACGATAACTAGTACTTCCAAATTACGAGTGGTATAGGTATCATGTGCATGTGCATTCATTACATTACGGCTTGATCTAAATTAGATCACAATTATTCATTTAGGTTGCGGCTAGTGTTCGCACCTCATTGTCCGACTACTTTTACATCATTGTACCATCTTTGTACCATCACTTCGAGGTGAGTCTTCATAGCCCCGTTTTTAGTACTTATTTGATTTTAAATCCCACGGGGGAGAATACATTGCACTATTATTTTTGTACATGCCCAAGTATTAAATTCCGTACATTGCTTAAGTTGCTAGTACTACCACTTCAAGTCCCCTTTATTATCATGGACCGTTAATTATATTGCCAAGCGAGAGTGAGTGGATAGATCTATCGAGGGTGACGCCTCCATTCGTGTTTGGGTTGCTCCATAATGAAAACGAATGCATTTCATGTCTAATATAGTACGAGTGTCTGGTAAACACTCATTTGGGGCAAATTTTAGTACGTCTAGCTTCGGGGTCATGAGCTTAAGAGACAATGTAGCTTTTTGACAATTTGTCACTTTACTTTATACTTGTGGCTTATGTACTTACGAATTACTTATAAACCTATGATTATTCACCAACTTTATGTTGACCGTTTTTCGCAATGTATTTCTCAGGTAACTAAGGCATATTCTCATGGCATGCATGGAGTCATTTTGTGTATCAAGGATGACGCGTCTCTTGTTGGATTTCATGCACTTATGAACTATCGTTTGATTGTACTAAATTATTTCCTTAAACCTTTTCCAACTTTTGGGACCTATGTTTTATAACTCTGAATATTTTGAATGAATCAAACGATGTATTTTCTAAACGACACTTTAGGTCGTTCAATATATCCTGGTTTTTGTGCTATGATCCGTTACACCCTCAGGTATTCCATTCCGCTGCCATTCAGGTATTTTGGGGGTGTGACAGATTGGTACCAGAGCTAAGGTTATAGCGAACTAGGATGCATCATGGACCCTAGACTATAACCACACCATCATAGCATATCATCATTTCATCATAAGTCCATATTTACTTATTTTTAGGTGATGCCATTATACGAGTTATTTATTTTTATTTCACCTTGATTATCACAGAGACATGTCTTCGAATCCAAACACTGTCATACTTTACTCTATATCAAACTCTGATGATGAGGGCTCTATGTCCTCTACTGCTGTTTCACCATTTGTTTCTCCTGCACCTGAGTTGCCACTTTTGGCATCAGATGATGACACCGAGCCTTTCGAGGAGGAGGAGACGGCTCCTACTCCTCATGTCCATCCTATTGTACCACTTGATGTCACCCGTGTACCCACTGACATACCATCTCCTACTACTACTATACATTCAGAGCCGAGACTTATGTTTCCTAGGAGTAAGACTATTCAGGTTGCTAGGAAGAGTGTTCGTTATGCTACATCTACTTTTAGGACTCTCCCTAGTCCTACTGTGCCTACACCACCACCACCCGCCATACCCACTACTACTACTATATCTACCTCACTCTTGCCGCTCAGGAAGCGTGCAAGGTTTACCACTCCAGATTCACCTACTACCGAGACTGCTGACCTTCCACCACCACCAGTATACCACATAGGTGAGAGTTCGAGAGCGGCTGCCGCTAGGGGGCCTACAGCTGCTACATTAGAGGATCAGTTAAGTGCTCAGCAGGAGCAAATTGATAGGTTGGGGTATAGAGTTGATGAGATTATCACTACTCGACTTGAGGCTGTCGAGGAGCAGGTTGAGGATTTGATTCAGGGCAGGGTTGGTATTGATGTGTCGTACCATGGACTCGAGGCACGACAGTTGAGGCATCAGGAGCAGATTGATCTACTTAGGGGTGAGTTACCTGAGATTCGAGATAGAGCTCAGGCGACACAGGAGACTCAGTGGGAGCAGGTAGACCAGTTGGCATTGATTCGAGAAAGGTTAGTTGTATTGGAGCGCAGAGATGCTTCTTTTCAGTTACGAGTTCAGCATCTTGAGGAGATCGTGGTTGCGATGGATCGTGCGATTCGCCGCTTGAGGGGAGAGCCTGGACCATCTAGAGCACCGAGAGGAGCTTAGACATAGACTGGTATTATATTAGCTTTTATTATTTTCCTAGTCCCGAGGTGTGGGACATAGTTCAAGAACTTGTAGTCTTTTGGTTGTTGTACAAACAAATATATCAAGTGCAACTCTACTATGTTGGAAATGTTGTGCTATATATTATATCGGTCCATGTAGGCCGAAATTTTCATGTATTATATTCATGTGTTGTGATTATATTTATGATGTTTCGTGGTTGCTCTTTATTGTTGTCATATTTATACAGGTTGTGGTTGTATATATACTTGTCGTGGAGGTATCTAGACAGATTGTGGTGGTATTCGTACATGTCGTGGTTGTATTGATATAGATTGTGGTTGTACCCATACATGTCTTGGTTGTGTTATTACTCGTTGTGGTTGTATATATATACATGTTGTGGGTGTATACCTTTGGTACTATGACTATTTCTATTATGATTTTTCTCATGGTTATTTCCATTGTGATTTATCAGAAGTATGGCACCAAGGAAGAGTAAGACTGCACCAGAAACACCCGCTATGACTCAAGCCGCTATCCGCAAGTTGGTCAGGGATAGTATTGCAGAAGCTCTAGAGATTGAGAGAGCTGAGGTTGCTGCTAGGGCTGCTGAGACTGCTTCTAATACAGGGGCAGTTGAACCAACTGCTATTAGGCGTGAATGTACATGGAAAGATTTCAAGATTAGTGATCCTATCAAGTTTAAGGGCACTGAAGGAACAGTTGCTTTGATCCACTGGTTTGAAAAGACTGAGAATGTATTCCTCATGTGTGGATGCCCGGACGTCAGCAAGGTAAAATTTGCTACAGGTATGCTTCTTGATGAAGCTATGTCTTGGTGGAATTCGTATGCTCAGCCGATTGGTATGGAGAATGCTTACAAGCTAACTTGGGAGGAATTCAAGAAACTGATGTCTAAGAAGTTTTGCCCTCGTACTGAGATACAGAAATTGGAAGCAGAATTCTATGGACTTGTGACTAAAGGTGATGACATCGAGACCTACTTCAGGAGGTTTCAGGAGTTGGCTGCACTATGTCCAACTATGGTTCCTGACGATGAGAAAAAGATGGAAAACTTTGTTGGTGGATTACCTGAAAGTGTTCGAGGAGATGTGATTTCTTTTGATCCTCAATCAATGGAAGAGGCTATTCGTATAACTCAGAAACTCATGGTCCAAGTGGTAAAAGGAAAAGCTGCTGTCAACAACAATAACCGTTCAAACAACACCAACTACAACAACACTCGAAACAACAACAACTATAACAACAATCGAAACCGCAACTATCCCAATAACCGAAACAACAATCCAAACAATAGCAACAACAACAAGAGAAGGTTTGACTACAACCAAGGTGGAAATGCTATTCAGCCACCACCTAAGAGGCAAGAAGTGGCAAGGGCTTATGCTGCAAGACCGACTGAAAGGAAAGGATATAAGGGTATTTTACCCAAGTGTAAAAGGTGTCAGAAACATCATAACCCAGGACATTGCCCAAATACATGTGGTAACTGCAAGAAGATTGGTCACCACACCAAAGATTGCAAATTTCCAACCTTGGGTGACAATCAGAAGCCACCAGTAACATGTTTTGGCTGTGGAGAAATTGGACACTTTAGGGGTGAGTGCCCACAGAAGAAGAATCAAGGAACTGGAAATCAAGATGGAAGGGCTCGAGGAAGAGCTTATGTTATGGGAGGAGAAGATGTCAAAGAAGACCCGAATGTTGTTACGGGTACGTTCCTCGTTAATAATCGTTATGCATCCATTTTATTTGATTCAGGAGCGGATAGAAGTTTTGTTTCTATTGCATTTGCACCTTTACTTAACATAGAACCAACCCCATTAGACATTTCCTATATCGTTGAATTAGCCGATGGGTCTTTAGTTAACACCAACACCATTGTTCGTGGTTGCACTATAAACTTCCTAAACCATCCATTCAATATAGACCTTATGCCAGTAGAACTTGGAAGTTTCAACGTTGTTATCGGTATGGATTGGTTATCTCGGCATCGAGCAAGGATTATTTGCGATGAGAAAGTTGTTCACCTTCCTTATAACGGTGAAACTTTGGTTGTTCGTGGAGAGCGAAGTGGAACTAGACTCAGTATCATATCATGCATTAAAACCGAGAAGTACATAAAGAAGGGTTGTTATGCATTCTTGGCTCACATCACGGAGAAGAAGTCGGATGAGAAACGACTTGAAGATGTGCCAATTGTTAAGGAATTTCCAGAAGTTTTTCCGGAAGAATTGCCAGGACTTCCGCCTACACGCCAAGTCGAGTTTCAAATCGAATTAGTGCCAGGAGCTGCACCAATTGCGCGAGCACCGTATAGACTTGCACCTTCGGAGATGCAAGAATTGTCGAATCAACTACAAGAACTTTTGGACAAAGGATTCATTAGACCGAGTTCCTCGCCTTGGGGAGCCCCGGTTTTGTTTGTGAAGAAGAAGGATGGAACTTTCAGAATGTGCATTGACTATCGTGAGCTGAACAAGTTAACGGTTAAGAACCGTTATCCACTCCCCAGAATTGACGACTTGTTCGACCAGTTACAAGGTTCTAGTTTTTATTCCAAGATGGATTTAAGATCCGGTTATCATCAACTTAGAGTTCGGGAAGAGGATATCCCGAAGACGGCATTTAGAACACGCTATGGTCATTATGAGTTTCAAGTAATGCCTTTCGGATTAACCAACGCACCTGCGGTATTTATGGATCTCATGAATAGGGTGTGCAAACCGTATCTTGATAAGTTTGTGATCGTATTCATTGACGATATCTTGATTTATTCCAAGAGTAAGGAAGATCACGAAGAACACCTCAGAACAATCCTGGAACTACTCAAGAAGGAGCAATTGTATGCCAAATTTTCAAAGTGTGATTTTTGGATACGAAGAGTTCAATTTCTTGGCCATGTTATTGATAGCCAAGGTTTACAAGTCGACCCAGCAAAGATCGAGGCAGTTAAGGATTGGGCTACGCCCAAGTCTCCTACGGAAATTCGTCAATTCCTAGGACTTGCCGGAAACTACAGAAGGTTTATCGAAGGGTTTTCTAAGATAGCGAAGTCGTTGACAAAGCTGACACAAAAGAATGAGAAGTACGAGTGGGGAGAGAAACAAGAGTCCGCATTTCAGTTATTGAAACAAAAGCTTTGTAGCGCACCGATTTTGTCACTACCTGAAGGTATTGAGAACTTTGTGGTATATTGCGATGCTTCGCATCAAGGATTTGGAGCTGTGCTAATGCAAAACGAGAAGGTGATAGCTTATGCATCTAGACAGCTTAAGACACACGAGAAAAATTACACTACGCACGACTTGGAGTTGGGTGCGGTAGTTTTTGCACTCAAGATTTGGAGACACTACCTTTATGGTACCAAGTGTGTAATTTTTACCGACCACAAGAGCTTACAGCATATACTCGATCAGAAGGAACTCAACATGAGACAACGTCGTTGGCTAGAATTGTTGAGTGATTACGATTGTGAAATCCGATATCACCCAGGAAAAGCAAATGTTGTAGCAGATGCACTTAGCCGAAAAGAACGACTCAAACCTTTGAGAGTTAGGTCATTGGGAATGACTATCATTTCGCCATTACCATCAAAAATTTTAGAAGCTCAGATTGAGGCTCTCAAAGAAGAAAATCGACCACATGAGAAACTTTATGGTATGCCAGAAAGCGAAAATGGCTTTGTAAAGAGATCAGATGGAGTGTTATGCTTCAAGGACCGAAGTTGGATACCACTCTATGGTGGAGTGCGAGAATTGATTATGCATGAATCACACAAGTTGAAGTACTCTATTCATCCAGGTTCTGATAAGATGTATCAGGATCTCAAAAAGCTTTATTGGTGGCCGAACATGAAAGCGGAAATAGCTACTTACGTCAGCAAATGCCTTACTTGTGCTAAAGTGAAAGCCGAGTACCAGAAACCATCAGGGTTACTTCAACAACCAGAGATTCCACAATGGAAGTGGGAACGTATTATAATGGACTTTGTCACTAAACTTCCTAAGACGTCAGGAGGTTACGATGCTATTTGGGTAATTGTTGATCGTCTTACCAAATCAGCTCATTTCATACCCATTAGAGAGACTTATTCCATGGAACAACTTGCTAGACTTTATGTCAATGAAATAGTCTCAAGACACGGTGCACCAGTTTCCATCATTTCCGACAGAGATAGTCGTTTTACTTCAAATTTTTGGCGGTCATTACAAGATTCTTTTGGATCCAAGTTAGACATGAGCACTGCTTACCATCCTCAGACCGATGGTCAGAGCGAGAGAACTATTCAGACACTTGAGGACATGCTGCGAGCATGTGTGATTGACTTTGGAAATGGTTGGGCTAACCATTTGCCGTTGATCGAGTTTTCCTATAACAACAGCTACCATTCAAGCATAAAGGCTGCACCATTCGAGGCACTTTATGGTCGTAAGTGTCGATCTCCAGTTTGTTGGGCCGAAGTCGGTGAAGTACAATGTACTGGCCCAGAGATGGTACAAGAAACAACAGAAAAGATAATTCAGATTCGAGAGAGACTCGAAACTGCTAGAAGTCGACAGAAAAGCTACGCAGATGTTTGACGCAAACCATTGGAATTTCAGGTCGGAGACAAGGTCATGTTGAAAGTCTCGCCTTGGAAGGGCGTGATACGATTTGGAAAACGCGGGAAATTGAACCCGAGATACAGTGGTCCGTTTAAGATACTAGAAAGGATTGGTCCAGTAGCTTACAAGCTTGAACTTCCGTCAGAACTTAGCAACGTACACAACACGTTTCATGTTTCGAACCTCAAGAAATGTCTTTCGGATGAGTCTGCCATTATACCATTAGAAGAAATACAACTCGATGACAAGCTTAACTTTGTGGAAGAACCAGTTGAAATAATGGACCGCGAGATCAAACAGTTGAAACAACGATCGTGAAGGTTCGCTGGAATTCTCGAAGAGGACCCGAGTTTACTTGGGAACGAGAAGACCAAATGCGACGCAAGTATCCACAACTTTTCATCAAGCCAATTTCCGAGACCAACACTAACTGAATTCAGGGACTGAATTCCTTTTTTGATGGGCGACTGTCACAACCCACAATTTCAGGTCATTTTTCCAAACTTCGACATTCTACTATTCATCGATCACTATTCATCGTTTTACTATTCATCGTTTTTTAAGTCAATTTGACATTCCGAGACACATTCAGAAATTTTACTATTCATTTGACACTATTCATTTCCGAGAGAAAACCACTATTCACGTGCATTACTCATGTCATCGTAAATTTAGTTTACGAGTATTCAAATTCGCGTAACCGTATTGGTTCAGGAGCGAATTCATGCATTATTATCAGGGACATTTCATACGGACTAGAAATAGTCTGCATATCATCATTAGAGCACTTGCATACTATTCCACTCGTAGGGTATTCAAATTATATTTTTAATATAATTAACGAATTACGTATGTTTATTTTAAATAAACACTAATACGCGAACTATAAATGTGACTAACACGTCCGACACTCTCAACTATGATCCCGATATATTTTTATACTCATTTTTATAATAAAAAAATTATAATATTAATTTACCCGGTATTTTGGAAATTTATTTATTTCGTATCGTACGTCTAATTTAATTTCGACGGTTTTCATAAAAATTAAACAATAATTATCTAAACACCCAATAATTTTACCCAACTTATTTTTATAATTTTTATAACTTTATTTTATCCCGGTTAACTCCGTTAAAATTTATTTTTAGTTAACCCGGTACCCGGTACACTTTAAAACTACAACTAAACACATAATAATACATAATACACCAAAAGTCTTACACATTCATCCCCCCCCCTCCTTTTGCCGCCCCCCCCCCCCCCCCTTGCCAATCTCTTACAAAAGTCACTTACTCACTCTTTCTCATTAATAACTTATACTAACTCTTATATAATAATAATACTAATAATAATATACATATCAAATGCTAGATATTTTACCTCATAATTCACAAGTGCAAGAAAACTTTTCATCTCTTTTCTCTCTATAAGGGTGCTCGGCCTAGGGTAATCAAGAAGCAAGAAAACATCATTTTTCAAAGATCTAAGTATAATCTTGTTCTTATAGTTGTCCTTGTTAGAGTTTTGAGATAAAAACTCAAGGATTGTTAGGTTTTCACCATCCAAACTTCATTAATCTTCCAAGTAAGTTTACAAAACTCATTTCATAATTTTTACAAGTCATTACTATGTTTATATATTTTTCTTACAAGATCTCATGCATATATTGGCTTATACCACTTCATTTTGTATATATTTAACTTACAAGCCCTAGAAATGATTTTTGGTTAGATCCTTGTTAGATCTACTTGGTTATGATTTTTAGGAACCCATGACACCTAAGAAGGTGTATGGTAGGATTAGACTAGTATTGTGGTGATTGAAAGTGGTTTGAATGACGATGGAACTAGATTAGAACCCTAGAAACGATTTTTGAAACATTAAAAATACCTACTGTCCCTATTTCTATTTCGTGGGAAAATCAGTGGTTGATGGTTAATTTTTGACCAAATATTTAGAAAATACTTTCAAAAACGAAACTTTAGGCGAAAGAATGGATTAAAACGAGCTTATAACGAAGGAGATATGATTTTTGCAAATTTAACGACGAAAACTATTTTATTAAAAACTGCTTGCTGTTTGGCAGATTTCGACGTACAAATAGAGGCACTAAACGTAACCTAAAGGAGCCGAGTTATCGAAAATATACTAGTATATACAAAAACGAATCCGTGGATATAAAGAACGAGGAAAATGAGCCTAAAACGACCAAGTTATACCCGTTTTAACATCGTCAAAACTATATATATATATTTGGTCACAAATAAAAATAATAACTTACGCACTAGATGGTATATTTTCTATAAATGTTACTAAGGACTATATTCTTAACAAATGAATACGTATGACCCAAGAGAATATTTATACGACTTAACGACGTTATTTTAAGGTTTTCGATACGAGTAATATAACGCTAACAATTTTCATACAAGATAGTACGACAAGTTATATACTTCTATATTTGGATTTATTTTTCTTAAGTATGGAAACTATTTTACTATGACGATAACTAGTACTTCCAAATTACGAGTGGTATAGGTATCATGTGCATGTGCATTCATTACATTACGGCTTGATCTAAATTAGATCACGATTATTCATTTAGGTTGCGGCTAGTGTTCGCGCCTCATTGTCCCGACTACTTTTACATCATTGTACCATCTTTGTACCATCACTTCGAGGTGAGTCTTCATAGCCCCGTTTTTAGTACTTATTTGATTTTAAATCCCACGGGGGAGAATACATTGCACTATTATTTTTGTACATGCCCAAGTATTAAATTCCGTACATTGCTTAAGTTGCTAGTACTACCACTTCAAGTCCCCTTTATTATCATGGACCGTTAATTATATTGCCAAGCGAGAGTGAGTGGATAGATCTATCGAGGGTGACACCTCCATTCGTGTTTGGGTTGCTCCATAAGGAAAACGAATGCATTTCATGTCTAATATAGTACGAGTGTCTGGTAAACACTCATTTGATGCAAATTTTAGTACGTCTAGCTTCGGGGTCATGAGCTTAAGAGACAATGTAGCTTTTTGACAATTTGTCACTTTACTTTATACTTGTGGCTTATGTACTTACGAATTACTTATAAACCTATGATTATTCACCAACTTTATGTTGACCGTTTTTCGCAATGTATTTCTCAGGTAACTAAGGCATATTCTCATGGCATGCATGGAGTCATTTTGTGTATCAAGGATGACGCGTCTCTTGTCGGATTTCATGCACTTATGAACTATCGTTTGATTGTACTAAATTATTTCCTTAAACCTTTTCCAACTTTTGGGACCTATGTTTTATAACTCTGAATATTTTGAATGAATCAAACGATGTATTTTCTAAACGACACTTTAGGTCGTTCAATCAAACGATGTATTCTCATGGCATTCAGGTTGTTGATTGTCAAGTTTTTGGTTTCTAGCTGAGCTTTCAAGTCATTTATCAAAAAGAATTCTCGAAAATCAGGAAGTTCCGGATTTTTACATGGTTGGTTAGTTTTAAGACTTTCATCCTTTTGTTGCATTGCGATTTCAAGTGAAATACAATGTTTTTCAAGTTGTAAAAATCTCTTTGAAAGTTCATTAAACGTTTCTTTATCAACCATATCATTTGATTTAAAAGACTCAGCTGTAAATGATGCGTGGGGATTGCACCAGGGTTTACCTCTCGAGGGATCTCGAGAAGCTTACAACCCCCACCAGGCAGTGTACCTGATCGATGTAGTGTAGTATAATGACAAGTACTGGGGGATTGATCGTTCAGCTAGGAATAGTGTCGCTAGGATTAGAAAACCTAATGACTAGGTCTAGAGATGATGAATGATTCTTTTTGTATTTTTATATTTTTTAGAAAGCAAGTAAAAATCTCGGGTTTGAAGGATATGGGTGGAATTAGTTGCTAGTCAACTAACCCAATACTAAGATGCAATCAAAATAAAATACTAAAATGAAAATAAACTAAATTAAACTAAGGTTGTGAGCAATAAGTGGGAGAAATGTGTTTACTTAGATTTCACTACTCCCTAGATATCTTTTACACGTTAATTACTTGTTATAGTTGCGTGGATGACGGATTGTATTCCTTAATACCATTCATGGGGTGGCGTACTTACTTCCCAAATCCTATGAGTGCCTACTTCACTCCTATGTCGAGCCGGCTAAGAAGCTCCTAACATGGGATCATTAGAATTTACTCATGCATTAAATACAACCAATAAAACCTAGTACACATCGGTTCATGTTTCCTAAGACATTCAAGCATGTTACACAATGGAGATCTGCCAGTTTTCTTAAGCCTAACATTGAAATCATTCATCAAATACAACCATAGACAAGTAATCAACACATAATTAACATCTAGGTTTCATTAGGTCTAAGCAAACACAAGATAAATCTAGCCTAGCATGTTGAAATCAAGACAAGCACAAGATATAGACAACCAACACATAGACATATTGATTGAATTAAGAGAAGACTTATCTCAATAGCACATGAAAGGATTCAAGGGGTAAAAACCCTTGAATTTATTGTAAAATACAAGCTAGGGTTCACAAAGTTCGGCCCTAGGGTTTCTCCACACAAGTTCCTCTTAATGAATGAAAATTAGAATACTATATATAGATTTTAGAAGGTGACGGCATCAAGAACAAATGTCTGACGCCGTCATCTCACCGCCAAATAGTTCCACGGACTGCCTAGATCTGGATCTGACGCCGTCATGTAGTCCCCTTATGCAGGCCGTCATGATTTTAACTCTTGACGCTCTAGTTGTGACGCCGTCAGGTTTCTTCTGGGTCATCATGGATTTTACTCTTGACGCCGTCAGGAATTTCCTCTTGACGCCGTCATACACTGTTTCCAGCATGGAAAATTAAGTCTTTGGCATTTTCTTCACTTTTATGCTCCAAAAACGTCCGAATTGCTTTCTTTTCCGGATTTCACTCCCAAAGTACCTAAAATCAGAAAAGGAACGATTTAGGGTAATATTTGATCAAATAAATTCAATTCCGGGCTTAAATGACCCCCTAAAAGTGGTTCATTTTTCGCCTCATCAGTAAACAAAGAACTTGACTCATCATCACATTCAGCATCCTGATCACTTTCTCCCCCTTTATGATTCATATTTGTTAAATCAGAAATGGTATTGCTATCAGTCTTTTTCAACAAATATGTTTCATAACTGGGCATAACTTGATCAGTATGCAGTCGTTCATCAGAAAGCACATTATGATGTTCAGTTAGGGGTACCTCAGCACATGACACTTGCTCTTTTACTGGTTTTAATTCAGTGCCCATGTCTGGATTATATCTAGTCACTGAGTCGCAGGGTGTGTCAAGCTTATTAGTCTCTGATTCTTTGCATATCGTGACACCTGACCCAACATCCGATGCTATACCCGAGTCACCAACACCATCACATGATTGTACCCTACATACCTTCACCTTGACATCATATGCAGGTATATGTAGTGCCTTTTCATTAATGAATCTTTTCACTTTATCCATAAGCTAGACAAGTGTGTCATTGAACGTGTCAACCTCAATTCCCGTGTGATCAGCAAAGCACTTTTTCATCATCTCACTATAATGGTCATACTCCAGAGTGAATTTCGAATCAAAGAACACTTGGAGTTGTTTGTTGATCACACAAAGGGCAGCCATGGATCCCATCTTGGAAAATTCTCCTTGGTCAAGTTATTGTTGTAGTTGATCTAAGTTAAGAATCATTGTGCATGTGAAAGTCTGAACATCTTGACCAAAGAGTGTTACAAATGCGTGTTCGAATCCCATCTTGAATCCAGTTCCCTCTAAAAGTACCAAGAGATGTGAATGAAGTTGTCGAAAACATTCTATGCAGCTTTCATTTGCATTGTGAAGCACTAGTTGTGGTTGAAGCAACTCTCTCCCTTGCGAATTAGAGCACGCAGATTCCATATTAGCAATATTAGAATCAAACACCTTTATTTGTTGTACACTGTTGGAAGATATAGACATGTTGTGATCGTTCACGGGATTTTACAATTCTATGATTTAAACCGAGAAATAGATACTTTCGCGGGATTTTACAAAATCAAGAAAAAACCGTGGTAAAGAAGGATTGTTGAATATGATAAAGGTGGATTGTTGATGAGATGAAGTCTTGTAGATAATAAAGGAGTGAGTTTCGGTTTTCAATTGAGTCTTTACAAATTGTTAACGTTTTCACAACAACAAGCTCAAACATTAATTCCACATGAACCCGAGTAATCTCAGCCCAAAATAATCCACAATCACGTATTCTTGAAGTTCAATCAAAACCATTATCGAACACTTATCACAAAAAAAATTCACCGTTTAAGCTCAACATATAATAACTACACAGATTCGTCCCTTGCAATATATACCAGTCCACGAGCCCAAATAACGAAAGGCAAGGTCCAAAAACAAGGTAGAATTATTACTCAATTTTCAGTCCGTTTAACAATGTGAATTTCAGTCTGTTTAACAAGCCCAAACAAAATAAAACTAAATCCTTACCCAATTAAACTTTTACCCTGATTATTAGGTATAAAGGACTCCTTAATTACACCAAACCCTAATCACCCTCACAAAGAATACGCAGTCACTGAACCAGATCCTCTCTTCTTGCAAATAAACTCAGCCACCAAACAAAAAAAATCGTCCCTATGATAAATCATATCGAATACCACCAGATAATATCTCCTTTCTATGATTCTTGTTGCTCTCAAACCCGAACACCAAACACAGTGTAGAGCCAACGAATCAAATATCAGTTGTAATCCAAACGGATTCAAGATTGTGAAAGGACTAAGGTAGGTTTCACGTTATGAATTTTGTAATCACTCGAACGAAAGAGAGGATGAAAACACGAGTTGTTTTTGTTCTTCTCTTTATAATATTCGTATATTGAAACAGAAGATAATCTTCTAAAAACTGATCTATGATGAATCTCACTTGAGGTTTTGTGTTAAACACGAATCGACGATGATTTAAGAGATTAACTAAGATCTTTGATCCATTTTTGTTTTTCCTTGACCTGGTATTGTGAGAGTTGAATGACGCGAGGTTACGGTTGTCAAGTATGGGTTTAGATTGTGGTTCAAGGGTGATGATAGATCTGTGATGTAACTTAGTTCACACATGAAAGATCTAATAAATATTAGATATGCAAGTGAACTATGACTGAGATCTTGAGACCCTTGGTTTTTTTTTTCTTGTATTAGTCTTGGTTAAGATCTATGAAATTAGCTTGACCAATCTGAGATCATGAAGTCTTTGTTAACAATGATAGATGTTGTTCTACGCTAACCCAACTCAGTTAATCGCAACTTTAGACAAAGATAATCGCAACACCTAAAAAGGTAATCGCTATCAAGAAAAAATTTGGGCAGCCTAGCTTTTAGTTTAGACAACACAGAAAAAGTTAATCGCAACACTATTTTAATCGCAGGGAAGAAACAGAAAACCAAAAAACACTGTAAAGTTAACCACAATAATCAGCTAACCGCAATTTTGAAAACGCCAGGAGAAAATTTTTCAAAGTTAACCTCAAATTTGTGAGCAAACCGCAAGACACAAGGTGATAATCCAGTAACTGTCTTCCACTTTTGTCTTTTTCCCGATATTGGACAAAAAAAGAACAAACCACAAACAACAAGAAGAAACTCGCAAGTAAGAAAAAACAGAAAGTAGAACAGGCCCTTTTCACACCAATTAGCAACAAAATATTTGTTATGACAAGATATTTCTTTGGTACCACTAATAGCAAAGTATACAAAACAAATGAAGCAAGAATGAAATCTTATGAACACCAAGTTAAACACGATAAACCGCAAGAACCGAACCAATCTATACAAAAAACTCCCAAGAATGTAACCATGGCTCTTGATACCAATTGTAAGATATACTCAATAATCACTAGTATGGTATTGTGGTTAGATTGATTCAAGTATGAAAGAAAACTAGAGAGAGAAAGAAGTGGGGAGTTTTCTAGAGAGAGAAAGAGGATGAGAGAAAATGTAGAATGTTAGATTGAGAATGAAAAGCTCCCACCCTCTCCACATGTGGAGAGGGGTATATATAGTTTCCTACAAATGCCCACACCCGGGCTGTGGATCAGGCATACAGTGGGTAAAGACCCGTCCTTCTTCCACGGTGTTACTTAAACTAAACTAACTAACTAATATATATATATATATATATATATATATATATATATATATATATATATATATATATATATATATATATATAATTAACTAACTACGAGCTAACTAAAATGCTATTACATCAATTAGGTGACCGAGTCTTCTATAGGAATAATTGTATTCCTAACAGAAGAAATGATGAAAATAATCATATCCTACCGCAGAGGGGAAGAAGCAACTAGAAACCTAGAGCAATGGGGATGACCCCCACACAGAAAATAATGGGGGCAAAGTCACAAGAAAACATGCGGCACCTTCCCCAACTCAATAAAGGTGTGTTTAAAATAAATAAATAAATAAGTAAATAAATAAATAAAATGAGCCATCACTCAACGAGTCACGATGCCTCTATAACCAAAAGGACATCCCCGTAGCTTAAACAAAAAATAAGGATTAATATGGTGTCGCAAGACACTAAGGAAGACAGAAGAAAGTGGTACATGGTCCGCCATGACCCAACGAATAAAGTACAAAGTTTGGCGAAAAGCTACAAACACCAACGAGGATGGTGTGGAACATAGATATTCAATAAGTTAACTTCCACAGTTAACATGAGCAATGGATCCCTATTAGTTAACCTAAGGGCGATGTAAGGTACACGATGTTGGAAGGACCAAAAACCAGTACGGACAACCCTAGTCCGTTGGACGACTCAAAAAGAAAAAATATCTTGGGTATACAAATACGTGTCCCATCTCAAAGCATTAGAATGACTAGCTTGCGTACTTCCTACCAGGCCTAGTCAGTCGACAAGAAACCATAACTGCAAGGCCTATGCACGCGCCTATGGGTCATAAATGCAGATTCGAAAACCAAGAAAAAGCCAAAAATGGATCGGCTATAAATAGCGGTCAAAGAGAAACAAAAATCCAAAAAACAAAATACATAAACACCTACAAATCCTCCCCTAGCAAAAGATGAAGACGTTACACCAACATTGTAACACAAAACCGGTCATAAAAAATGGTAACAGTCGCTTACTAACAAAACGTCACGTAATCACAATCATCATATACAAATTCATGACCTACCCAGGAGAAGCAACAATGCTAATAATCAACAACAGAGGAGAGAGTTGTCCACGGAACACAGACGCGCTCTTAAATAACTATTAATAAAACTTAGTCACTCTTAAATGACTACTAATAACATAGAGCTACAAGGCTCCTCAAATCCCATTCATCCAAGTTCCTTGTCGAATTGAACTTCACCCCTTCGCTCGAGCAGTGCGGAAAAAACCGTACCGCACTCGCACAAAGAAGAAGTCTCACCTTCCCCCACATACGTGCACACCGACTAGCCCAAACGACCGATAACTAGAAAAGAAGCCAAGTGCCACTGACATCAAATGGGTATACCGGAAGCACGGATCCAAATGTATAACTGGGATCACACAGATGGTAAGGACCTAGCTCATAGCTAGGATTCCCATTAAACACCTAGTGAATGGCGGTAAAACACGGGTAACGGTCTACCTGGCGGATAAGCATAAAGGGAAGAACGAGTCATCGGGGTCAGCTAATGGGATGGATAGAGTGAGGATACATGAACATCCGTAGGGAAGCACGCTAAAGTATGACCAAAGGATGCTTCATCATGAATATGGACATCCAAATATCAAGGAGCTTCACCATACAACGTCAATCAACCAACGATGGAGTCGACGAACCCCCAGTCCCCACCTCATACCCAGCTCAAGACAAAATAATAAAAGAGTACGCTCAGAGCAAGAATAGCATATGGTGGAAACAACCATGAGAATAAAGGAAAAATACACGATGTATCCTATCTCATAGTGTAAAACCAACAATCGCTGAAGTAGTCCCTGATCCTCAGCCACCTGGACAAGCCAAATCAGCTTGCCAAGCAATGCGGAATCAAGGGAAGCTACACAAGATCAGTATGACCTGGCACTGGTAATTCTCCGGATTAATCACATGATAATCATGAAAAATAACATAAAGCAAACATGGGCTTCAGCTTCCGCAAAAGTACGCAGTCGAAGACTCTTTAGCATAAAGCCTAAGGAAAAAGCACACTACGGAAGGACGCACGGAAAGTCAACGAACATGCAAAGAGATCTACATCCGCAAGAACACAACATGGATAAAGGCCAAGGAACGCCACCTATATATAAGGAAAAGAATTACACCGGTGAACCCAACATCCGTTTGTACAAACAAAAATCTATCAATTGTAGTTTTTTGAATAAACTATCAATTGTAATTACTTTAAAAGATTTCAATAAACAGTGAAGACTAGCTACCTTCACTAATTTCTTTTCACAAGTTTTAACATTTACTTTGCAAAAATATTCATACATGTGAGTAAGACGCGCACACAAGGGCACGACCCAAAAACGTTATTCCGCTTAACAAAAGGATGAGTACCCTACCAATTAACTCAAAAAGTACGTAAGAGGTATTGCAAGCCCGGTACGGGAGGATAACCCACAAGTATCCAATTAAGACTAAAAATAAAATATGTACCAGTACGTCTTTTAATAATAGCAAAGCACAAATCATAAAGTACAAACATGCCACAATAAGGTTAGATGTAACCGCAACACAAACAAAGACGTTCATAAAAGCTATACATGTACAACCATGATATAGGCAAGAACACTAAAAACATGCCAACAATAAAAACCAACGCAAAATATCCTATCCAATTGTGGCACGCACCGTGAAAAGTTACAATGAACTACAAAATCCATTACTGAAAACAAAGTAAAATAACACTTCACATACAAAAAGGCCGCTCAAAGAAAAGCCACAAGTGGCCGTGGCAAATAAAATAACTAAAGCTCATTCTCCACAACTATGATCAGGCAATAACTTCGAGCTCTTCTCCACGAGGACCAATAGAAGGAATCAAGGTAATAACATCCCCATCTTTCACAACTTCCGAGACCGGGATTTCATCCATTGAAATAGGTCTAGTAGACAAAGCGGCAACAGAAGCTGTGGATGAAGTGTTCACACTAATGGGCTTACTAAAAGAAGCGGCCCCTGAACCCAATAAAATATCAGAAGATAAAGGATTAGCTAGAGAGGGAAGCACATCCGCAAGGACAGGATGACTAGTTGAAATGCTCTCCCTAATTTTCTTAACTCTTTGGCACGCAACAACTAAGGACGACGATAAGGCAACTTCTCTAACAACTGATTCACCTCTAAAACGAGGCAAGAAAAGTTGCTCCAAGTTAGGTTACAAATTAGACAATCCAAGCTTCTCCGTAACATCAGCCTCAAGCCGAAGAAGGTGCATCACATCCTCGATATCGAAATCCTTGGTCAAAGGCAAATCCACCAGAAGAGGAAAATCAAACTCACGGAATGCCTGATAATCGGACTTATAATCCGCCTTCGCAGCAGAATTATATTCGAAATTTCCGAAAGGGCCCTACCTTCCTTACCATGCTCAATACTAGCATCCAAACCCGCTTGCATCCCTTTCCTGACAGCACAACTCAACAGTTTCCTAAGCACTGCGCCATACTCTGAAGAGTTTAAACACTTAGTAAGGAACAACTTCATGCTGCGCTCAAGCAGCCACCTGCAGCTTGCAACAACGGTAAGGAAGTGGGGATAAAATTCTTCATCAAGATGAGCAGCTATATCCCCAAGGCGGACATCCAACTGGCTCAACCTATCAGTAATCCTTTCCATCTGAGAATCCTGAGTTTCTTTAAATAGACTCTCCAGAGTGTCAATAGTGTCTTGAAATAAGTTAGCCTGTTCAAAAAATAAAAAAGAGGAAATGATAAGAATAAGGAACAACAAAAATGAAGGATAAAACATAACACAGAACATACCCGATCTGCTGACCACTTGCTCTGGCGCCTTGCCTCAACAGCGGTGGCACCCAAGTCCATGAGTTCATGCTCTTTATTTTCCAAGGAAGATCGGAGCTCAGCAAGAGCCGCTGCAAATGCGAACGTTCCGCCACATAAGACGCAACTTGGCCATTCGCGGAAGAGCGCAACTCCACCAACTCCAAGTTGATTGAATCACGCTCACCCTAAAGCTTCAGACTTTCTGGCATCAAAGACAGGGTCTCAGTAACATAGCGATTATCAGATGACTTCAAGGATAATATCTCAGTACGAAGACAAGACACCTCCGTCTTCAACTTCTCAATCTCCGCATCCCTCTACCCAAGCTGACCAACTTGGTGATTACAAAAAGCAGACAACTTTTGCTTCTGATAAATATGATGTTCAGCCTGCGACCATGCCTCATAACAAAACAAAATCTGATGATGATAAGGATTTATTTGATAAGTTTTTAGGGGGTCATTTAAGCCCTAAGTCGTGATTTTATGATCAAATATTGCCTCAAATAGTTCCTTTTCTCATTTTAGGTACTTGGGATGTAATTTCTGGAATATGGAGTATTTTGGAGCTTTTTAGACGTTTTTATGCTCAAGAATGAAGAAAACAAGAAAGTCATGAAAACTCTGGTTTTTACACCTGACGACGTCATGCTTTGGAGGCTGATGCCGTCACCTTATGACGAGAAGTGTTGGATTTTTACACGAGACGCCCCGAAAGATTTTGGATGTTAATACCTGACGCCGTCAGGCACAAAATTGCAAGGCCGTTTGGCTTTGCATTTACACGAGACTGCCAAGTGGATTTAATACGTGATGACGTCAAAGGATTGTTTGGGCGATAAGAAACCCTAATTGCAGCATTCTAACGGCTTCAGAAGCCATAACCTGACGCTGTGAGCTTTGTAATTCTATATATTGTTTTGGATTTTTCATTCATTAAGTGTGGAAATTTAGAGTGAAACTTGGGAGATAAACCCTAGTCCGAATTTTACAGCATTTTTAGGGTTTCAAACCCTCTTTTCTTTTATGTTCAATTAAAGATATGTTCTTCCTTTAATCATTCAATATGTCTATGTGTTGTTTGATTAATTGTTTGTCTTTTCTTTACATTAACATGCTAGCTTAGATTTCTTAGTGTTTGCTTAGGTCTAATGAAACCTAGTTATTGATTATTGATTGTTGACTTGTTATTTGTTGTTTGGTTGATTACTCGCGTTAGGCTTAAGAAACGAGCTAATCTCCTATACGGTAACAAGCTTGAACGTCTTATGAAACGTAATCGGGTGTGTACTACAGTTTTATTGATTGTATTTAATGCGGGAGTTGATGTTAATGATTCAATGATAGAATACTAAATGTGTCATCATAAGAAGAAATAAATACTCATAGAGTTGGGGAAGGACGTACACGCCCCCACGACTGGTATTAAGGAATACAATCCTTCAACTAAACAATTGTGACAACTCAATAAATCAATACGAGATAACTAGGGAGTAGTGAAATCAAAGTAAACACATTTGTCCCTTATAAGAAGTTCATCACTTTTACTTTTCTTGTTATTTATTTTATGTTTAGTTTAATTAGTAATTTTGAGTTAGTTGACTAGTAACTAATTCCGCCCACTTTTCCAATACTCGAGATTTTTAATTGCTTTCCATAAAATATAAAAATACAAAAAGAACCATCCCTCACTTTTAGACCTAGTTGACCTACTCTTCAATCCTAACGATACTATTCCCCTAGAGAATGATCAATCCCCAAGACCTAACATTTACTACACTACAACGGTCAGATACACTGCCTGGTGGATTTCAAAATCACTCAAGATCCCTTGAGAGGTAAAACCTTTAGCGAGGTTGCAAAACACGCATCATGTTTTTGGCGTCGCTGCCGGGGAATAGTTATTGCTTAGGTTGATTTTTATTTTGATTAGGTCTACACATTAGATTCACATCTAGTGAGATTTTGATTTTCTTTTTCATAGGATTTCTTTAGTCTATCTTCTTCTTTGTGTTTCTGTTCATAAAATTTTTTTCATTGCCTATCTGTTAGCCATTATGGAGAACATAAATCCACCCTACTACCCACCACGAAATCCATTCATTCCACTCCAAAATAATATCTTGATGTTCAAAAAACATCAAGATGAATCTCTCTATGATGCGTAGACTCGTTTCAGATACTTACTCCAAAAATTCTCCCGTCATGGCCATGATTTATGGTCCCAAACTCAAATCTTTTACGATCGTGTCAACCAATATACCCAAAGAGACATTGACTATGTAGCCGATTGGGACTTTAGGGAGTTAAATGTTGAAGAAGCATGGGAAGCCATAGAGAATTGTGCCCAACTTGATAGAAAATGGACAACCCAACAAACGTTATTTTAGATGAATTGTGCCCTACTCGATCAGCAGTAGTGTCCAAATAAGGGGGCTCATCACCAACCCGCTGTCTCATTTCAACCTTTACCGCACTTGGATCAACGTGAGTAATAAAAGCGTAGGCGCTTATTTCTGCACAAGGTAAAAAAGAAAAGTTAACAAAGAAAGAGCAGAGAAAGAAAGCGAAAAGAACAAGAGAAAGGAAGTTTAAAAGACCAACCTTCTCCATTGAGACAGAATATGGGATAATCGTTCTCCGTAAACAGGTAATAGCGGCTCAGGCCGACCCAACAAAGAAAAACCTCCAGATACCTTCGAAATGGAGATGGCTGGCCAACAAGGGTACAGTACTCCTCCTCACTATACTCGTTAGGCTCAGGAACCAAGTCTGCCTCAACACTGTCGCCCGCATGCCAAGGGAAGATACTCGGGCAGGCAAATGCATCAACCCAGAAAAAGCGGTTGCTCTAACCTTTCACAGAATTTAAGGGTTTTTCATAGAAAATACCAGTATCTTTAGTGCGTTTGCTAAACGAAAGCCATCCATTCTTTAAGAAATTAACATAAAAACGGCAAAATAACGCTACTGTTGGAGCAAACTTATGAGCACGACATAAAACCTCAAAATGAGAAACCTTGCACGCCCCAAAAAGGGAAATCTGAGAAATATTGATGGGGTAATGTCTCAAAATCTCAACGAAGAAAACGGAGAGCGGTAAGCGAAAGTCAGCATAATCAAAAAACCGAATATAAAGACCAATCTTCCCAGGTGGATACTAGCTAATAATCTGACCGGGATCAGGTAAAACGAGGTGGACAAATGACGGAATATGACACTAACAACACAACTCGTCAAGTTTTCCTTCCGTAAGATGTGATGTAACCTCCGTAATGTTAACCATTGTCATACGAAAAACTTCAAAGACAATGTGCAGGATGCAATAAGGCAAGCAAACGGAGAAAAGAAGTTGGGAAGAATTATCTGAAAAGCGGAAGATTAAGAGTGAAAAATGAAAAAAAATCCACGTTCCCCCACGATCTTATTAGCTGACCACGAAAGATCCATCTCGGAGAAGCTTCACGCCAGGGCGGAGCACCCAGAATCTAAGTCCAACAACATTCACCGCACGCTACAAAAGCACGCGAGCAATGAACACGCTAGACTTGGGGGACTTGATGATGTATAATAAGGATTGCAGGTTTACTGGGCCTAGATCGTATTATACACAATAGGGCTACCACCCAATATAACTAAAATACCAGGCTCCGGCCCAATAAACAAACAAACTAGGCCCCGACCCAACAAACCGGATCTAACCAAAGCTCAAGCCACGAGCAAGGTACAGTCCGGACATACAAGGACGTGTACGAACCACTTAAGCGGCATTCCCGAAGAACACTCATGAACTGACCCACGGTCCAGAAAGTGATCCACGTCTATAATCATCGATTAAGCTACAAATCCCTGCCTGACAAGGGTCCCATCTCGGCCACTACAGCAATATGCGAAATACTAGGAAACCCTAGCATTTTGACCACCTATAAAAGGTAACCTCAGTACACACTCTCGAGGTAAGATTTTCTCACTCATCCAAAAATACAAATATTTCTCTGACAACATGAGTACTTACTCTCACGCTGGAGCTTAATCGTGGGGTCCGTCCCTACGATAAGGCTAACGATTTACCTTTGTTTGTACAGGGAATACAACCTGCTACTTGGATTAGTGCATAAACCGCATAGCAAACGATCCATCAAGGATGGACCACGTCAAACTAAGCCTAATCTTAACCCATTCACACTTTTTGCACTAACACATTCACTACCCTAGGCTTAAGAAAATTAGCCCCCACTAAGCTACTTATTGAATTGGCAGATAAACTGTAAAACGACTTGATGGTGTAGCAGTAAATGTGCTTGTTAGGATTGAGAAGTTTATATTCCCAGTAGACTTTGTTTTACTAGATATGCCTAAGGTTATCAAGGTTCCCTTAATCCTTGGATGACCTTTCTTGTCTACTGCTCATGCTAAGATAGATGTTTTTAAAAGAAAAATCTCATTAACAGTAGGGGATGACAACTACTCTATAATTTTGAAAATCCTATAAAGTGGATACTTAAAAGTGTTTATGTGCTAGGATTAAGAGAACAAATGGACCTTGACCTAGAAGCTAGGCTAATGGATGAAACCTTAGTCCAAAATAGATCACTTGACCCCTTTAATGGAGACTACATTGAATTAAATGATCTTGATACACCATTAGAGCTCAATGATCAATTTATAGAGGATCCAAATCCTGAATTTGAAGAAGGAGAAATTGTGGATATTCCTAGATTAAACGTTATTAGTACTAAAAATTATGATGAGTTTGAAGGATATCCTAGTTTTTGTGATTATGGTAGAAGAATTCATGTTGATTGTGCATATAATTTTCAATTTCCTTGCATGATAGGTTACAAACTAGTAGATGCCAATTTCTTCCCTATTTTACCAATTAATGTTGTTAGTGCAAATATTACGATATTTAAACTAAACGGTTTATTCGGTTTTAATAATGAAAAACATGTAACTTGTAATGCATAATGTAAAATGCGCAAGCTACTTGTAAACATAAATCATCAATGCATACTTACATCAACACCTCTCAACGTCTCAAGTGTGCTTCAACAAAGTCGTATATTTTCATCCCGACGTAAATCACTCAAGGTATGGACAAACAAATCTACTACTTGACAAATGATCAAAGGATTATATATTTCTAAACATCACATTTTTAATGTGACAAAACATTTTTTCAAAAATATATTTTTCAAATTATTTTTGAATTAAAAAGAAATCTTTTATTTTGAAAAATAAGTTTAAAAATCCCAACAGCCATTTCCCCCCCAAAACAGCTCCAAACATTCCCAAATAAACCTTCCCCACTAAACACAAATGGAGGAACGTCCAAGGTACCACTAAAGTACCGCCGGTACCACTAAATTTGGTGGTACCATGTGACAATTAGTGGTTTCATCCCCCTGTAACGGCTATTTTCTTTTTACCTATAAATAGTGGACCATTTTACACTTCCAACTTGATTTTTTCTAGTCAATTTCTGGTCCAATCCCTTCTTATTTAGATCACTTTTTTAATCATTTAGAGAGTCTTAGTTTGTTTTAGAGTGATTCAATCATCCATTCAAGTGATCACCTTTATTCATCTTTTAGTGCAAGAGAAGAACACAAAGTATCAAGAAGATACAAGGCGTTAGAGTCTTTGTGTAGTGCACTTGCATTACTTATTAGTTTGCTTGATTGTATCTTGATATACATCAAGTGTCATAGTCTTGTTTACTCCTCTAGTGTTGATCATTGTGATCTTGTCGAGATCTTGGAGATCTCTTGTAGCTTGTGTGCTAGTGTGTCTTGATCAAGTGGATCAAACGTAGATCGGATATATCAAGTATGGATCATGTGTATCTTGTAGGGTGTGTGATTTATAAAGATCGGGTAGATCATGAGTAGATTGGGTAGATCGAGTATAGATCATGTGGATCTGGTAGCTTGTGTGAGTTGTGAGGATCGGGTAGATTGTGATAGATTGGTACTAGCTAAGATTAGTACTCGACATATATCTTAGTGTCGAATAATAACGTAAGCGACGCAGTTTATGTGTTTAGGCCTTGAAACACAAGGTTTGTTATGTTGGCCATAAAACATAACGGGTTTGGTTGTACCCGAAGAAGAACTCGACATCTAGCTTAGTGGGAAAATATTTTAACCAATGTTGTATGGTTTCTCCGCCGAGAAGGGAGCTTGTTGATTAGTGAAATAACTCTCGAGTTGGATACTCGGGGAGTGGAATAGGGTGAAGAAGAGCTTCGTGACCGAACCACTATAAATCGCCATGTCCTGGTTTGCATTTTCTGTACTTATCTCTTTATATTTATTTTTGCATTTACCGCTTTATATTTATATTTTGCATTGCATTTATATTTGTGTGGTTTGTTGATTATATTGTGTTAGTTGTATTTATGTGATAAGTATGTCTAAGTTTTTATTATTGTGACATGCCTTATTTGTGGCCTTATAGTATCTCTAGTTCTTGTAATACTAGAGTTGACACTTTTCATACTATGTCACACTTGATTGGTCATTTGATACAAAAGATTCAAGTTTTTAAATGAAAATGTATTCAACCCCCACCCCTCTATGGTTTCCACAAATGTGATGTCAAAATATTTTTATAATTCCATTAAGAGATGCAAAATTGAATATAAAGGGAAAAATGTAGTTGGGATTTTTTATGAATGTGCCTGTTTTTGTTAGGGATATTAATATTGTTACAGAATTTGTTTTTGTTGAAAATATGGATGCATATCATGACAAAGAAATGGGTGACATGATCGTTAGAAAGCCGTTTTGTAGGGAGATTAATATAGATGCTAAAAGGTTTGAAGGAAAGATCACCTTTCAAAGTGGGACTAACAAGATCACCTATATGATGCCTCGTGCTCACCCAAGGCTTAAACATGCCACTAACAGGTTACACTATAAATTTTCACCATTTCTTTTTGTAGATGACAAAGACGTGCAGCTTGGGATCGAATATCCATACCAAAACATGCAGGGATTCTACAAAGAAGTGTTGAGTTTAGGACCTGAATATATCAATGACGAGAATATTCATCAATGGTTAACCCGTGGGCGTTAATGAAGCAAAATAGGAGCTGAAGATGAGTCTAACTTGAAGACTCTAAAATAAAGAAAAGTGTTTACCGGGAGACAACCTGGATTTATCTTTTATTGTTTTTTGTGTCGAGTCTGTCAGACCTGCACTTGATGCGGCGCATCTCCTTCAATGGATGCGGCGTATCAATTGTACAGGTCATATCTATCTTTATTTTTTCTGCATTTTATTTTTCTGAACTATAAACCTTCTGTCAGTTTCTTTAATGTGGCGTATCCCTGGTTAAGGATACGACGCATTTATTTTTCCGACTCGTATTAATTCCAGGCTCGATATGGCGCATCCCTTTCCATGGATGCGGCGTATCGACTGACCTGATGAAATTTCTAGATATTTAATTTTTTAATTTTTAGGTTTATTTTCACTAACTAGTAATGAATTTTGCACTAGCTTTGATTTTCTTAACATGGGTGTTTAAGAATGGTGGTATTTAAATAATTTTGTATATCTGTGGAGATGCCATTCATGGAGGCTTGAACGCCTTCTACTCACAGAAAATAAAAAGTTGCTCACAAACGCATAATGGAAGATCATACTGAGCAAATCTCAGGGGAGTTTTCCATTCTAATTCTTTCTATTTAATTTCAAATTCAAAAAACAAGTACGTTGTTTAACTTAACTGGGGGGATGGAGAATTAGAATGTTACTTGTCCTTAATTTTTCAAAAATATGTGTTAATTTGTGCTTAATATGCTTAAATTTAAAACTTTTCTAGCATATTTTTGTTAAATCTAAGTTGCATAGCCACACACATAACCACTATTATATAAAATTGTGAGAATTGAGCGTATCCGTTTCCTATTATTTAGCCCAAATTCCACAAAAATATGAGTGTGTCGGTGACTTATAAACATTAGAACTTGGCTTGTATACTATTCGAGACCACCATAATGAGTATTATTGACATCATTGGAGTGACTTGTCCAACATGGTAAAAATTCTAGGATTACACCCAAATAGCCTTTACATGTTATGTGCTATTAACTAACTACACTGGTTAGTTAAATCCCATATAAACCCTTTCGTTACTCTCATTTTTTGAGTAAGATACCCCTAGAAAAACACTCAGAGCCATTCCTTTCGTTTCTTACACCAATGTTAAAAATCTTTCGTTACACCTTTACACCTTAGCCTACCCTATAGATTTAAGTCCGTGATTAGTTGCTTTTGGTATAAGTATGTTTCCCCACATTTCTTGTGTTCGTGTGTGTAATTCATTATCTATGGTTAGGTCGGAAAATTGCACAATGCAATTCGAGTGAAAGTAAATACTGTGTATTTTTAAATTTCATGTGTTTACTACTTTCACTATTACTTTTATATCTGAAGTTATGAAAAAATATGGAAAAATTATCCATATTTATTATTATGGAGAAGTGGTGAAATTTTACACCATTAGTGTTATTTGATGTTCAAAAAAAATTGAAAAAAATTGAGAAAAGAAAAAGAAAGAAGAAGTTGGTAGTTTGAAATACCAACTATGTAAAGTTTTGTACTAGTAGAGATATCACTACTGCTTGTTGTATTATATCTATGGATTGAAAGGGAATTAGCCGTTATAGGAACGCCAACTAAGTTTTATTCTTGGATTAAGATATTTTTTAGTCTGATTCATGTCTACCTTGTAAAGCGTGAGTTTCCATGTTAAAGCATGAGTTAGTCAATGATATGTGTCTTATTCATAGGATGGTTGGGAAAGTGATTAACAATACATAGAACTTAATCTACTTTGGTTTGTTCATTTTTATTTTACACCAATTTATGTATTTTCAAAATGTTATCCATACCCTATACCGTATTAGTGTATTCGTTGTTAGCTTTCGAGCATCCGGATATAATGATGGCTAAGTGAGAATGTCAAGTGTATGAATAAGGTAGTGAGCATCCGAGTATTAGCTTAATCAGATAACATGCCAGTGATCTGGTGTGTGACTTGGTGACCATCTGTTATGCAAATAACGCGCCAACGATCTAAGAAACACATTAGTGACCATCCGTTGTTTGAGGCGTCAAGGACTCGCTCCAGCGATATACTAAGCTTATGCTTGAGATGTTTGAACGAAGCTAGGTTTAACCCTAAGCCATATCAACTATTTTACCATTTTAGACTCGTTACTCCTTAGCTTTAGTGGGGGAGATGTGTATATTTTTCCAAGCTTATAATAGAATATTCATCACGACCGAGCAATTGAGCGAATTAGATTAGTTGTGAGATTGAGAGATTATATTTTATTTCTAGTTCGTTATGTGTTTGGTTGTGCAATTATGATAAAATGAATAAAGGCTTAATTATAAAAATACATCCTAATCTTTATTTAGGATATATTTTCATAAGTTTAATCTAAGGTTTACTTGGCGACATGTAAAGTTCAAGTGGAGGGATATTTTATGACATCAAATAAGTACATATTATTGTCATCATGTGTCCTATATATTTGACTTGTTTTATTATATTATCTATGAGAATTGATACTTAATCGTTTACTTTAGTAATTCTCATGTAAAAACAAGCATTTGCTGAAAGTTAATGATTTTGGATGAATAATGGAGCTAAATGGATCAAGTTGGAAAAATTCTACTGAATTGAAGGAGATACGCCGTATCATTCTAGATAGATATGTCGTATGATCATACTTAGATGAATTCGGAGACCATTGCCTGACTTTGAAGTATGCGCTGCATGTAATTATGCCATGCGCCGCATATAAAACCTTGGGTCAACGAAGAAGATCTGACTTATCTACTCCAGATACAAGAGACACACCCAATTGAAGATCTCAGAGAAGTAAGAAGGTGCTGCTAGTGTTTTAATTCAATTAAGTAGTTGCTGGTCCCGTTTACTTGGTTAATAGTAACTAAAGAGTTAAACTAACCAAGTTTCATGACTTTAGATAAAGATGAAATTGATTAACAACAAATAAAACATAAAGATAAAGAGACAATATTTTTCAACGTTTAATTATTTATTAGAAGTTAATCAAAAAGAATTATACCCAAGTGTTTGCGGAATAACACTTGGGATTGAAACGACAAGAATGGTATGACACCTCTCTAAACCCAAACAAAGTTTCAGTGACAACTAAAGGTCTCACTGAGCTATCTCAGGGACTATGTTGTTCTTTGGAGGAGTAAAACTTGTTTGTGAATGTCAAAGCATTAATTGCACAAACTTGTCAACTTTTACTCCTCACTTATGGTACCTATTTCTACACAAGTAAATTACAACTTCACTGATAAAGACAAATTGATGACCTAATCTAGTAGAGACAAAATACTTACATATTTTGTCTCTGTTACAATGGACTATATTGGGTAAAGGACAATGTGCCTTTCTGATGCATGGTGATGACACCATCATGACATTATGCCATTTAGGGAAAGTTTGACTTCAGGTTGATAAGGACACCTGTTGATACATTCAAACTTTTCCCGCCTTGTCCCGCCCATTCTTCAGTCTTCAGGTCTTCAGTCCTTAGTCTTCAATACTTCAATAGTTGTTGAGGAGTCTTGGGGGCTCACTGAGTTATTGTCATCCTCACTGAACCCATCACCTTCTTCTTGGCTTAGATGCCAGTCGATGAGTTCTGCCTCACTGAATGGAGAACCTTTCTTCATAGACTAGTTCTAAGCATCCTGAAGATGACTCGCTAAGTTACTATTCACTCAGTGACTTGTTAGTGTTTACGGATATTAAACACTTAGGTTATTTTATGTTCAAATGCTAGTTAGAGGAAGTTTGGGGAATTCAGTGACCCAACAGTCTCCCCTTATTTGGATATACAAATAGCCTAAGTGTTTCTTTGTTCAGTGAGAGTGAGTAGGAGTCTTCATCTCTCACTGAGTGTTAATGTAACTTACTAGGACATTGATAACTTAAAAAAATATCAATGTTCATTAATAGCTATTACAGATCCTAATAAAATTACAAAACACAAAAGAAGATAGTTGTTGCAGATTCAGATGTTCAGATGGTAACCAAGGGCTTTAAGCTTTCCTTTCTTTGATCTTAGTAGATGCTTGTCAGGATGCTCCTCAATCATAGCTTTCAGGTCCAGGCAGAACCTCATATTCTCAGCAATCTTAATGGGAGACGCCATCATAAGATATCCAAGCATTGCCTTAATCCCAGCCCTATCCATGTCAGACCATCTTTGGAAGGCAGGGTTCCCATATTCATCATTGAAGCACAGGCCTCTTTTAGGTACTTCAACGGCCACATTGTTCAGCCAGTTGATTCCTTCAGGAAGTGACCTATCACAGTCTAACCCAGGGACCCTGATCTCAGGCTCCAATTCAACTTGCTTTCTTTTCCTTCTGGAGGTCTTTGGGGGAGCAGACTAAGTTGATGAAGCTGGAAGAAGAGAGGGGATGTCAAGAGCTTCAGGCATTCTCTTCAATCTATCATACCTCTCCTTCAGTGACTTTAGGAGTTCAGGGACCACGACATTTTGCTTCTTGGCAATGATAGGTCGAAACTCAACTAGCTCAGTGATGCCAAATTCAGAAAACTTGAATGGTTTATGAACATCAAGTATTCTTTGGTCAGGTCCCCTGTAAACAGTGACAATAGCAGGTTTGGTGTTGTGATGGATCTGAATGTTAGTGATGGTCACTGGCCTTTGTCTTTCTTTCATCACCCAGGTATACCTTTCAATCCTGTCTTTCTTAACCTGAGCATCCTTCCTGAGCTTTTTTTCCCTCTCTTTTTGAAGGGCATTCCATTCCTCTTCCTGAGCCTTTTTGAAGGCTGCACCAGCTTGCCCACCAACCAGTGCCTTGGTGTCCAACCCAATCTTTTCAGCTTCCTCATGTACAACCTTTATAAGAGCAGGCTTTCTCATCCTTTCTTCCTCAACCACTTTCCTTAGTAGCTCATCCCTTTCCATATGAAATTGTATTTCAGCATCAGTGAGGTAATGTATTACTCCGTTGATTTCAAACGGAACTTTGATGGGCTCATCAGGGTCACGCCTGACAAGGGAGGAAGCTGGCACCAATAGAGGGATTTCAAGCTCAGTTTTTTTAAGAATGCTTTTGCCTTTATCCTGCTGGTGTGTTGAGGATTCTGTTGCTTCATGAGGTTGATAAGATGAGATGGGGGTGGCCTAAGTGACATGCCCCCTCAGTGTGAGAGGGTTGGCCTCTTGAAGCAACATCAGTAGCTTCTCTTGAAGCATCATCAGTAGCATCTTGTTCTTCAGTGTGAGGGGCTTCAGTGACATTCTCCCCCTCAACTGTTACCGGAGCCGCGGTGATGGCAAGAGTTGGAGTACGGACTAAAGCTGAGGGAGTGGTGCCCTTGAAGCTTGATAGATCTTAATCACCATGGACTTGATGTCAGATGTGTCTTGTTGAATGGTGGAGACTTTGGCTTCCAGAGACGCCTAAGCCCCTTCAATTGCTGACATTCGAGAACCAAGGTTCTAGGCCATGGAGGTTGAAGCCTGAGACTGAGCTGCCACTGAATGTTGCAAGGCAGTGAGAGAGGACTTGACATATTCCACTGTGGTACTGAGAGCTTGAAGATTTGAGGCCTTCATCAAGTTAAGTAGCTTAGTGAAGTTCACTGATTTTAGTTGATAGGACTCGGATTCCTGAAGAAGCTCCCTGGTGAGTTCAGGATCATCCTTGACTGACTCTTGAATAGACTTAACCCCTACATTCAGCTTGTTGAGGGATTCAATAAACTGGTTGAGGTATGAGACCAGCTTCGTCAGTGAGAAGTCAATGGATGAATTTTGTTCCCTGACATCTTCATGAAATTCTTCAACCAAGTCTTTAAGATTGAAGTATTGAATAGCTTGCTCAATATGCATGTCAAAAACTTCATCAGTGACCCCTCAGAACAAGGCATTGGTGGCCTTCTTAATGAACTTGGTGAAGAATCACTCAGTGAGAGGTGTTGTATCATTGTCAGAAGCTTCAGACTCTGAATGATATTCAGCAGCTTCATGTTCCGGAGACTGAGGAATTGGTTTACTGATTTTCTCCTCAGTGTCCATGTCCTCTCCAGCTTCAAACACTTCCTCGTCACTGTGGAATTCATCATCTGAGAACAAGGCTGCCTGAATATTTGCCATGGACTGAATCTGCAAAAATTGGTTAGCCGACTCCTCTTCATAAGAAGACTTACCTTGGTTTTGGCCAGGTCCTGACCCCTCTAATCTAGCAGATTGGGTTTTATCTGCCTGGTCCTTAGAGCCAGTTCCCAAGTTATGCACACCTCCAGGAGTTGATTTAGGTTCCATATCAGTGGGTGGTCGCATGCCTCCTGAGTCTTTGTCCCCTATGATCCCTTCAAACACAGACGGGTGTTTTTCAGTGGCATCCTTAGGAATCGTGAAAGTTATTTCCCTATCAGCGGGGGGTATGTTTCCCTTTGAGTCTTTGGGATGAGTAGTTGTACCATCAGACAAAAGCTTGGATTTGCGAATGTCCTCATTAGGCACGTGAATGGTTATGCCTCCCTTTCCAACAGGCATGTGCTGGCCTGTCGAAGGTTTAGGGATGTTTACTCCCTGATGCTTAGGTTGTGATTTACCCAAGCCTTTAGCAGGATGTGAAAGGGTGTGGGTCCCTGTCTCAGTGGAGTAGAGCTGCCCCACCAAGGATATAGGACCCCTTGCTCCCTAAGACCCTGGTTGTGATTTGCCAGATCCTTTAGCAGGATGTGGAGGTTGAGTTGATTCCAACTTCACTAACTTGTGTGTGTTAGAAGAGCCTTTAGGAATGGGTTTTGCCTGAGGACACTGAATGTGTTGTCTCAGTGTCCTCCGATGGCCTTTGTTTTGGGGTCAGTGAATCGGTTATAACTCTAAGGGTGTCAGCAGTTAAGGTTTGTTGTTGCCCCCTTTTCCAGGCTTGGGGACAAAGGTTTCAATGGCGAGTGAGTTAGGTTGAGCCACCTTCCTTGTCCCTTGTCCCTTATTCTTCTTCTCTCTCTTAGAGGGAGAAAGGATGGGTGAAATTTTATCTGCGCCCTGAATAGTTGTCAACATATACGTTGTCAGGGCAACTTCTATGACCTCGGTAAGGTCTCTTGAGTAGTTTTCCTTGTGTAAGACATCAGGAGCAAAGCCCATGGCATCAGGCCTAACATACTCAACGCCAAATAGATCCTGAAGCACACAGGAAATGAACCAAGGATAAGACATGAGTTTTTGCCTAGATTTTCCTGTGGTCAGTTTGGTGATGAGGTCTTTGAAGATGATTTCTCCAAAGTCAATTTTTCTACCCTCCATGAGACTGAATACCATCATTGCTTGAGTAGCATTCAAATGCTCAGTTGAGGATTTGTTGCCCCCAAGGACCTAAATGACAAATGTCATCAGGATCCTCCATGGGGCAGGGAACCACATCTTGACAATTGGGGCCTTAGCTAACAGGGCCCCTGGTGACACTTCAGGGTATTGTTTGTCATAAGGCGCAAGTTCCAGCAATAAGGCTGTTACTTCCTCAGCCTTGGGTAGAGTCACGAAGGTCTTAGTGTAATCAAGACCTGTGGCCTTGATGAAGGTTTTGTAGTCAAGGGAGAGGGTTTTCTTCCCATTAAGCACTGAGAACTTGATGGTGGCTTCCTTGGTGACATCAGGTTTTTCAACCCTTGATGTGCACCAGATTTCCCTCAATAGGTCATGATATATGACAAAGGGGTTTTGGTGAAGGCTGTGGAGAGGAAGCAATTTTGAAGAAATTTTACCACACCCTTATAGGCAAGAAAGCCTTCAGGGTAGGAAAAGTTCCCCACCACATTGTTCTTGGTCATGTCAAAACCCTCAACCTGGAATTCCATATTGGGGGCGTATGTAATAGCTTTGGAATAAGCCATGTGTAAAATTAAGGTCTGGTTTTAGAAAAAAGGTTTTAATCACAAGATTGAACACACACAGTTTTGAAAGAAGTTTTGTTCTTGGAAAAACTTTGCAAGAGTTTTTCTTAATTATAAATGCGTGTGCGTGTTTTTCTTTGTGGGGGTATTTATAGGGGTTGGAATTAGGGTTAAAAGTGATGCGGATATCAAATGGTTTTGAAAGAATTTGAATGGCGATATAAAATTGGTTTGATATCCGCATTAATGACACTTGATATCTTGAGCCTAGGACATTTACTAAGTACTTAGAGCATTTAGTTAAGTGTTTGCGGAATAACACTTGGGATTGAAACGACAAGTATGATATGACTCCTCTCTAAACCCAAACAAAGTTTCAGTGACAACTAAAGGTCTCACTGAGCTATCTCAGTGACTGTGTTATTCTTTGGAGGAGTAAAAGTTGTTTGTGTATGTCAAAGCATTAATTGCACAAACTTGTCAATTTTTACTCATCACTTATGCTACCTCTTTATACACAAGTAAATTACAACTTTTCTGATAAAGACAAATTGATGACCTAATCTAGTAGAGACAAAATACTTACATATTTTGTTACAATCAAGGTTGTAAAAATCGCTAGGCGCTAGTAAGGCGGTCGGGTAGGGCCTAGCGATTAATCGGTTAGGCGGGGATTAATCGGATTGGAATTTTTATGCACAAAATTGTAATTTTAGATATTATACTATATTATATGTATGAGATAAGCATAATGCATCAACATTCAAATATTTCAAGTGTTCAAATATAAACATAATACATAATTCTTCAAAGTTTAAAGTCAAACATAGATATTACTCGGTTTGTTGACTATTTTTAAGCGATCTTTGACCGATTTTGTCCGATTAATCGGTTTGTTGACTAATTTTTAAGCGATTTTGACTTATTTTTACGCGATTTTGTTGACTGATTTTTAAGCCATTTTGTCCGATTAGACCGATTTTATCCGATTAACCGGTTTGTTGACCAATTTTTAAGCGATCTTTGACCAGAGCGATTAAATAGGCCGATTATGATAAATCAAGGCGCTTAGTGAGCGATCAGCGATTGTGCGGGGATTAATTGGCCGCCTGGACCGATTTTTACAACAGAGGTTACAATTGACTATATTGGGTAAAGGACAATGTGCCTTTCTGATGCACAGTGATGACACCATCCTGACGTTATGCCATTTAAGGAAAGTTTGACTTCAGATGGATAAGGACACCTGTTGATACATTCACACTTTTCCCACCTTGTGCTGCCCATTCTTCAGTCTTCAGGTCTTCAGTCTTTAGTCCTCAGTACTTTAATAGTTGTTGAGGAGTCCTGGGGGTTCAGTGAGTTATTGTCATCCTCACTGAACCCATCACCTTCTTCTTGGCTTAGATTCCACTCGCTGAGTTTCGCCTCACTGAATGGAGAACCTTTCTTCATAGGATCGTTCTAAGCATCCTGAAGATGACTCACTGAATTACTGTTCACTTAGTGACTTGTTAGTGTTTACGGATATTAAGCACTTAGGTTATTTTATGTTCAAATCGTAGTTAGAGGAAGTTTTGGGGAATTCAGTGACCCAACAGTAGTTTTGTTTTATTATAATAGTACACTATAATCCATCAGGATTGTTAGGCTTGTGACCGCCATATTGCTCCCCTTTATATTGCTTTCCTATCGATTATCA
The DNA here is from genome assembly GCA_030686995.1 of Artemisia argyi. Lineage (NCBI taxonomy): Eukaryota > Viridiplantae > Streptophyta > Magnoliopsida > Asterales > Asteraceae > Artemisia > Artemisia argyi. The sequence continues at coordinate 106,564,104 of CM060682.1, read as the reverse complement.
GTTTATTTGGTTCTTTTTATATATGCATTGATAACCTCTGTGTCTAGCTGTGGCTTGCTTGGGCTGACATAGCCCTCCCACGATTACTTCACCAGCATTATAAGTTAGCGTAAGTGTTGGAACCATAGTTGTACTATTTTGTCAAGTCTCGGTCATTTGTAATAATAGGTTGCTTTAGTCATTTATTACTTACACTTATGTAATGTTACAAGTTTACTAGGCTTAAGTATAATGGTCCATGGGCCTTGAGCCCATACGAATTCATGTAAGAAAGGAGTGGGAATGATGCCCTAGCTCCTTCCCTATAAATAGAAGCCTTAGGTCTATGTAATACTTGGTTGGTTATTTGAAAACATTAAGGAAACTCTTGCATTTCATTTTCTCAAATTTCTCATAATCATCCCACTCTCATTCTCATCTCATTTCTCTTATCATTATACTTGTGTTTACTAAATGGTGACCTAACAAGTGGTATCATTCGCTAGAGGAAGGTGTAGTTATTGGTTTTTCATTGATTTCTTTCTTTATAAATCGTTTTTTTCTCTCGAATTGTTTGTAAAAGTTTAAGTTTTTTTTTGTTTGTTTCTTGGTTTTTCTCACATCTTTGCTTACAAACTTGTGTTTAAAATCAAAACAAACCAAAAAGTTCCAAACTTTCTACTAAATTATTCGATTTTTTAGATAGTTGTACTTTTATCGAAATATTTTCAAGTTTTAAATTTTTCTTAAAGTTTTCTACTTTCTTTAAGATTTACTAATTTTATACACAAAAGTACAAGTATCTTGAAAGAAAAACGAATTTAAGGATTGCTTTCTTTGAAAAACAAAACCTACTACTTATCGAGAACTTCCTACTTGCCTATTTCGAGATCTTCTCATTGTGCACTACCTCGACTTCGTTTGTGTGGACTCGGTATTTTCTTTCTTGTATAAGAAAGTTAAGTACTTCGACTTTTGGGAAAGTTTTCGAAATTGTATAATTTCGAAAACTAAGTTTCGCAAAGTTATCGAGAAATCCTACATTTTTCGATAAACCTGCTTTATTATCGAGAAAATTTATCGAGAAATCATACATTTTTTCGATAAACTAAGTTTCGAGAAATTCAACAATTTTTCGAAAAGTTATCGAGAAATTTTAAGTTATCGAAATCTTATTTCTCGATAAACCTTCTGTATTATCGAAATCTTATTTCTCGATAACATTGAACAGTTTCGAAATCTTTTTCTCGATAAGATCCACAAAGTTTTCGAAAACTGTATTTCTCGAAAATCTGCCAAGTTTCGAGATTTGTTGCTAAGTTTCTCGATAATTGGTTAATTCTACACTTTCCACAAGATCCATTTCTACACAAGTGTTCTAAGATGTCTCAGCCACCGAATCACTACTTTCCTCATGTTCAACAACAAACACCTCAGCAACAACAACCTCAGCAGTATCAGCAACAACATTACCTTCCGCACCAGATGAATCAACAACCTCCTAAATACAATCCACAACAACATTACCTAATGATGCAACAACAGCTCATTCCTCAACAACTACCATATCAAGTGCCACTACAAAACACTCAGTTTTCCTCCAAACAACCTCACTGGTTTGACAGAATGTGTGAAGTTATTACAACTCAACAATCCCGACATGAGGCAGGATCACTTGAAACACCTCCAATGCTAACACCTGGGAACTATGTTCAATGGTCAAGTCGATTCTTAAGATTTCTTGAATTAAAGAAACCTCATGGGCAGTTCTTAAAGCAAGTGATACTTGAAGGACCATTTGAGTGGCCAACAAGATTTGAAGCTGGTGATCCAAATGCTGATCCTCCACGTCCTCCTGGTGATAGACCCCTTCCAGAAACTGCACTCACTGAAGAACAGAAACTACATCGTGAAGCTGATCAGTATGCAATGGCTTATATACTTCAAGGTATACCCAATCCGATCTATCGCAGTGTCGATGCTCAGAAAACAGCCAAAGCTATGTGGGAACACGTTCATCTCCTCATGAAAGGCACTCAATTGAACAAAGATGACATGGAATCCAAGCTTTACATGGAATACACTGACATCACAATTGAAACTGGAGAGTCACTTGAATCCTACTATCATCGTTTCACAAATGTGGTTAATGATCTGGAACGTCACAAAATCACTGTACCAAGGATCGCTGTGAACTCCAAATTTGTGGGTAGTCTTGGCCCTGATTGGCACAAATATGTGACATTTGTTCGTCAAACGAAGAATCTTCATGATGCGCCATATGGGTTGTTGTATGATTTTCTGAAACACCATGAACCTGAAGTGGAAAAAGATCGAGCTCTACGAGGAGGATACACACCAACTTCAACAACAAATTCTTTGGCTCTCGTAGCTCAATCTCCCTATGCTCCACCACCAATGTCAAATCATGCATATGTTCAAGAGCAGAACTACTTCAGTTATCCACAATCTTCCACCTCGAACCAAATGCTCCCTTATGATTCATCTCTACAAGATTCTTCTACTCAACTTGTTCCGTCAAACAACAATGATGCTGTGTACTACTCCAACTCCAATGATGATGACGATGATGACTTTAATACATTGAATCAGGGACTTGCTCTTATTGCTCGTGCTTTCAGCAAATTCTCCAACAAAACAAACAACCGTCAACGTTCATCTTCAAACACAAGAAATCAAGCTGTTGTTAATGATGGAAGAGTGGAAATTCAGAATCGTAGCTATGGTCGATCTGGTTCAGGAAGCTCTTCAGGAAATTATGGGAATAGTCAGAGGTTTAGTAACAATACCGGGTTCAGAAACAACTCAGCATCTCCTCAACAAAGGTCTGACTCAGTTGCTACAAGGAACTCCAGCTCAGGGAATGCAGTTTGGTGCTACAATTGCAATGAACAAGGTCATATAGCTACAGCATGTCCCAAACCGAGAACTCGGGGAAGTAAGTTTCACAAGCAGGCATTACTCATGGCTCTTCAAGATGAAAAGGATGGACATTTCCCTGAACAAGACAACAACTTCATGGCAAATGTACACAATGATGATGACATGGAAGATCTGGAAGCTAATGCAGCTGTGATGCTTATGGCCAACATGCAGGAACTTAAGCTCAATGATTCAGGTCCAGTGTATGACACTGACGGCTTGTCTCAGGTACATGACCTCAATGCATGCTTTATTAATGAAATAGTCTCACCTTCTGTTTATGAATCAGATATGGCGCAAGTTGTTCCATCTATATCATCTTCATCCTCTCAAAAAGATGAACAAATAAGCACAGTTGTCATATTTGATGATGACACAGTTGTTTCATTTGATGATCCAATTGAGAATGAGAAACATGATAATTTAGAACAACATGAACCATCATTCGATCCAGACCCTGACCTCATATTGTTATCTAAACAACTGGATGCTCAACAATTGCAAATAATCAAATGCAACAAGAAAAACAAAGTTTTAAAAGAACAAAATGCATCATTTGCAAGAGACATTGAGTGTTATAAAATTCAGCTTTCAAATCAAGAAGAAAAGATTAAACACACTAAAAGTTTTGAAAAAGCTTTTCAAGATTCTTACAACAAAGAACAAGATCTTCAACGCAAAATACAAGATTTAATTGAGTCACACGGAAAGTTGATTTCGAAACTTGAAAGTGAGAAGGGTGAATTGCAAATACAAGTTGAATGTCTTCAAACTGAACTTTCAAAAACAGAAACAAAATTGTCAAGTTGCCAAAAAGATTTTCATGAACATAAAATACGGAAACGGAAGTACATAGACAACTTACTCGGTGATATTGTGGATCTTGAAAAACAACTCAAAGAATTTCGTCACATTGTTTACAAACACGGGAACTCTGTCACAACAATTCAGAAATTTACTTTAAAACCGAGACCCAATTGCGGATATGCACTTGGTGATTACAATTCAATGTTTCTACACACGGCATTCAAAGAAATTCCAAAAATTTACATTATGGATTATTTTCTTGATAATACGATTGTGCGTGCTGTTGTTTTTGATACTGAGGAAGAAGAAGAACTTGAAGACGAGAGTCGATCAAAAATGAGTCAAGTTCAATTTTGGACACCATATGACTATTCAAAAGCTCCTCCACTTTCAAAATCTTTTGTCACTCAAAAGGAATTACCTGAGAAATCATGGTTTATCGAAGAGTCATATGTTTCATCTCACAATGCAGCTCCTGTCCCACCTGTAGCACAAATAAATGGTCCTTTACCATCATCCGGTGAACTTACACGTTTACCAAAATGTCGTGTCTTAAATTATTTCAAAACCTTTATGGAAGACATCGATATTTTGGAGGAAACAATTGAACGCAATTCAGAAATAAAAATTGAAACTTTTCAATCTGCTTACGAGCGAGAAAAGAGAGATATTTTTCAAAAACAAATGAAACCAATTGTTCAACACCTTCTTCTATGTGCTACACGTTGGGATCAGGAACTTCAAAAGGAGGTCAAAAATATGATAAACGTTTTTGATACTGCTGAAAATGAGATTTTGGTCCAAAAGCTACAAACTAAAGTTTTCAAAAATGATGCTGATCGACTCTTGGAACAAGTTCTCTGTGCTGATATTTTGTCTGTTATCATGAATGATCTCTATAAATCTGGTACTTCTATGCTTGTAGATGATCTCTGTGTTGATAACAATTTGTTGAATGTGGAAATTGAGACACTTAAACTGGAAAATGAAAAGTTGAGAATTAAAAATGATGATGTGACAAAACAGTTTTCAAAAGAAATTTGTCAACTCAAACAAAGGCTTGAATGGTGTCAAGCTCAAAGTCTTAAAAAGGAATTGAAGTTTCAAAGTCAAAATGTTTCAAACTCTTGTCAGATTTGCAAAAACAACGAGTCTTTAAAAGGTCGATGTTTCCAATACGAGAAAGAAATTGCGAATTTAAAAATTGAAAACGCCGAATGGCAACAAAACCGCGACGACATCAAATATTGCAATGGTTTACTTGAGTCTGAAATTCAGGACAAAAATCACATCATCATTGATTTGAAAGAGAAAGTTAAGCTACTTCAAAAAGGAAAAATGGTTGACACCACGGTGATAGCACCAGGAATGTATCAAATAAACAAAACTGATAAAGGAAAGGTTGTTCAAAACACTAATGTTGATAACTCCACTTCTACAGGACTAGTCTCCACTTCTAGCGTTAGCAGACCCAAGCGACAAAGTAAAAAGAAGAATAGGATCTTGCAACGTAAGAGAGGACACCTAGAAGCTCAGGAAGTAGAAGACCAACTTAGGACTTTGAATAAAACTCATGTTGCATCAGATTTAGATTCTAATCTGGCAAATTGTAATCAAAATCTAAATGTAACGAATGATGAACCTTTGAATGTTTTGAATATTAATGCATCTTGTGTGTTTTGTCGTAAAAGCGTATCATCTGGTGATCATACAAAATGTTTAGCTAATTCTCTTCTAAATCGTCATAAGAAACGTAGGGCACGCATTCCTTCTAGGCCCACTAATGCCTCTAAGTCTAACTTAGGAAAGCCGTCTTCTACGGTTTCTAATGAAGCTGAAGTTACCCCCATAGGTGCCGAGAACAAATCTAGGACTGAGCCAACGACTAGTGCATTTAACATTAAGAAAGCAAAAACAAGTTGGAATTGGCAACGTTGGTTACAACACAAACCAGACTTTAAATGGATTCCTAAATTGTTGAATATATGTGTTACTAACCAACAGGAACCCGCATTGTCTTTGGGTTCCACCCTTACTTCTGTTCCACCCGTGTCTTCTTCTGGTGATGCAGGTGGTACAGATCGTTCTCTGGATTGTTGATAGCGGATGCACCCGACATATGACAGGCAATCTTAAACTGTTGAAAAACTTTGTCTCAAAGTTCATTGGCACTGTCAGATTCGGGAATGATCATTACGCACTTATCATGGGATATGGTGACTTTATCAGCGGGAACATTGAAATCAGTCGTGTTTATTATGTGGAAGGCCTTGGACACAACCTTTTCTCTGTTGGTCAATTCTGTGATGGGGATCTAGAAGTTGCATTTCATGAGAAAACTTGCTTTGTTCGTGACTTACAAGGAAACGATCTAATGTCTGGCTCACGCGGCTCCAATCTTTATACAATCTCAATGTCAGATATGATTGCAACATCTCCGATATGTCTTCTCTCCAAAGCTGAATCGACTAAATCTTGGTTATGGCACAAACGTCTTTCGCACTTGAATTTCAGAACCATGACTGACCTTGCTCGTTATAAACTTGTCGATGGATTTCCAAGATTCCGTTTCACCAAAGATCACTTATGTCCAGCCTGTGAACAAGGCAAAAGTACTCGTGCTCATTTTCCGTCTAAACCTGAGCAAAGTACGAATCATGTCTTACAACTGCTACATATGGATTTGTGTGGACCGATGCGTGTTCAAAGTATCAACGGTAAACGCTACATACTAGTAATTGTGGATGACTTCTCCAGATGGACTTGGGTTTATTTTCTACGAAGTAAAGATCAAGCTCCTTCGATGATCATCACCTTTCTCACCAAAATTCAAGTTCAGCTTCGCAACACAGTTCGAATCATCAGAACTGACAATGGAACTGAATTCAAGAATCAGACACTTCGGTCTTACTATGAGAAAGTAAGAATTGAACATCAAACGTCTATACCTAGAAGCCCAGAACAGAATGGTGTGGTTGAAAGACGCAACAGGACGTTAGTGGAAGCTGCTAGAACTATGTTGATTAATGCTCAATTACCAGATTACTTATGGGCAGAAGCTGTTTCAACCGCATGTTATACACAAAACCGTTGCATGATCACAAAACGCCATCGCAAAACACCATATCAAATTGTTCACAAAAGGAAACTGAACATCGATTACTTTCATGTATTTGGAGCACTTTGCTATCCAAAAAATGATCGTGATGATTTAGGTAAACTCAAAGCTAAGGCTGACATCGGAGTGTTCGTTGGATATTGTGAAAATTCCAAAGGTTTTCGGATATGGAATCGTCGTACAAGAGAAATTCAAGAAACCATTCACGCTAATTTCGATGAACTCACCCAAATGGCTTCTGAGCAACACAGCTTAGGACCCGAATTCAACGTCTTAACTCTCCGGCATCTTCAGCTGAACCTTTACCACTTAACCGCAAAGAATTAGAAACCTTGTTTGCTCCACTATTTGATGACACAATTGAATACCGTCCTACTGAGGTCTCACCAAATTCCGCTGCTCAACCTGATCACATTCCAGTACCAGACTCACCTCAACAAACTTCTACAAGTGTTGAAAGAGACGGTCCTTCAATTGAATCACCATCAACAGCAGAACAAACTGGTTCTACTCCCTGCCATCCAGCTGAAGATCCAACACCACAATCAGTTCCACAATCCGCAGAGCATGATCCTGATGCGTTCATTAATCCGTTTGCACCAACTACTACAGTTCCTGATATAGCTGAGTCGTCAACACGCAACTTGGATCCTGCTAACATGCGAGATACTTATCAACTACACCCGTCAACACACAAATGGACTCGTGACCATCCACTAGTTCATATTATTGGCCATCCAGATGCACCTGTCATGACAAGACAACGACTTCACACAGATGGAGAAACTTGCATCTACGCACTCACAGTTTGTCATGAAGAACCCAAGAACATTAAAGATGCAATGACTTATGACAACTGGATTGAATCTATGCAAGAGGAATTTCAGCAATTCATAAGATTAGAAGTCTGGGAATTAGTTGAAAGACCTGACGGAGTCTTTGTCATCGGGTTAAAATGGATCTGGAAGAATAAGCTTGATGTAGAAGGGACAGTCATCCGCAACAAATCACGTCTGGTAGCGAAAGGATACTCTCAACTTGAAGGTCTAGACTTTGCTGAATCCTTTGCTCCAGTGGCACGACATGAAGCTGTTCGGATCTTTTTGGCTTATGCTGCTCATAGGAATATGGTGGTTTACCAAATGGATGTGAAAACTGCATTTCTGAATGGAGAACTCCGTGAAGAAGTTTATGTCAGCCAACCAGAAGGCTTCGTTGATCCTGAGCGTCCTAATCACGTCTACAGACTCAAAAAGGCTCTCTACGGACTCAAGCAAGCCCCACGGGCGTGGTATGACAAACTGTCCACTTTCTTACTGGCCAATAAATTTTTTAAAGGATCGGTGGATCCAACACTGTTTACAAAAACCTACGGGGAGGACTTACTTGTTGTTCAAATATATGTCGATGACATCATTTTTGCCTCAACAAAACGAAGTTACTCTAATGATTTTGCAAAATTAATGAAAGATAATTTTGAAATGTCCATGATGGGTGAACTTACGTTCTTTCTAGGATTACAAGTTCATCAATCACCCCGTGGTATTTTTATAAATCAGTCCAAATATGCTCTCGAAATTCTTAAGAAACATGGAATGATGTCTTGTGATACTTTTAATACACCAATGGGCTATACCACAAAACTAGATGCTGATTTACATGGGACTCCCGTTGACCCTACCAAATACCGAAGTATGATTGGGTCCCTCATGTATCTCACATCTAGTAGACCTGATATAGTTTTTGCTGTCTACATGTGCTCTCGCTATCAGGTCCAGACCAACTGAAAAACACCTCAGTGAGGTCAAAAGAATCCTTCGATACATTAAGGGAACCATTAACTTGGGAATCTGGTATCCGAAGGATTCTGGTTTTGAACTAATTGCTTTTTCAGATGCTGATCATGCAGGATGTTTAGACACACGCAAAAGTACATCTGGTGGATTACAGTTTCTCGGAGACAAACTTGTGTCATGGCAATCTAAGAAGCAGGACTGCACTTCATTGTCGTCTACAGAATCTGAATACGTAGCCATGTCTGCTTGTTGCGCTCAATTCATTTGGATGAGATCACAACTTAAAGATTATGGTTACCTATTCAACAAGATTCCTATCTACTGTGATTCAAAGAGTGCGATTGCTATCTCTTGCAACACTGTGCATCATTGCAAATCCAAACACATCGATCTCCGATATCATTTCATCAAAGAGCATGTGGAAAGGGGTACAGTTGAACTTTATTTTGTTGGAACTGAGTACCAATTGGCAGACTTACTTACCAAATCTCTGGCACCATCCAGATTTGCTAGTCTAGTCCACCAAATTGGTATGAGATGTTTGACACCAGAGGATCTGGAAAAGTTTTTAAAATACCACTGATCGTCAAACATCACAACTATCTTTGTATAATAGTTTGTTTTATTTCTTTTCTATAAACTAATATAAACACAAAAAGATTTTTCACATTTTTATTCACTTTCTTAAAAAAAAAAAAAAAAAAAAAAAAAAAAGAAAAAAAAAAATGCAAGTATATCGCTTCCATTCAACACCTTGTTCATACTTTACAAGTGTTGAGGGGGAGTCACGCTTAAATCTTTTACCAATTTTAATTGGTATACTTGCATGTTTCTCGTATTTTTTACGGTTCGAAGAGTGTGTGGATGACTTCTTTTACAACACTTTGTCTCATTTGTTTTAAGTCTTCATAAGTTAGCTTAACGAATTCACATCTCAAATGTCAATAGACTTGCTAGTTACTTTAGGGTTTTAGTTAAAGTATTTCTTAGTTAAGGGACCCATGTTGTCAAATTCTTAAAGATTCAAAAACTTTAGAACACTAGCTTGTTTCATTTAAAAGTCTAAGGACTAAAAGTGACAAAAATCAATACTTTTCAAAATAACAAATACAAACAAACCGTACAAACCTTAAACCCCAGAATTTTCAAAACCACTAAACCCCTAAAACCCTTTTCTTAAACCCACGGTTCAAAATCATTCGAGCTAACCACAACCTTGATCATCAAATTGTAAGTTCCTATGTAATCACTAGGGCATTTCAAACATAGGATCTTGGTTAATTGGTTTTTCAATGGTTAGATCTCTTGTATTCGTGATGTCGAGAACTAGGGTTAGGATTTCGAAAATGTGAGTAACCTGTTGTGATGGTTAATTCTTGATGGGGTTTAGTCACTTTACTTGTTTCTATTACTTTCTCATCGTTTATTATCTCATTCAATCATGTTTGCTTTGTTTTCGATTTCAAAAGAATGGGTCGAAGTGGGTATTTAAGCTTCTGTGATTATTTGTTTGATGTTATTGGTGGGATTTGCTTATTTGGTCTCTTATGTGCATAATCAATCTAGATTGGATGTTTATCACTGTTCTTACATGTTTCTCGATGAACTTACTTGTTTCGTTCGGAAAATTATCGAGATATACGTGTCTCAAAGGGTTGTCCATTGTGCTAGGTGTCTTGTTATGCATCCTTAGTTATAATTGTGATATGCTAGACGTTGTTTTAATCTGTTGCTTCGAATTAATCAAGTTCTCGAAAAATATTTTCTTGAGTATTATCGAAATCTTTGTAACTGTGCTTAAAATGTTTAATCTACCTTGGTGACAGGCCATATTCATTGGAAAAGTACTTAGTGAAGGAAATGTACGTGTGATTTCTACAAAAAAATCGAATTAATTCTTGTATAAGAATTTTTTCGAGAAACTGTGTTCTTATCGAAATCTTTTCTAAATATCGAGAAACCTATGTTTTTCGAGAAATATTGTCGAAATCTTTCTGGGAACTCTATTTCTTTCGAAATCTTCAGTTTCTCGAAATATTGATTTATCGAAATTAATCTTCTGTGATTTCTCGATAACTTTGAGTTTTGTCGCAAAAACCTGATAGAGAAAAAAATCTCGATAATGTTTCTCGATAAAAGTCAATTTTTCTCGAAAATGACAACTTTTCTCGATAAAAGTCAATTTTTCTCGAAAATGACACTTTCTCGATAAAAGTCAGTTGTAAACTATCACCAGTTTCTCGATATGTTGTTAACAGAATTTTTTTTCGATAACATCAATTTTTTCGAAAAGTAAGAAATCTCGATAAAAGGCAGTTATGTGGAATTTTTTCGAGAAATTCACTTTCTTAATAAAGTTTCACTATTACATTTTCTCGAAATCTGTTTCTTTACTCAAGTTTGCGATAAAAGGTCCATAATGTATTTTTTCTAAATCTTGTTTGGTATTGTATCATTGGTGTGATTCATTATTGTGGTGTAATGTGATGTAGTTGTGAATTGTGCTTGTCATGTTGTGCTTATTTGCCATATGCTTTATTTGACTCATAACTAAATGACGCATTTGTGCTTAATTGTTTCAAGTAGATATCTGTATCCTAACTCTAAACTGTGCTAACACATAACAAATTTGGATGTTTGGTTTATGGTGATACTTTTCAGATAAACATGGCTGAACACACTGAGAACGTCGCAGAACAACCTCTTCCATTACTCACCTTGGATGACATCACTCCCGAGAACTACCATGTCACACTTGGCAACAACAACCCCCGAGTTGATTTCAACAAGTTGAATATCACAGAGAAATCATGCAAGATTGTGAAAGATATCCTACTGGCACATCCATGCAAACCACTTCTCACCTGCTCTACTTCAGTTCCACTGTTCTACCTTCATCAGTTCTGGCTTACAGCTCAGGCCAACTTGGATAATGAGTCTTTCACTGTTACCTTAGATGGCCAAGATTACTCTGTAGATCATGACGTTCTTCGAACAGCCCTTCTCATCCCACAAACTGACAACGAATTTGCTCCGATACTACCTGACCTGGAACTTCTTGACTTCTTCATTGAATTAGGATATGAGGTTGATGATGATGAACCTCTAATCAAGCTTTCCAAATTTAATGTCAAGTATATCCCTCAGCCTTGGAGAACATTCTGTTTGTTGGTTGTTAGATCTATATCTGGAAGGAAAAGTGGTCATGAACATCCAAGGCTCGAACACCTGCAAACATTCTGGGGAATGGTGACTCTGACACCGATTGACTTTGCAGTTCCTATCATGAATGATATCGTCTACAGTATTCAGACCGACCGTGTGAAGACTATGATACCATTCACAAGATTCACCAAGCTTATCATTGAACATCTCTGCAAAAGTTCTCCAGAATTCATCAAAAGGATGGCTGATCCTAATGAGCCGAAGCACCTCTTCGAGGACGACTTCACCACCTCATTTATCAAATCGACCACTTCCTCTACCAAGATCAAAGGAATGAGGATTCCCGAATACCTTCTGAATGACAACATTAAGAAAAGGGCGAACTTCAAGTTATATGATCTGGCTTACAAAGGGGAACTGGAAGAAGCAACAATACAGACTCGTAGCAAAGGAAGTGTAAAGTCTGGGAGTACCACGAGCACCACTGGATCACCGCATACAAGATCTAAGTCTGCTACAATGGCAAAACCCAAGACTACTACCACACCTAAACCTACATCCAAACCTAAACCTGCTACCAAACCAAAGAAGAAGGCAACTCCTGAATACTTTATTCGGGATGAACCTACTCCTCCACCTTCTGACACCGAGTCCGAGTTTGATACTGAATCTGATGAAGAAGAACCAGACTATGAACTGAGATACAGAGCACCTGATGAAGGATTTCCTGCAACAGAGATTGCCGTTCAACAAAGTCTTGTAACTTATGAAGAAGAGACAAGGAAAAGAAAAGGAGTCACTATCAATGAGCCAAGTGATGATAAAGATGAACCAATCGTTGAACCATTAGTCGATAAACGCAAACTGAAGAGTATAGTTGTCGACACTAGAGCTGAAGAAAAGCAGCTTAGGAAAGAACAGAGGAAAGCAAGTCTTGAAAGCCGACTTCTATCACACCCTCCAACACCACCACCTATCGATCAGTCAGAACATGTAGGGGCTACAAGCAGTATGGTTCCTCCAACAACGTCAGAATCAACTCCACAACCTGATGACAACGTTAAGGATACAGACAAGACTAAAGATGTCCACATGACTGAGACTGCTACTTTAGAGGAGAATGTTGGCGGTCAAGAGAACTTAGCTTCAGATCAGGAACATGAATATCTTATTACTCCAGAGTTTCTTGCACGAGAAGCAGAGGAAGCAGAGGAACGTCGTCGAAAGGAAAACGAAGAGAAGACCGCGTTCGACACCAACATGTTTCTTAAGTCATCTTCTCAGCAGACTTCCTCAGCACAACCTCCACCTCCTCAAGACTCTCCACCAAAGGATCCGACTCCTCCTGCTTCATCTTCGGACTCTCACAACGAGTCATCGTCCGAATCATCACCCGAGCACTCATCTCCCACACCTTTTGAAACCGCATCTAAACAGCATTCGATCTATGAACCAAAACAACAAGTTGATCTTCAGGAGCAAGTGAACAAACTCACCGACATGGTTACCAAACTTACTAAACAAGTTGAGGAATTCCAGGATTCTACGCAGCTGATTGACAAGTTCTTGAAATCTGATTACGAAGGTTTTATCAGAACTGCAACACATGATTTTCTCACTGAAAATCTGGTCGAGATGATCACTCCTGAAGTTGCAAACCTTCTCAAACCAATCAATGACAACTTGGATCATAGAATTAGAAGTGTTACGAAGAAAATGTTGTCTACTACACCCTTCACGCTTCACACCGCAAAATCTTCTACTGTGGCTCCAACCGTCCAAGAATTGTCCCTCAATGACATGCTTGTCAAAATCTTCGACAACCTTGCCACCAAAACCACACAGACAGCTGAAGAAAAAGGCCTGTATGATGCTATGGTAGCTTATATGTCAAAAGAGTCATGCAAAGATGCTGCTGGATCCCGAAAACGGACAAGAAAAGATGACGATCCTGACCCAAACTCCAAAGGCAAGAAACCTAAGTCTGGAACAGGTCCCTCATCCTCTCTACAACTACAAAAGGACTCCACTCCTCCTGGAACTCAACAACAACCCTCAGCTACTGGTGAAGGTCAAACCGAAGATGAAGAAATGTTCATGGAACAAACTGATGACTTCCAAGATCAACATGACACCGATTACCGTGCTCCACCAACTCATGATTCTCATGCTGGTCCATCATCACCGTCCAAAGCCAAAGACAAAGATGCTACATCCAAGTCTAAGAAATCCAAGAAGAAAACTCGTCATTCATGGCTCGACAATGATGACAATCCTCAGAATGATTGGCTGACAGAAATGGTCCAAGCTCAACCTCTTCTGGAAGAAGAAGAACCTCTTCCTGGTAACACTCTTCAGTTCACCCAGGTCATTATGAAGGATCTTCACATCAACAAACTCACAAAGGCGGAGCTTAGGAGAATCAATAGGGATGCACAAGAATTCCTCAAGAAAAGATCTGGAAACAAAGTCGAATACGAATATCACATGCAGAATATAGCTAGTGCAATGTCTGCCGACTTTGACTGGTTAAATCCTGAAGTGAATATTGATCTAAGTTCCAAGAATCATGAAAAACCTTACTTCACCGACTGGACCAAACCATTACCGTTGAAAGGATTTCCTGACAAACCGAAGATACCTTACAGCTTCTTCTTCAACAAAGATCTTCGTAACATCCAGCTCACTCAAGAGATATCCAAGAAGAAATATGCTTCCTCACTCACAATCTCAGTACCAGCCGCTAGATACGAAATTCCAGCCATTGAAGAAACCACTCGTATTTTCAGCAACTCTATCGTAGCTTACGACAGAGATGCTCTACACGGAATTCAACATTGGCCTGATCGTCGTCGTCTCGGTTATACAAGCAGACTAGGAGAGACATCATTGGAAAATGTGAAGCAGAAATCAAAGATCATCGCTATCTTGGAGATTCAGCAGTCAAAACGGTTTAACTACATTTTCATGCGTGAAATTGTTGTTAAACGACAAGATGAAAAGAAGTACAAGTTCTCCGAAGCCGACTTTCCCAACCTTAATCTCAATGACATTGAAGATATGTATCTTGAAAAGGTTCAGAGTAGAATGCGCGGATTCGATAGAGACGTTCAGTACAACTTCATGGCATCGCTACTTCTTTACATCCGACGACTGATTGTTCAAGAAAGAGTGGAAGATCTTCAGCTTGGAGTGGAAAGTTACCAACAAAAGATCAATTTGACAAAGCCACAGTTCTACTTTGATGGTCTCTATGACACACCACAGTTTACTCTCATCCAAGAACCATTTGGTTTCACCTACATCAACAGCAAAAAGCTACAAAGCTTCATGAGGTTCGATGAAGTACACAAATTCTGTGATGTTACACTCAAGTTTGTTCGTGATGGGCTTGTCAAAAGGTTGAATGATGATCGACGTAAGATAGCTAAAGGGGAACAACCTAGATGGAAATCCAGCTCCAGAAGACAAGTTCGTAACTTTGTCTTAAAGATTGAAGAACGGTTATTTCGACGGGAACAGATCAGACGACTGGAAAGCTACATCGGTGCCAGACCATCGTTTCCTGTCAGAAACTTCGAAAGACCAGAACCTCAGTTCACTAACTTCAATGCTCCACTTCCAGACGAAGAATAACTTGGTACATTTGGTCATATTTTTTCATTATCAATTGTTTCATTTGATTGAATCATTTTTTTCCATTATGGCTTGTGCACACATAACAGTGTACAACCCGTTCTTGTATTTAAAGGACCCTGAGGTACGCTTCAGTGCCTCAATCCTAATTTAAGGAGCGAAGGCTTCTTACTTTTGAGTAGAATTAATCAAACATTTATGATTTTTTCATAATTCTGCTCAAAAGGACAAGTATTTCACCTCAATAAGACCTAATCACTTGTTGAGGGGGAGCACTTGTCAAAACAAAATACTTTGCTCAAAATCAAAAGTTCTTGGTGAATCTCCCCGTAACACTCAAAAGGCATATTTTAATCTAAAAGTTTGTCAAAAACACCATATTATATGCTATTTTTGAGGGGGAGAAAATGAAAAAGTGATTAAAACATACGAAGTCAAAGCTTTGAGTTGTATCATGTGCGAGCTAGACTCAGTATTTACCCAGGAATTGACGAGATTATACAAGTTAGTAACATCGAAAGGACTTATCCTCGACGGGTAATAACATCAAGTTAGTTACTAGAGCTAGTAGTCACCTAAAAGCTGACTATGTATCTCTTTAACTAGCCACGTAAGCGTGTCTCGAAAAGGATTGTCTGAGTAGAAATGTACCGTCTCGAGAAACTTTCTGTGAACTTGACCAGGCCAGGTAATAACTTCAAGCTAGTTTAACTAGTGATGTAAGCGTGTCTCGAATCGGTCTTGTTCACGGAAAGTGGATCAATTCAAAAGTGCTTGCTCCTCCCGCATGTGCAAATTTATTTAAACACTTATGAGCACATGTGCAGGGGGAGCCCTTCAAAAGTGTACACAAAACTCTCAAAGTGTTAACCAAAATATTTGATTATCACAAACACTTTGAGAGATTTTCATTCAAAGGTTTCTTGGCTACTGTCGGAGTTATAAGGTGATTAAGATAGGAATATCCGTCCTATGATCCGCCAGAGCCGGAGGGATCTACCCAAGGACATCTCCCATAGTTAGAATTAGAAGTCCTTAGGTATGATACGAAAAAAGGAGAAATGAATGAAAGGGAAAGAAGGAGTTGAAGAATTAAAAAGAAAAGTAAAGTAAGGGTGAAAAGAAATAGCCCTCCAGATGATTCAACCTTAGGGAAGACACCGGGTTCAATACGTATGCTACTGGTTATTGCTAAGGCGACGCCGGTATTGAAGACAAAGCCGTCATGGACCCAGTGACGCAATGCACTAAACCTTCTTAACCACTCAAGTTCTCTTAAAAGGATTTGTTTCATTCTCACAGGGGAACCCGCGTAACCTATCGACCTATCTCTTAGAGACGGTTGATATTGAAGAAGGACATCCCCAGTCTCCGCATAGGAAACCTAGGTGTGCACTTATAGAGTCTAGAGCCTTGAGATACATCAAAGATCTCTTAGGAACACTTAGTATTTCTGCAACTGGTGTTCTACATCAATGGGCATCAGTTGTTAACTATCGAGTCCTTCGCAGATCTTAGCAATCTGCCGAGAACGTTTATGAGAGGATTACATAAGTATTTCTCAATGATTGAACGGAAATCCTGCCAGGGTCAACATCAAACAGCCCTGACAGCAGGTCACTTCGGTAACCCCACAAGGGTTACGCTTAGTGTTTACGGTGGTTCCATTACGATCTACAGTCGTGGAGTGATCCCCAGCGACTCACCCAGTCATTGAGCTACCTAGTAGGTCTCGTAAGCTCCTTCGGGAGTATCTGATATGGGAACGGCCTGGATAAGGATTAGAAGGAGTCTTCACACTATGCTGTTGACGAGCTCTAATTCCTTATCCGTAAGTACCGGTGATTTATTGCTAACTGTCTACTCGCAGGTACCTCACTTTCATGATGACGGATTCCACATGCTCATACGTGCATCTTGCAGTCATCAAAAGCTCCCTCAAAGATCAAAGCAACACAAAGTTCAAAAGAAAGATTCTACGCCAAAAAGAAGAATCTACAAAGTTTAAAGACCAAAGATCTTAAGTGTACAAAAGGGACTACGTGCATGTATAAGTCAGAATTCAAAAGATGTATGAGCATGTTGGAATGGCGGACAACCACCACAGACGCAGGAGTGACGAACGGCAGATTACTTCATAACATAATCACTACAACATCATCAAAGAACAAAGACAAAGAGCAAAGTATATCCATCTTTATTATTATCATTTCTGAAGACGTCTAAAGCTATGAAAGTCAAAGATTAAGACGAAGACGTCAAGCAACCATGATGACCGACCCTTAAGGGGAGATTGTTGGAACCATAGTTGTACTATTTTGTCAAGTCTCGGTCATTTGTAATAATAGGTTGCTTTAGTCATTTATTACTTACACTTATGTAATGTTACAAGTTTACTAGGCTTAAGTATAATGGTCCATGGGCCTTGAGCCCATACGAATTCATGTAAGGAAGGAGTGGGAATGTTGCCCTAGCTCCTTCCCTATAAATAGAAGCCTTAGGTCTATGTAATACTTGGTTGGTTATTTGAAAACATTAAGGAAACTCTTGCATTTCATTTTCTCAAATTTCTCATAATCATCCCACTCTCATTCTCATCTCATTTCTCTTATCATTATACTTGTGTTTACTAAATGGTGACCTAACAGTAAGCCCTTAAAAAATGTTAAATAATATAGAAATAAGTAATTATTAAAAGTTTACTCGCTTATAATTAAGATACCAATGAATGAGAATAGATAATGACACTCATCATATAAAACTAGCAATAAAACAAGTGACAAGCTACTTAATCATTCGTTAGGCCTCTTATCTATATCTATTATCTATCTGTATACGTGTTCGCCATTCGTTGTATTCTATCTCATTAGTTTTATAGTTTTATTAATCAACTCAATTTATACCAGTCTCTCAAACTGAAAACCCCTTGTGTTAGATTAGGTTGTAAAACTAACTTAGAAATTAAAATACTGATAGACATTCTAGGTGTTAACGTTCCGCTCTTAGTGTTCGACACTCTACTTACCAACTAGCTACATTGATCGGGTACACTGCTCGTTAGTTTGTGATATAGGTTAAGTAGGCTAAATATAAATTTAAAACTTGATAAGAATAATCTATACCTACAACGATTTACACACGCATCAATGTTTTTTAGGCATAATGGCATGCGATTATTGCTAAATTTAAGGAACACAATGCAAAATGGCAAGAAAAGTTTTATAACTAATAAAGCCAATACATTACCTAAGAAGACATAATACAACTTATTTCAATGCTAATACAAATCCAACTAAAATCACTAACACAATCAATTTGGATTAGACCAATGTTAGCGTTACAACTCTTCACTCCTTTTTTCTATAACAAAAAGTAGGTATTTAAAAACGGGTAATTAGGGTTTCATAAGTAAAAAGCAATTAACTTCCATATTGTTATAACAAACTAGAAATCTTCTTGCAAGATTTATTAGGGTCCAAGAAACAAGCGTCATCAATGGAAGTTCACATTTACACTTTGTTGGAACCGTTTGATAATTATGTGACTGATAGGATGAAGAGGATGACATTTCAGGTTTAGTTGGGAAAAAAGATGATATATGAGTTTAAAATTAATGATGGGAATTGATGTGATTGAAGAATTGAATTGAGATGGGGAAAATATTAAGTTTAGGGGAAATGGTGTTAACAAATTAGGGTACAAAAGGGTTAACGATCTATAGAGAGGAAAAAGTAGGCAGGTAAAAAAATCAGGAAAGGATAACGGGTAAAAAATGTTAGAATATGGACATTATTTTAGTAGACGTATGTTAGGATCGAACTCGAGATCACGGGATTGCACACAATACGTATGAAGAGAAAAAGTAATAATTATTTATAAGTGTTATAATTAATTATTAAACACAAAATAAATAATAATAATAATTAGTATTATTGATTAATGACTAATTATTTATTAAACGAAGATTAGGAAAGTAATACTAGGCAAAATTTGGAAACAAGAGAAGGTTCCGGAATCCCCTAGGGATTACCTAAACCGATCGGCCATAGGGGGTTTCCACCTCCTTATGTGCCTTGAGCTCCAAGTTTTGAATAGTATATAAGCAAACCCAAGATGCATGTTTTTCTCATAACTTGTACACACACATCTTGGTGTTTTCTCTCCTCTTTTCTTTCTTTGGTCGATTCATCAAAACCAAACCCTTAGGGTTTCGATTTTTATGAACTAACATAGTTTTGTGTTTTATTACTTGCAAATACTTTTCTTGAATTAGTACGTGTGTACAAAAACGTGAATCAAACACACTATTGTTTGATTCTTGGATTGAATTACAAAAAGGTAAGGGGTAATTCTTATAATCCTTATAAACCCTAATTAGGGTTCTTGGTTCCGGAAGATTGCTTTGATTCTTGTTCGGGCTAGAATCACAAAGGTACGTTTACGATTTATATAATTGATTAATTAATTACATGTTATTCGATCTATTATAATTGCTTCCGCTCATGCTCACTTTGATGTACTTGGTTTATTTATATGAAGGTCATGATATAATAATTCCAACAGTGGCATCTAGAGCCGTTATAATGTGTAATTAATTATCGAAACGCATAAAAATTGGATCTTGATTCGTTTAGTTACATGTTTTTAGGGTTTATTTGTTAGATTCCTAACCCTAATATTTATTATGGGTCGATTGACCTTAATAGGGTTTTAGGGTTTATGGTTTTTAATTTTTTAATATGATTAGAAACCCTAGGATGTCATGTAATTGTTATGCGTTTTAGTAAACGATCTTGGTGCAATATGTTAATTGTTAAGCTAAATCTATGAAAAAGTGCATATTTGCATGGATTTTATTGTGTTATAATTTAAATGGTTTAAATTGTTTATATATATTAATGGTTAAGTTATATCGAAACATGTAAATTTATTAATAGATGTCGAATTGGGGAAGACTCCAATATTAAGTAATCAATTATGTGCTATGTGATATTTATTTAATTTTGGCTTACGCAATCGATTTATCGATATATGTGGCTCTTTTTCCTAGAAAAAGAAAGCCCTAATTGAATTTATACGTAATACACCTAGATTTGATTATTAATAGGACTTTTGAATAAGATTTGCATGTGGCTACATGTTTTATACATATTTAATGGTTATGATTATGTATATTTGTTTATTTAGTTGTTTTATTTTTTATTGTTAATTACTTGTTTTGTTTATTTACTGTGTTAGACATGTTTATATAAACGAAAAGGGTAATTTTTTGAATAGAAAAATAATACGGACTAAATAATGGCGAAATTGTTTTGGTTTTTTAAGAGTTTAAATCTCAAAGAATTGGTTGATTGATGTTTTTGTACGTAATGGTTAAATAGACTCGACCGAAGTTTACACACTATAAGATGGGTATAAGGTTGGCATCGCATTAAATTGTGGCCTTAGATAGACAACATTCTGTCTTAACGCTCGTTTGTGTGTAAATTAGACTTACCGAACAACCATTACATGTACATTGTCATCTTAAGGGTGAATAATCCACAATTCCACAATGATTATCCGAAACACTAAGCTTTCGGGCTTATGCAAAAGTACGATATAGTGGACGATAATTGATGGTTATTCTTTAATTGGTGAACCCAGTACCTCAATCAAAACTTTGTTATTTTACTCTTAGCAAATTGGTAATAAAAATGTTTTGTAAAACCAATGTTATGAAGTTGTATGCATGCTTCTTCATACATTATTTTGATCACATCAAAATTTTAATACCCTTATAAAATTAAGTTGAATGCCATCTAATTAAGAACACTTGAAGTTGTAATTTACGTCATGTGAGACTTGGCGAGATTGCAATGGAGAGGTAAATTTCATAAATTCATTGCTAGCAGATCAACTGATGTGATGGATTTGTGAGTTTACAGTTTTTAAGTTAGACGACTTAAATTGAGTAGGAAGTGAGATCTTGGACTCAAGGCATTAAGATGGGGATCAAACATGCTTACATTACAAAAGTTTTGTGATTGTAAATCCCATAAATCTAGGAATTGCAATATGATATTAGCAATTATTGTTCGACAATTACCTTGTTGAATACTATCATTACTAGCAGATCAACTGATGTAATGGTACTATGTCAATTTAGGATCCTAGCTTTAAGAAAATACTATGGTTTATATGAATATTTGCCAATGGGTATTTTATTTTCTTAAAGATCTAATTATCGAAAATACTGAAATTGAATTTTGTAATTCGTTTTAATGTATTAATGCAACGTTCAAACCGTAAACGTATTTTGGGCTTTGGTAAATTGATCTAGTTCTGTTTTCAAACAAATGTTTGATTAAGAAATATTTACTTAAAAGACAAAAGAAGTCTCCTTTCTATGAAGGAAGAGTGAGACACAATCCTATTCCTTTTCATGAATGAGAAAGGATAATAGGAATATTAGATACGTCTAAATTCTAATATAACTCATAGCAAATTTTTAATAGTTAAGAAAATTGCGAATATTTTTCATAGGGATTTTATCATCCTCATTAGGTGATTAAATTCTTAGTAACAAATATGATATTTGGTTAACAGAAAATTATGTACGACATTTTATGAGTTATTACAATTAGAAGCTAGACTAATTACTGCAAAATGTTTAAAGACAAACTAGTTGTTTTGACTATTTTAAAGGTGCTACATACATTGTAGGATGGTAGACCTATTAAGGAAGAAATTGCATGCCCAATTTTTCAAGTTAAATAGCATTTGGTGGATAGTCCATCATTCACATAGTAGAATACACTCTTTAGTGCATAAGTAATTGTTACGTATGGACATTTAAAGGTGTAGGAAAGTTAAAAGCACAATATTTGTTTTCACTGGATATGAAACATTTATAATGTTGTCAAATTCAGTGGGAGTATTGTGTACTTATCACTGAATAATGAATTATTGTAATGATCTTTAATTCAGTGGGAGTTACAAGCTTTGACATCTTGGTAGCTAAAGATAATTACTTTCCAAGTGTAGACACTCATACTTTTAAGGATAGTCTTGTACGTTTCCTTACTAGACATTGTTGTTCTACATCTACTTATTATGCTAAATATATGACACAATCATATTGATCACATAAACAAATGCATGGCGTGTTGTTTATCAACTATATGAGGTTGTTCCATGCACAAGTGGGAGAAATGTTATCTTTAATGTGTGCAAGAAACAACTCATAAAGATATGATTTAATAGATTCTCTTGACTACAAGGTAAGAGAATAATGTTCTAATATTAATTCAAGAAACACTTGATGTCACAATTTATGTTATGTAAGAGCTTAACTAGATTGCAACAACAAGGTGAATTTCATATTTCATTACTAGCAGATCAACTGATGTAATTGAACTATGAGAATTTGCAGTTTCTAAATTAGAATAATGTTCTAATATGAATTATACTGAGCTAATTCAAGAAACACTTGGTGTTACAATTTAAGTTATGTGAGAGCTTAACTAGATTGTAACAACAAGGTGAATTTCATATTTCATTACTAGCAGATCAACTGATGTAATTGAACTATGAGAATTTGCAGTTTCTAAATTAGATACCTATTAGAACATGTGTCAATATGATATTAAGACTACTTTAATTTATAGATTTATGAATTCATGAAATGACATAAATTAATTAAGTAATCTAATGCTACTTCAATCTGAACATTTATGTGTTCTTGGAATGACATAAATAAATGAAGAAATTATGTTGTTTACATTATTGTGAAGTAATATATTAACTTGAAATTACTATTGAAACCAAAAGATGGTGTTCATAATTACTTTAGTTAAACATGTTTATGTTTCATTGTAAAGATATAAACATAAAGTCTTTTAATTGTTACAAGACTTATAATAAAGTAAGACGTCATCTTGTTGTGTTTTTAATTAAGACATATACATGAAGTTATTAAATTGTTAAATGACTTATAACGTATAGTGAGATTATAACAGTTTATGTTTTCTTGTAAAGACATGAACATGAAGTGACTTTGTAAAAAGTACTTGTGTTATAAAGCATGTAATTGGCTTGAATATTATTATATCATTAAAATGAATTAGTTGGTAAATAAACAAGTCAAAAGGAATATGGTTATCTTTAATATTGTTAGATTGTCTTACAATATTAATACTAATGAAATATCAAATGTTTATGGTATGTTCAGTTAGGAAAATCAAACTCTTGTTATATTGTTTGATTAAAGATAACTATGACTTCTTTTCTTCCAAAAGTTATCAAGGTTAGAATGTTGAGTATGACTTGGACATATTTAATAAAACTCCAACATAGAAGATTAATAAGACATTATCATATGATGGAATGTGATGAATGTGATGAATCACATTAAGTCTTAAATTGAAGTTCTAAATTTGTTTAACTGCTTATGAAGAGGTTATTAACAAAGTAAAGTCAGGAACTGTTAATATGTATTTGTAATATCCCAAAAGAGAACATTGTATTGGTTCTTTATTGGCTAAGTATTTAAAGATAGTCTTTAAATTACTAAAAGCAAGTGGGAGTTTTGATCTTTAAATGATAAAATTACAAGATACATAATCTTCTAAAATACACTAGTAAATATCATGATAAAGTTTGACATTTAAATGTTAAATCTCAAGATGATAAAGTTTGATATTTAAATGTTAAATCTCAAGATGATGGAATTATCATTCATAGAATAGCAATATATCTCAAATATTTGATTAATATGCTGAGGGCTATGATTTACAGGATTATTGTAAACCTGATAATCATTATGATACATTACCAACTATGAAGTTGGGTAAAGTATACATGATATGAATGATTAAAATGTTGTCCATGAAGATAATCAATTTTTGAAATTTGATTTATCTTAATAGTTAGACTAGAAAATTAAGATGAGTTTCTTCAAAGATTAGGTAACCTTTGTGGTTTAAATCTTTGTATAGAAATCATATGGACAAAATTGTGCACGTATTTAATGTATGTTTTATGACAAGATTATTAATCACATTTAAGCAATTAACTGTGTTTGAATATTCTTTTCTAAACACATTAAATATATAAAGATTATGATTGTCATATTTATGAAATTGACAATAGAATATCAAAACTCTTTCTTGAGTGATTACTTGAGCAAGGACGATAAGTAATCAAAAGGAGTTTATGAATTCAAATAAATCTTTGAAAGTGTACAAGGTGCAATGATCCATGGATGGATAAATGCATGCATCTAGAAGATTACTCTTATGTTTAATTGTTAAATTCATGTTTTGATTTATAATTGAAATAAGATAATTTCTAAGTATTCCTAAAAGCTAGTGGGAGTATTATGTTTAATTTCTTAAATCATGTATGTTGTAGAACATATGAAAAGTAATATTCCATATAAGTAAATGTTAAGTCTTAGTTTGGAATGAAACTTTACTTGAAAGATTTAGAAAATAAGACATACAACCTTGGAATCAATGTTTATTGTTGAAACATGTGCGGTAAATAAATCTAATATAACATGATATATTATTTAAAAAGTCTAAATAGATATGTATGACATGAAAAAAATCTAAGTATGACTCATAGATTTTTCATGTACATCATGTTTTGTTGTATCATACTTGATTACAAGATGATTTGGCAATATTAATATCTAATTAAAGGTTATTAGATAACTTGTGTAATATTCTAAAAAGAATATGTTTGATTATAGAATTACATCCTAAATCTGGAACAGCTTTCAAATTCTATAGATGAACAATTTTTCAATTGTTGTGAAAATTGTCATAGCCAACAAACTTGAAAGTTTGAAGGGCATCAAACATTACATAATAGATATTATGGTTTACGAAAAGTTTTAATAGCATATTGTTGTTTGCATACAATGATGCTAATGAAATTGAGATGACACTCAATACTAGTTATGGTAAGGATTTCATCCTTGGCTATTACTAGTTATGCTTACTAAAAGCATAGTTGCATTATACATTAAAAGAATAAGAATACTTTAAACTTTAAAAAGTTTGGGAGTTTGATTATCATAAATTGGTGGTTAAGGATGTCAAACATTTTATGAAATATTATATGGCTTTGTCAAAATAGTTGAGTATGCACATACAAGAACTTCACTAGTTGAATTCTTGAAATAAGTATTCTTAAAATTCCGATAGATCAAAGTTGGATGATTTATGTTTTGTCAACAAGTAGGAATGTCATTACTTGAGACATAATTCATCAACAAGTTATCATGCATTGATCTATTTAGTATTTGGATAAGGGATGTTAATCAATTATTATAATAAATTTAAATACATGGTATGTTTAATTTATAATATATTGTATCCTGTTTTTGCATGTTTAATCCATGAATAAATATTATTCTAAATTGTCCGTTGTCAGTTAATAATATGGGAATATTATTAAATCAAGACAAATCTGAAGGTTGGTATAATATACTTAAAGTATATTGATGCGTAGTCATGCCATTTCAGATGATATTCAATGATACCGAATATAGGACTAATCCCAACTACATGATGTTACTTTATGGATTTTGTTATTAAGTAAATCATGAGAAGTTATCCTTAGACTTGAGATGCAAGATAAGTGTCATGAATGTAGTACATTTTTGTAGAACAACTTAACGCTATACGTAACTGGTAGTCATAAGGGTTGTTTTCGAAAGTGTTACAAAATTTGTGGGTTTTGCTTGTATTCAAGATAGAATTTGTTCTTTCAAATTTATTTTTGGAGTTTAATACTGCTGGGCCCCTCGTAGGGTTGGTAAGATGCATGTGCGGCCGCACCCAATATCTCCCCTGAATATGTTCAGAAGATTTGGTAATCTTGATCAATCATAAACAACGAGAAACAGAATGGTTAATTAAGGAATGACTTTAATCCATATCCTTATTAACATGGTATTAGAAACAAAAGGATAATAATAATGAGAAATCATTAAAAGGTTTTCCAGGAGCCTTACTCGAGATCGTACTAGAGGCATCGGCGTGTTGCAAGACGCTAACCGATGTGATTACACTATTAAAATATGTCCAAGTGGGAACTGTTAGAATATGGACATTATTTTAGTAGTCGTATGTTAGGATCGAACTCGAGATCACGGGATTGCACACAATACGTATGAAGAGAAAAAGTAATAATTATTTATAAATGTTATAATTAATTATTAAACACAAAATAAATAAAAATAATTAGTATTATTGATTAATGACTAATTATTTATTAAACGAAGATTAGGAAAGTAATACTAGGCAAAATTTGGAAACAAGAGAAGGTTCCGGAATCCCCTAGGGATTACCTAAACCGATCGGCCATAGGGGGTTTCCACCTCCTTATGTGCCTTGAGCTCCAAGTTTTGAATAGTATATAAGCAAACCCAAGATGCATGTTTTTCTCATAACTTGTACACACACATCTTGGTATTTTCTCTCCTCTTTTCTTTCTTTGGTCGATTCATCAAAACCAAACCCTTAGGGTTTCGATTTTTATGAACTAAAATAGTTTTGTGTTTTATTACTTGTAAATACTTTTCTTGAATTAGTACGTGTGTACAAGAACGTGAATCAAACATACTATTGTTTGATTCTTGGATTGAATTACAAAAAGGTAAGGGGTAATTCTTATAATCCTTATAAACCCTAATTAGGGTTCTTGGTTCCGGAAGATTGCTTTGATTCTTGTTCGGGCTAGAATCACAAAGGTACGTTTACGATTTATATAATTGATTAATTAATTACATGTTATTCGATCTATTATAATTGCTTCCGCTCATGCTCACTTTGATGTACTTGGTTTATTTATATGAAGGTCATGATATAATAATTCCAACAAAAAGGGGGGGGGGGGGGGGTTATACACCATACATGTGGAGTCGACGTGGAATAACTATACAAATGGAGGCGATGTGGACTCTGGTCGGTCACATGGTCATTATTAAAACATCATGAACAAGTTTAATGAGTGTTTTTTATAATAAAAAAGTATGAGTTTTAGTTCAGAACAAATTCGTAAATACGTTGGTGTTTTGTAGCTTTTACCCGTAACATAATCTAAAATTATGATTGAAATTTCAAGATGACTTAACTTTAGCAATCACGAGATAGCTCTCTTTGTTGAGCTACTAAAATGGGATAGGATTTGATTTTCTGCTTTCAGTTTCATAATTTTCTTATTAAAAGATTAATTAAAAAAAACTTTTATTAACAAAAAAAACTATCTAAAATTACTAATATTTAGAAAAAAATGCATTTTTCCCTAATATTCGGCACTGTATTTGTGTTTGAAAGAAAAAAAATAATAAAAATTGTTGGTGATTATTAATGATTTTATTTAAACATTCATTTTTGTGTATGCTCAAATTTCGAAAATCAATCATTAACAACTATCGTTAGAACATTGTCGGTAACTTATTTGATTTAATTTTTAATGGCGAACGTGTCCCACGATAAATTGTAAATGAATCTCTTACTTTTTATTAAGATTACTTGTGTAAGGAATCTAGTTTGATTCTACAAAGAAAAAAGAAAAAAGAAAAAAAAAAAACACACACACACAAGAAAAAGGTGACACTCAAAAGAGTTTTTGTGATGGACAATGTTCTTCCATTGGAAGAAATATGAATAGACAACTATATGTACAACAAAATATGATTTGACTTCATCATTATCTCCCTCATACAGTCATACACCTGATAAATGTTTGCTTTTGTTTTATTTTGATGAAGGACATATTGTTTTAGAACTTGTGTCTAATACTCCTACTACAGGAAAAAGAAAAAAAAGTATAGCTTGGAAAATTATTACATGGTAATGGTAAATAACTAATTATAAATATGTCAGAATCAAAATTCTATCCATGTATGACGTCAAAAAAGAAAAGTAATATCCATGTAAAAATCTTATATTCCAACGCTTTAACAGTTTCTAAGAATGGATTCTTACAATTTGTTCCCACGTTTTTGCATGCAATTGTCAGAAAAGGAGACTCTAGTTCGAATAATTCTCTGAAATTTGAGCTGCTTTCAAGATACGTAGTATAACATTCTCAGTGATATAAGAGAATCTTAGATTATTCATGCATTTTTGTCAACTCAACAGATTAATAACAATCTAATATTAAGTTTTAGTAAGCATCAATTTGCACTTGGGAATTAGGATCCGAGAGAGTAAACAAGTAGGATTGTAACATGATCCCACAATAAGATTCAAGAGAATCATATATTATTTTCATTTTTCATTTTATTTGTATAAGAGAATCTACCTATTTAAAAAGGTGGTGAAAGAGTTTTGATTCCAATGGATCACCCCACTGGAAGAATCCTATATAAAGAGTAATACTCATATGGTAAGTGAAATTATTTGGTTGGTTTGATATCCCAAGTGGGGTTATGATTTAATTGAGCACAAAATAATGTTGGGCTTAAGTGGTATATGATGTAATTGTAGGGTTGAGTTTGTAGTGTTTGTGAGGAATACTAATTGTGGGTGGTATGAACCTTTTGCCAAAATAATTGCATGCTACTTTCTGATTTGGATATTCACTCTCCATAATTTTATAGCTATTTGTTTTGGTGGATCTGACGCATGCATACTTTGATAATACCATAACTTAGAACAAACTTTGGGCCATCTACTAAGCTAGCCTACGTGGTGCACCATATCTAATAAAGTGTTCTTTTAAAAGAGAACCAGATAATGTGGTCATGGGTTTTTCATGATGATTCATATTTGATATAAAAATGAAAAATCTGTCAATCATATGTTTAGGTTATTGCAACATTATCAATTATATATATGCAATATAATTGTAGAACTCTTTTGGAGGCCAATGCAACAACAATTCGATATCTTGATTGCTATTTGTCTAATCCTAATGTGAACTAAAAAATTAAAAGTCGAGACTAGAAAAGAAAAGAGAAAAACATAAGCTGTTTGTAGAGAAAGTATTTTTCTAATTATGGATAAGCTTACATTAAGAGCATATGCAATGGTTCAAGCTATTGATGACTTGATGCATTTATGGCTAAAACTACTAGAGTTGTGCATTTATGTCAATTCTTACATGTACAAAGCTTTTGCCTTCAAAGACTTGGGTGGTGGCAAGTCTTTCTTTCAAAGTTTGTAAAAAGTCTTCAATGCAATGCTAAAAAGCATTTGAAAAGCTTTTTCAAATAGCACAAAGTTTTTCCTCAAGCCAACCATCGCATATGCTCTAGGAGCACAAGGTATGTTAACCCGGAGTTATTCCTTAATTCAGTGTCACATCGGCTTTAACCTTTTTACATTAACTCACAAAAAAACACCCCTTCACCTTAACTCAACTTTTATTCAAATATTTTCAATTTCAACCCCTAAACTAAAACAAATTCTACGTTTATTAAAAAACATTAACATTCATTCTTAAAACACATATTTTACAATACGGAATAAAAACAAATTACAACGAAATTTAAAAAAAATAAAAAAAGAATAAAGACATAACAGAATAACGGAATAAAAATAAATCTACTGCTGACGAGGGGGCAATTTATATTTGGCGATTGATTCGATCTTTTTCCATATTGACCAGCGCCACATAGTTTGGATCTTTGCAGGCAGTGTCAAGCAGCAAAAATTCAAACTCCATATTGACCGGTGCTTGTCGTGCCCCCGATGCTTGTCGTAGTATCAGATTTTTGTTTCTTTGAAGCCAGCTTTTTTCCCATGGGGCGTGGCTCAACATCATGACCAAACAAAGTCTCGTTTGTTTGGATTGGGACATCGCTGGTTAAATAAATTGGATCTGGCGCGTCCCATTTACGATGTTGACGCAAAAAGTCCCAAGCTTCCTCGTTGTTAAACGTTACGTTGTTATTCTGCTCACGATATATCTGTTTCGCCCGTTTGAGGACATCCATCGGACTTTCCCCACTTTTAATATCACGTACCGCCTGTTTGAAAATAGCGCTGAACTTACCACAATCACGGTTCTACGTTTTCCATTTGTCTTGAAGCATATCCTTGTTACGCTCCTTAGAATTCTTTCGGTTAAACTCATGTTGTACACGTTGCCAAAACGTGTCGCGAGCTTGAGAACGACCGATACGCTCATCCTCAGAAGCGGCTATCCAACATTCAACAAACAATTTTTCCTCACTTGGAGTCCACTTTGTATGCACGTTATGTTCTCCCTCTTCCGGGCTTGGTTTGGGGTCTTTGGTTTTTTTTTACTTGCGTTTACCATGACTTTTGGGCTTTGCTGGAGACGTAGGTGAATCGGAAAATTCATGTGTTTCAGTGTGTGAATGTTGTGATTGTTGTGTTGGTTGGGTGAATTGAAGATTTGAGAAGTCGGTATTCAAGGTGTTTTGTTGGGATTGTTGCCAGTGTTGTAATTCTTGATGTTGTTGGAATACTTATTCGCTCGACATACCAAATATGTTTGGGGTATCCCAATTCGGATTTGACGAGGAACCCATATTTTGGTTATTCCAATTTGGAGAAGATGAGGAACCCGAATATGGGTTATTCAACCCACCGAGAAGACTCGTAAACGAGTTGTTGTTGTTGCCTTCAGACTTTTTTTTTTTTTTTTTTTAGAAGTATATTGTAGAAAATAGTTGGTAGTGGAAGTGTGAAAAAAAGTGGGAAGCGAAATGGGTATTTATGGTATTAGAAAAGTGATTTTGATTATTATTATTATTATTATTATTATTATTATTATTATTATTATTATTATTATTATTATTATTATTATTATTATTATTTATTTTTTAAGCTAGCCGTTATATAAACGTTTGGAGGGGGGGGGGGGGGGGGGGGGGGGAGTAAAATGATTTGATTTTTTCTTTTTTTTTTTCAACTGCTCTTTTTGGGGTGTAAACTGCAACATTCCAACGGATATATGTGTTTAACGTTGCATTATTGCGTTAACTTCCCACGTTAACGCCTCGTTAACGCAGGCCAATGGTGCCTTAACGCCACGTTATTCAACCCAATTTATCCCTTAACGCAGGCCAATATCTTACGTACCCTATGCTCTATGAAGAAAAAAAATTAAAAACTATTAATAAATGTAGAACTTATTTTTGAACAACCAAAATAAAATATTTCATTGATTCAAAGAACTAGTAGAACCCAGGGGCGGAGATAGGAGAGGGGCACAAGGGGCATGTGTCACCTCTGCGAAAAAAATTGTAGTGTAAAATTTTGAAAATATCGGGCTTTTTTTGTAATTTGCCCCCTTAAGAACCAATTTGTAATGTAGTTTCTAAAAATTATCAAAGTGTGCCCCCTCGAACAAAAATTTCTGGCTCCGCCCCTGATAGAACCCACTGATTACTCAGCAGCCACATATGATGAAGCCAATCTAAGCACATAACACTCGCTAAATACCACACAAAAACATCTTGGCGCTCAGAAGCTTAAATATCTGTTTGTAATATACGTGATAAGTTTTTCATATTAACAACGATTGAATATATTTAACTAGCCCTTAGTTATCTATACTACTTATAATAGAGGAAGGACTCTCTCTCCAAAAAATTCAGATGTACACAAAATGATGCATGGTTTACAACACTTTAAAACAAGCAATTTTTATAATTACAACAACCAAAGCATTGTGTACAACAAAAACTAGCATGAATCGAAATTCATACCGCTTTCCTTAGAATTCTACATTAATAGCATTAAAAACACTCGTACACCCAATATTATAATTATTTAAACACAATATACAATCATCATTCTACATTAATACTATTAAAAACACCTCTACACTCAATATTACAATTATTTAAACACAATATAAAACCCTCATTCTACATTAATAGCATTAAAAACATCCCTACACACAATATTACAATCATTTAAACACAATGTACAACCCTCATTCTAAATTAATAGCATTGAAAACACCCCTACACCCAATGTTACAATCATTTAAACACAATGTACAACCCTCCATCTTAACCTAGACATGAACCTGTGACCAAGACTCGACTCAATAAAACTCGACTTGATATACAAAGCTGTGACCAAGCAAATTTAGGTGTCGGAATGACATCTCCTGACATTTTTATTAATTCCATTGAAAAAATTTATTTCAGGGTACCCGCCGCTGCAACGCGCGGTTACCCTGCTAGTGTAATGTAAAGCATCTTTGATTTGATCTTTTATATGCACTTAGGGTTTGTTTGTTAAAAATTTTTATTAAGTCGTGTTTAATTAATAAATTACTTAATGTAGACATTCTTAGTTTTATTAATTAATATTTTTAGTTATCTTTATGTATTAAGTTACAAATAAACAGTTTTTCATATGAATTAATGAATTCAATTTTTTTTATATTAAGTTAATTAAGTCGCATTCAAACAACACCTTATAAACTTATGTAAATTAAATTTTTCCTTAATAGCAATTACCAAAGAGAAAATTGCATATGTGTAGGGCTGAGCATGGTTTGAAAACCGGATCGGACCGAAAAACCGATTTGGCTCAAACACCGGACTGAAATGTTCGTTTCATGTCCGAGTCGGTCCGGTCTGTTTCGTCAGTCCGTTCCTATCCAACAAAGCATAGTGTTCGCTTGTGTGTAAGACTAAACAGGACCGGACTGAGATCGAAAATGATTAAAAGTATGGACCGAGGACCGGACCGAAATACATTCGGTCCAGTCGGTTCGGTTCGGGCCAATTTATCGGTTCAGTCCGGTCCGCAGTCTATAATGTTCAACCCTATGTGGGTAACATTCTTTGCATCCATTTTCAATTTCGGTAACCTTCTTTCGATTTCATCAATAGCAAGAATATTATTCCCCTGTTTTTTTCAATTTAGTCAATATGAACAATAAAATTACAAGATAAATCAATTTTTGTGGGGTTTAAAATTTTTATTGTATACATGTCAGCGCTTTTTCCGGCTCATTAGGTGCGCTAATGTAAATATAAATTAAAACTAAAGTGTAATCTCCACTTGTGCAAGTACATTTTATCTCCTTTCAAACACAATGAACGATTTATTTACAAACTATTACCCTCAAATCTTGTTTGGTAAGCGTCGAAACACTTTTCTGTTAGTAGTATTGAAAATGGCAATCTTATATGCTCTACACAATCACAGCATATTCATACATCAGGCCCGGCTCTAGCTATGGGCGAGCTGGTCGACCACCCAGGGCATCAAACAAATAGGGGGCATCATAAGTTTTGATACGTGTATATGTGAGAAATACAAAAATCGTGATTTTAATAGAAGAAAAAGAACAGGGTAAAGAAAAGAGAAAGAGAAAGATGAAGTAGCATCTTTTTTCTTTGACTTTTCAACGTGCCTAATATTTTTTTTATTTAATATTGTTTTATTTATGAGTAATCAAACTATTTCCAAGCTCTTCTTTCATCTTTTCTATATAACATGAACAACCCTTCTCTCTAGCTCATTAACACATAAATACGAGTAGATAATTTAACTATTTACAATCTGCCCCTTTTATTTAGCTACTCGTTTTTTAAACACTTTATAGATTATATATATACGTCTCATTTAAATAATTTATAAATCATACTTAATATTACTTACATAATTTTATCTTTTGTCTTATAAGGTATTTTAATGGCAGATATGTTCAATCTTTTAGTCTCTTTAATTTTGTTTAAACATCCAATGATAAATAACAATGAATGAGAAACATAACAAGTCATAATATATGTTTTATTACTATTATTCAAACAATTTTAATTTATTGGCTGTTGATTAGCTAAACAACGAACTTTTTGAAGTCTCGTTTTTATACATGAATTATAAAATTTCTTGCAAATATTTCACATCATTCAATAAGTATTTTAATATACACATTTTGAAAACTTGTTACATTTTAAAAACTTGTCGTACCACAAAATACGACACATATCACTACTATTTTATATGAACAAACCACAAAAATCTGAAACAACTTTTGAAATCTATAGCATTTTATAGGATATTTTGTAGTTCATGTACCAAATGAGACTTTGAAAAAAAAAAAACAAAAAAACAAAAAAAAACCTTCCTTGTTTATAAAACTATAGTTGTTTTTTTCGAGAAAACGTGATAAAAGAAAGTTTTAGTCGGGGCATTTTTTCTAGTCTCGCCCAGGGCATCAAAATCCTCAGGACCGGCCCTGTCATACATGATCGGATGATCCACGTAGTTCTAACACTTAGACAAAGATAAAACTGATATATTGTTCATCAAGTCCCCTCTACAAACAAATGACCATATCATTTCCCTCAGTATGCACTAAACATTATATACTCTGTATTTCTTAATCAGAATAAATCATACAAGCACCTTTTAATCTCACCTTTTAATCTCATTGACGTACACATTAAACACTTCGATATACAAGTGACCACAT
Organism: Artemisia argyi; assembly: GCA_030686995.1. Classification (NCBI taxonomy): domain Eukaryota; kingdom Viridiplantae; phylum Streptophyta; class Magnoliopsida; order Asterales; family Asteraceae; genus Artemisia; species Artemisia argyi. The sequence continues at coordinate 106,529,244 of CM060682.1, read as the reverse complement.
GTAATACTGACCTCATTTTGCAGTTCAAATGATATGATACTTTTTCACCAACATATGTGTTGTTTATTACTTCTAGTTACAAAAAAGCAATAACAAAATGACATAACACATGTATGCCTTTTGTTTGTGTAAGCTAAAGTTCACATAACACTTTACGCGGTGCAATTAATATGTGAAAGAATATAGATCATAACAATTGCAATTTATAAATCTAAGTCACCACAAGAAGGAAAAAAAACAAAGCGTACACATGAAATTGTGAAATGAGAAAGATGACATGGACAACAAAATCTGTAAATTTGGTTAAAATTAAAAGAATTCATTATTTTACCGTGCATATTGACATAAAATATGCGATTTTCCCATTACCAAAAAGTTCACTTTAGTAAACCTACATTATTTACGCCTTATTTTGTGTTGTGAGTATCGTGGGTTCAACCTCGAACTAGCCAGTACGGGTACGAACTATTGGTACGGACTATGGATGTAACTAAAAATCAAAACATAATTACGCAATAATATATATAGTTGTGCATAAAGTCAGTCGATAAAAGTTCATTGAATTGAAAGTTTTGGTTTTTTTGTTTAATTCAGTATTCCATGCCAGGACTTCTAATCCTAAACAAATACTGCACCTTATTTTCACACAAACGATATATTATATATATATATATATATATATATATATATATATATATATATATATATATATATATATATATAATACTGAATTGAATTTATATAGTGGTGGAAGGCAAGCGAGCAACAAGTTGCGCCGCTAATAAAATGTGTGTGTTGATAAAAACACAACCAAGGCATGAAAGTGTGTGTTGATAACAGGGATTATTTTTTTGAACAGATAAGAGGGTTTATTGATCTTGTTTATATCTTTAGATAGGTCGTTAATTATTCGTGTATCACTGGATTTTAGATGATCAAATAATTTTATGAAGTTAAAAACATTATTTAAAGATGAACATATATGTGACGGAGTTGTCCTAAATAAAAATTCTTACATCAAGGTGCGACCACTAGATCAAATGTTGGGTTGGGACTGGTTTTGTATCACCAGTTATGTACTTATGTACGTATGTTATGTTATCAAAAAAAAAAAATAAATAAAAAAAAAATGTTTAAAAGTATTAAATGATTAGATCAAATGCTCGGTTTCGATTCTTCTTTTCTGTTTTGATAACGTAACCGAAATGTGCTTGAAAACTGAAGACACCGCCATCCTTAAAAAGCTAAAGAAGCTCTCAATCACTGGAGATCAATTTATTTAAAGGATGAAAATAAAAAAATAACTTAAACGTATATGAGCATTTAGTTTGTAAAGTGGTGGGTGATGGCCGTAAATTTGAAATGAAGAAGCATATTGGAAAAATAAATTGGTGAAGAAAAGATCATGTCTTTTCACTATAAATAATTTATCATCTCCCTTTCAAAATCGTCTCAAAATAATTGTTCTGTTTTGAGTTTTCGAAATGTTTAGCTCTCAATTTCGATGTGAAATATGTTTGCTTATGCTATATAATATTTAATAAAAATTATACGAATTAAAAAACATTTAAAACCAATCTATACACATATTTTGAATCAAATATTATATAACAAAATAAAATAAAATCAAAGTTGATAAAAAGAATACTTTAAAAACCAAAACAAGACGATTATTTCATAACGGAGTCGAGTAATCATTTTTGAGCATTTAGGTTATTAATGGCAACGCAATTTCTCGCGAAACATTTTTTCCTAAAGTAAATTAAACATGTATTTATACACCTTGTACTCATATGTTTTTGACGTTTTTCAACATGGGCATCAATACATGCATCATAGGATTTGTTTGTCGCTAGAACTGACTACAACGGCAAATACGTTGGAATAGACAACGACAAAAATTCTATGGAACCTGCAAACCATGGCCAGACCCAAAGATGGGGTTGTTCAACTCATCGGAAAAGAGCCCGTTGAGTACGTGAACTGTGCATATGTAAATTGTTGAATTATTTCAAGAAAAAAGTTGTATGTGTGTACATATCTAAAACTTCGTAGCAAAAAGCGAAAAATTTCCGTTCACATACTCAAACATGATATAATGAAACTGATATGGCATTTTAATAGAAAGGAATTTGGTTTAACTTTATTGCAGTCCATATCTGCTGCATGATCATACAGTCAAACACGGAAGAGAGAGACGTAGCAAAATGCAGCGAGTTTCAAATATCTGCACACATTTCTTAACATAAACGAGAAAATCTTCTGAAGTAGACATTAAGATTTTGTTGCTTACAAGAATTGAAAGGTTAATCGAGTGCTATATGATGGCTACGTAATAAGTCGAGAATGTTGTAAAGCCATCATAAAGGTTGTAAAAGAAAGTAAACGTCATCGTCAACTAAAATTTTCATAATCACAATCGTCGAAAGGATTACGCGCATGGTAGACATGACAATTATAACGAGGATTCTTTTTGGTAGTAGCAACATGAAAACGCGTGACCATATGATGAGTTGAGGTGGGGTTTGGATGAGGATTAGGCATGGGAGAAGGTGGTGGGTTGGGTTGGACAGGTGGTGTTAGGCAGGTAATAACAGGTGTGATGTTTGGGTTGGTGGTAGGAGGGACTAGGGAGGGGATTTGGGTTGGGTTGAACAGGTGGCGGTGGGTTGTATATCTGTTGTGGTGGTTGAGCAGGTAGTATATGAAATAGGAGTTAAGCAAGTGGTATTTATCATCTAAAATTAAATAATATTAAACCCGTAGGTATACTTTTATTATGACTAGTATTTATATATTACAAAGGTTGAGTAAACCATAATGGACTCGAAGCCCACATACCGGGCTTGGGTCTACCAAACTATCTAATACTCTCACGCAATGTAAGTGGCGAAATCGCGAAAGCTTTTGAATTATAAACATAAAAGTTTAAAACTAAATTCAATTTATTACAAATCTTTAATCAGCAACATCAGCTAGCAAAAGCGAAATTGATCGTTGTTCGAGAGCAGCTTCTTTAACCATACTTTGTAAGTTTTTTATTTTTATTATTATTTTTTTTTACCCCGTAGGTATGATGTATTATTCAGCCTCAATATACAGAGAATACATGAAGGAAACCCTAACCAACTCTAAGCCCACAGATGAACTTGGGTCTAAACTAATTTATCATCTAATACTCTTCCACAATCCGAGCGGCGAAATCACGAAAGCTCGGCTTGAAGCAAAAAACAAGAAAACATGGAAAACTACAATTGATTTGTTATTGAAATCATCCGACGGCAAGCGGAGATAATTCTTCGGACTGCAGCTAAAAGCAACATAAATACTAAGGATTGTTGACCGACTAGAGCTATTACCAATAGCAATATTGAATGTGGTGTTGATGCATAATCTGGCGCGGGCTGGATTCGACGACTCTCCCTGGGCCGTTCGTCGTCTTCTCAAGCCCTGAGTAGACCTGTCAACAAAGAGAACCCGTTAGGAGTGGACCCGAGGCCGTAGCCCCGGGATCCACCTCCGACGGTCAAGTTAGTCTCCATGCGATATAGCATATAAGAGTTAGGTTTAGAGTAACCTGTTGTGTTCTGTTGCGAATGGAATCCCAGCCCTATATTTATAAGACATGAAATTAGGGTTTAGGTGTAGAGTAGGCCGCTGTCTGCCGGGCCTTGCCCAGTCCGGACCATACGTCCACAAGCCCCCCAAGTCTAGTGTGACATAGTGCATGGCTATGTTAGGCTAGACTTAAGTTCTTTTCATGGCCGCGTAGGCCCAATCAACCATGATGGCATGACCCATGTGTGCGCAACTTGTGTGCACATGGAAAGGACCATACTGCGCAGCCCACATGCGAAAATGCGCACTGGGATTGCGATTGTGATTGTCTCACAATGGTGAAAGTGGATCTCGTATGTTGCATCCTGGGTAAGGGCGTACCTTTTGTACCAGTAGCGATGCAGCATGGTGCGACAGAAGACGTACTTCTGTGGCAGAAGTGCGCGCTGTGCGTGACAAGGATGCGCGCTGTACGCGACAAGGATGCGCACTGTTCGCGACAGAGGTGCGCGCTGTGCGCGTTGTGCGAGAACATTACATGCGTCTTTACAACCGACAGAGGACGTCTCCCCTGCGGCAAGATGGTGCGAATATTTAAATTCGTATTTGTACCGGGCTTGCAATACCTCTTACGTACGATCTGCTTCCAAATATACCTGAGTGACGCATACGGAAACAGTGGTATTATATACTCTGGTAGCCCCCCAAGTTTGATGGTGCTACTCTTGTAGGAGCATTAAACTTAGTTATTCAAATCCTGAAAATATACTTAATGCAAATATTAAAAGTATATGCCACGAATCACAACATATAAAATCTAATGAAGTAAAAGATTAGCGTGAAGCAATTTATAGCACATAGCATATGAAATTAACACATAAGAGAAGTAGTAGTGCGAATTACACCTATCGTGAGGTTTTACAAACTATATAAGAGAAGTAGCACGTAGCGAATCTACGAACGCAGTGCACTCATGGCTATTGATTGATCTTTTTTTATAAAAACAATGGCGCGAATGGATACACCGTGACCGCCACTAATAGTTTTAATTGCACGCACAAACGCAGATGGACGTATCGTGACCGCATAGACTCGAACGTTTGTGGATGATCGCAGATGACCACGGCTTTTGTCCAGTGCGCTCATGGCGATTGACTAGCATTGTGGTGCATATACATGACAGTGCGCTGATGGCGCCAATCTGTGAAGATGTCCGAACGCACGGCCTAACGCGGGTAGATTTATCGTGACTGCGTTATTCGCGGCTAAAAGATAAAGTAGGTCCGATCGTGCGGACTTAGTGCGGTTTATAGGTAAAATCGTGTTTACCAAGTTAAAAGATTTACATAAAATCTTCTGAATATTTAAAAGATATTGGGATATCTGTTTAAATGTAAAAGACATATCTTACCGATTTAAAAGATATGCACAAAAAATATGAGGATATCTTTTTAATTTTTAGAAAATATTATGTTCTTGATTGAAAACAGTTCGAACCCTAAAGGGTTTAGGAACTGCTCGAACTAAATAAAGAGATCCATGAAATATCTTTGAATTAAAACCATGCACGTGATTTTAATATGTAAGTCATGCATGTATAATGCAACTGAATTTAATATTACATGTGAATTGATAAACATGTTATAGATTAGGACTTTGCATGTGCCGTGTGTGTTAACTGCCGATCGTAAATCACACGAGGAAAAAATATAAAGTTTTAAAGTTACTGGCTTTTGAACTCGACGGTTGCTTTCCGGTGATGTGAGAACACGAAACTTGTCGTAGTCTGGCGCGGGCTGGATTCGACGACTCTCCCTGGGCCGTTCGTCGTCTTCTCAAGCCCTGAGTAGACCTGTCAACAAAGAGAACCCGTTAGGAGTGGACCCGAGGCTGTAGCCTCGGGATCCACCTCCGACGGTCAAGTTAGTATCCATGCGATATAGCATATAGGAGTTAGGTTTAGAGTAACCTGTTGTGTTCTGTTGCGAATGGAATCCCAGCCCTATATTTATAAGGCATGGAATTAGGGTTTAGGTGTAGAGTGGGCCACTGTCTGCCGGACCTTGCCCAGTCCGGACCATACGTCCACATGTGGACACTTTTTTTTTTTTTTTTTTTTTTTTTTTTTTTTTTTTTTTTTTTTTAATTACAAACGTTTGTTTAGGTAGGATATTTAGGATTTTGGGTAGGGATACGTTTTAAACATTTGTTTATGAATTACAAACGTGAATATGGATGTACTGATTAGTGGTGTGTTTGTTTATTAGCATAAACAATTGATGGAAACATAGATGGGGCTTTTGATTAGTGATGTATTTGTTTATGAGCACAAATAGTTGATGGAGAGGTGGAAGCATGAAAAAAAGAGAAATAAAAAATTATGGTTGGAGATTTGACGGGTGGCACAGAAGCAAAGGCTCATGGCGCCCGACTAGGTTTTGGATCAAAGCCATTAATACCATGTTAAATGATTTAAACAGTAGGTATAATTTTATCATTGACTATTATTTATAAATTACAAAGATAGAGTAAAGAACCCGAAGCCCACAGACTATGCTTAGGCCTACCAAACCATCTAATAAATCACAGTCATCGAAAGCTGTTGACATGTGTATATATTCAATTCAAACCGTGTCAACTTTTAGAAAAGTAAAAGTAAAAAAGAGACATTGTAAAACACTAAAATTCGAATACCTAATTTGCGTATAATTTTGAAATTGACTTCAATTTTGTAATAATTCAATTTAAAGCCTACACTTTATTTTATGTACTATTTAAATACAAACCTAAGCTAACCTAAGTCTAAAACTAAAATATATAAATATGTTACAATTTAACTTCCTTATATTGAGCCTTAACACACTTACAAAAATCAACTTGTAACATCAAAATCTTGGGATTACCTCCCCATAAATTTGGCAATTGTGACAAAGCATAACCCAATAGTAACTTTCAATTCAAAACAAATTATACGCACATTAAAACTCTTTTAAGAGTTTCCATATAATTCCCCGCGCTCCCCTTTGACCTCATCTCACCATACCATTCTTTCGAGACAGACAAGAAATTAAACACACACAGAGCTGCTACTATTTTTCCCTATCAAACAAAGATCGTTGCTGTGTTCTTCAACCGAAAAGAAAGTTGCTGAGGCTGTTGATTCGTGGACGTTTAGGTGTTGTTGTGGATAGTAGGATTAGGGCTTGGTGTGTGACACTTTCATTCTTGTTTTCTGATTCGATCCTTCACAAGGTATCACCACCTCTTGATTTTTTTCTTTTCCATTCGACACATACAAATAAATATCCATACTAATCTGACTTAAACACCATATGAAATAACAAACTAACTTGATTAAAACTCGTATGTAATTCGACCATTGTTTTTCTATTGATCGACCCTATGTTTCTCTCCTATAATCGAACCATGGTTTTGTTTGTGATTCGACCCTTGTTTGCTGTTGTAATTTGACCCAGCATATACAAGCCTAGACTGATCTTCAAGCCCTAATCGACCTTTAAATGCAATAGTTAATAAGCTATAAAACTCTAAAAACTAATAAGTGGGGCGTACTCAATGTACTATGGACTAGGGCTCGTTTGTGTGATCATTATGGTGTTAAGTTAAGTTTGTGTGTGAGTAGTGTGTGAACAAGTGAGTTGTGTGTCGAGTGAAGGGGTTGTAAAAGAAGGTGTGTGTCATATGGAAGAGTGATGACTACTATATGTGTATCGTGTATGTGGTCATGTAGGGCTGGAAAACATGTGTGGTCGTATGTATAAATTGTGCGTGAGTAATCGAATCTAAAATGGTTAAAGTGTAAATGTTTTTGATCACGTTAAACCTACTTATAGTCTCGTTAAACTGATGTTTTGTGTAGTGTGTGTTTAAGTAATGTTTTTAAACGTGTCGTGTGCGTTTATATAATTAAAGCATGATATACGATGGTTTAATATGGATTCTAGTAAGGGACAGTTTGGTAACCTGAATGTGTGTACACTATAACGTGAGTCTCATAAATTTTAAATATTGGAATTTTGCACGTAAACCTAGTTTAATGTGTTAAACAAGTTCTCCAATTGGTTTGGAGTGATTTGGAGTTGATTTGGTCTAGTTTTTAATTTTTATGTGATTAAGTGTCAAATCTGTGTAATCGGGTCTGAAGTTCAGCCGGAGTTTTTGATTTTTCATTTTCAAATCATAAGGACTTAGGGCTCTCATTTAACAGAGGTACAATTTGGGTTATTTGGGACTTCCAGGAATTTTTTTGGATGTTTCTAAAGGGTCTCGATACGTCTCTTAAATGTAAACTTTCCTGGCGTTTCTGCAGTTCACTTTCTAGACTTGTTTTGATAAACGATTTTTGAAAATGTATTTACACTTAGTAATAAATTCTGGGAAAATTCAAGTAGACTCCTTAGATATAATAGCTTCTGTGAGAATTTTGGTGAATTTTAGTTTTGAATTCTAATACACTTTCAAAATTCGTTAAGTGGGCCTATTTTTTTTTATAAAATCAGTCATTTGAAGAACGTTTACGCTTTATATCATTTAAGATTCACCAATAAGCTTAAACCCTAAAATGCATTAATAATGGTGTAATTAGTATTATGTGAACTTAAATTCAGTAAAAGAAACCCTAATAACACTAATGAAGAGTAAAAAGAAATTAAGAATCTGGTATAACACTTAATGAACTTTAAGTAATTCGTTATTATAACTCATGCAGATTTTGAGGAAGGGTTACTCATGATTTCTCCGTGATATGTTCATTTCTTCTGTTGATTGCTAAGGTACAGATATTCTGACCTTTCTCTTAAGGTTTCTCATGACTCTTCACATCTTTGATTTGCTTAGCTTCTGATTTTGATACCTTTGCTATGATCCCTTTGTTATTTTGAACCTCTAATATGAACCTTTGATTATGAATCTTGATAGGAACCTTTGATTATGAACCTTTGCTATGAATTTCTGAACCATCTGATATGAACCATTTAATATGAACCATTTGATGTGAACTATTTGATATGATATCTGACTCTCAGTTTGATACCCGAGCCATTTTCCCTAGCCATGAAGGTAACATGGTCGTGTCATTGATGCACCAATGACATGACTCTAGTGTGGTCGAGTGATGTGCCACACCGTCCCTATCTGTATCTGTTAAGAGAGCTCGATTATTATACGATTATGATTTGTCTGCAGGGGTGTATGGATACATCCTATATTTGTTTCTGTATTTGATATGATCTGTTATGATATGATACATTTGGTCTGGTGATTGATGCTGGGTGCAATCCACGTCATTCAAATTTCTGGGAGCTAGCTACTCCATTTGGTTACTAAGGACTCTACTTATATTATATTGGCTATTTGAGATGTCTCCCCTCTATATGATTATGAAGACATATGGTTACATTTTTTATGATATGATTTGATCTGTTCTGGGCTCGTGGTGGATTACTGTTTTATCTTTCATTATTCCTACACTCTTATGATACCTAATGATATTCCCCAATGCACCATATCTTGTTTCTATTTCATTAATATTACTTTGCTTGTATATCTGTTCACTGGGCTTTTTAAGCTCAGTCGCATTTATTTTCCTGCGGCATGTTTTAGTGGGAAGCTGGGTTACGAGTGGAGAGTACTTTTGGACTTAGAGGACTATACCTTGATAGCTATCCTGGATTTGAGATGACTAGAAGTGATTTCATTATCAGACTTAGTATTTATTTGTGGTTCTCATTTGTAAATTTTGTATTTCAGATTTTCCTTTGTAACCTTTGAAATTCATTTGTATTACTTGAGTTTTATGCTTGTGTTTGCTTTGATATGTCACCATAACGTAATACTTCTACCCTTATCGGGTTGGGGTGTTACAATTATGGTATCCGAGCCCAGGCTGCGACTTGTAGTACATTAGACCTTGACCTGTGAAGTTTAGACCCTTAAGTTTCCACTGTAGGCGCTCATAAGACAACCTTTGCGATGTTACCTTAGGATCTCTGATGTGTTTCGAAAGCTTTAAATTTATAAGACTAATTTTACCGATTCCTTAATACATAAAACACATGGGTAAAGTATAACCCCCATTTATAGTAAAGGTTTTTAGGTAAGACCAGGTCATTCCAAGGGAATTGTAGCTTTCTCAGAATGTTATAAATGTGCTAAGGCTAAAACAATTGTCACATATCAAATTAACCAAACGTTAGAAATGATTGAGATAGTTATCAAGATTATTAAAAACATGTTTGTTTAGGCTAGAGATACATGAGTCCAGTACTGAATATAACGATATGCAACCACAAACAAAGCATACAAGTGGTGAATAACGGGTAATTATCAACACGAGTATATCTACCGAATATGCAAAGAAACCCTTTCGAACTATGATTCTAAGTATATCAAGCGCATTAAGATAGGTTATGGTCAATGTTCATAAAAGTAAACTTCTCCTAATCAAGTTCGTTGACATGAGACTAGGCCTTAAACATGTAATCAAACGGGTTGCCTACCAATTTACTATCCAAATTCTAACAAGTCTAGTATTGATTCGCTTGGCCAAACCGTCTCAAAACCAACCACAACAATTGACCCTTTTGACCTATATCAATTGCTAATGATCAACCAAAGGATATACAATGATCCATACAATCACATATCAAGCATACGAGCATAAACAATGAAAAGCATATGAATACATACAAGACTATATCATATTTCCCTTAATGCCCAAACAAACATAAGCCTACTACTCCATAATCACAGAAGTAAAATACATATTAAACTCATAAAATTCAGAAACTTTCATATCAAAAGATAATAGAAGAGTACCCACTGTTTCCAAGATCAAATATGGTGAAATATACAAGTTTACAAGCCGAGAAACAAATCAAAACCCAATATATCAAACTCCTACTGTCCCAAACCCGTTAGGTACTGTACTACCCTCTTGGAGATGAGAAAAAAGTGGCTAATTCATTCGATATAGGTGTGATTAAATGTGATAGTGATAAAGGGGTGAACTTGGTGTTAATTCACCCTTTTTGGGTAGTGATCTTCTCTCAAGCCAATCTCCTTGATAGCTAGATGATTTCCTATTGTTCTTGTGGTTTATATCAGCTTTAGGAACACTTGGGGACCAAGTAGGAAGGTATATGATCGGTTTGGAACTCAATTAAATGCATTATAGCTGATCAAAGTCAAAGTGCTCCGCACTTTATTTATTGTGCTCTGTACTTGAAAGTGCGCCGCACTAATTGGCAAAACCGGCATACTTTTTTCATTTCCAGCTCTTGGCACAAACATAAAAGTTGTAGATAATTCTCTTAGCTTTCCGTGGCCATGAACGGGGGATAAAACAGAGTCTGTATGCTCCAGATATGGCCAAAACAGTGGACATGTGCCGGGAGATCTTTAACTTAAGTTTGTTTCTTCATGTTAGCTTCATTACTTCGTGTTTTCTTCCATTTCTTCCACGACACCCTACAATATCAAATATAGTCTATTAAGTGTCGAAAGTTCATATAATTCATCAACATATATATGTATATGTATATATCCTTGACAATATCCTTGTAAATATCCTTGGCATATTTTACTTTAACGGGCTTATTGGTTTGGCATTACTGATAAATATGTTTAACATATTTTTCTTTAGGTAAAGAATGGTGTTAACGTAAATTAACTTTGTATATTTTAATTGCCGTTTTGACAAAATAAGTTAACGTAAAATAAGATATAAAAGTACAAATATTTTATTGGGTGCATTAAGAACGAAAAGAAATAAATGGTTATTAAATGCATCCCTTTGTTCTTCTGGTTCAAGCTTTACTTTGATATTTCTACTATGTGCATTCAGACACACTTGTTATTACGGAGTAATAAATTAAAAAAAAAAAAGTAATTGTAGGTCACCCCGTCCATTTCGACACCCATTTATCTTTATTAAGATACAAATGTACAATTTTTTATATTGAATGCATTGACAATGAAAAAAAATGAACATTAACAATTATAGAACAATTAAAAGTTACTAAGTTGTTCATAGGAAATTGTCTACGTTTAAATTTAAACGGCATCTTAGTAACAGAAGGGCTAAGGACAATGCCGGGTATTGCGCAAATAGTACCGACACTACCCCCGGATTGACTCGGCCAAGTTACTGATTCACCTGGTCACCGGTTTAACCGCCGGGCCAAACCTGTCTTGTAGGAAAAAAAGTTACGGCAATATATTATAGATACTTTTACCTAACATATTATAGTCCATACTTTTAATAGTTAAAACGGCTAAGATACACTTACTACAACATTATTTTGGTGATCATTTAGGTGATAAACTTTGCAAAAAGACATAAAAACGTGAGCAATTAACACTATATACTTATGGGTGTTTTGGATTGCATATTTTCAATTTAGGCTTATTCAACAGCACGTACGTCCAATGATGCTTAGAATAAAATGCTTATTTTAGCCCAAAAAAGGCAAATAAGCACAAGCTATTTCTCCATCCAAATACAAAAAAATGAATTCATGTGTTCACAAAACATAAACACACTTTGTGGCCCCGGAGGTTCACCTGCGCCGACTCCGGGCTATCCAAAAAAGGTAGTAGCCGTGGGATTAGTCGGCTCGCAATGTCGAGTCGGAAACCCATGATTACCAAAAAAAAAAGACATAAACACACTAAGCTAATAAACACTATAACCGAACACCCTTGTATATTTCTTTACAAACCTATAATAAATAACTAAAAGTATCCATTACATGGAAAATATTAAAAAAAAATGCAGTTGTATCTTTGACAATATCTTAGACTAATATCAATTTCCTAAAACAAATAAAAAACTCAAGTAAGTTTTTCAAACATGATAGTAGGTAACTGGTACATAATTAAACCGTCGGCACCATAAAATAAATAAATTGTGATAATGGAGTACTTCAAGAGCACATGTTTCATCATACAAAAGTTGCTACTGAACTTTCATAGATTATGCTAGGATTTCACCATAGTCTATACTGTATGCACACTTTTGTTCCCTTGACTCAAGACTTTTGATAGAGTGAGACATACCAGATGACGTGTTCACAATATGTGGTGGCCAACTGAAGGACATTGTCTTGTATACATGATCGAAATCAGCATTACCTCTGTATAACAACCTCCAGTTATGCAGCGAAGTGATTGAAAGTAATGAATGCGTTAACAGCTAATTTTGATTGAGAATAGTCTTGTTGTTAGACGCCATCCTCCATCTGTCCATGTTCTGTCTTTGACTTGTTCTAAAAACATGGTCATTGTTGAGTCGTTTATTTGAGCCACCAAGGATAACACACAACTCATAATATCTATAACAGCATTTGCCTTATCTAGACGGCCAGGTCTTCTCATGAGCTTCATTTCCAACTGAAAGCTGTAGCTCATTCTCATCCAACAAAAACTTGCAGCACATGAGAAGTCTCTTAAGAACAAAAAGAAATCTCCATATTATGAGATTATTTTTTATAGTGATATAATATTGATATATATACCTCTCAGTCTCGTATTTATATCCATCTTTCCCCTATAGAAAAGCTTTATAGCATAACAGTTGTTTAAATTTTCACATGATGGAAATTTAGTTAATTAAAATTAAATGGTATAACAGTTTTTTAAATTTACACATCAAGTGACATGAACATTCATTAAATTAGTAGTTAACAGATTACTTAAGTACAAAAAATGGCTCCATACTATAGCCCTTATGAAAATGTAATGTAACTCAACTTGTTTTAAGTGGACATCTTGCACATAGCGTATAGTATTGTTGCCCTTTGACAGTCCCATGGAATCTTAAGAACGATCAAGAGTGGCCAAAAGAATAGTAAATCATTTTTAGCGCGACACATACACATAAGTGACTGAAAAAAGTTGACAAACGGGTCAAAACAGGTAAAAGTTAGCGGTTAACCATATTTTTTGACCTATGTAGGTAACCATGACTGTTTGTGTACTTCTTAATACTATAAAATAAAGAATAAAACTTACACTTGATGCCAAAATAGCAAGATCATAAGTTGGTCTCCATTAATCTCAAGGATGTCCCAACATACGCTTCCATCTACATAAAAATGCATATTCAAGTATAAGTGTTGCTACATAAACCCTAACTTCACAAAATTAGATAAACTACAGTAAACTACTGTGATGTATCATTTGAGCCATTATGTTTTATGTATTCAGTTGGGTTCAACCCATATAGGATATTTATGCCACACGTTTCTGTGATGTATTTATACTTAACGTCGGAGCTTATAGAGATCAGGTTAGAGCTTATTTAGTTAGGAGGATAGAGTACTTGGAATAGTTTGGGACTTAGATATTCATAAAATTCATAACCTATGTTATAACACTTCTGTTGCAACTATACACATCAGCCCATAATCTGTTTCATCATAACATACACAAAAACTTCATTATCTATACTACTTAATAAAGCAATGAGGCCATCAAATAATATCTTTCATAATGGCAATATATACCAAACTGCCCAAACACATTTTGCAAATATGCAAACACCCTCTTTTGCGGTTTATATATCCAGCTAAGAGTATGATAGAGTACTTGGAATAGTTTGGGACATAGATATTCATAAAATTCATATCCTATCTTATAGCACATCTGTTGCAACTATACACATCAACCCATAATCTGTTTCATCATAACATAGACAAAAACTTCATTATCTATACTACTTAATAAAGCAATGAGGCCATCAAATAATATCTTTCATAATGGCAATATATACCAAACTGCCCAAACACATTTTGCAAATATGCAAACACCCTCTTTTGCAGTTTATATATCCAACTAAGAGTAGTTTTAGACTACATAAATTCTTAGTTTTTCACCCAAAGTTTTTTTTTTCTTTTTTTTTTTTTTTTTTTTTTTTTTTTTTTTTTTTTTTTTTCCCAATTCACCTGATTCAAACTAAAATAAACAGGTACCAAGTCAGCCCAACCCGCCTGACCCATTTTCACTCGAAGAAAATTATTTATTTTTTTGAATTCACCTGATTTGACCCAAACACATTTTTACCTATTCCTGACCCATCCTTATCTTATTAACTGGTATTTGTATTGTGTAACCTGTTCCCGACCCAATTCGATCCTGTGAACAGGTAAACCCTGGACTCTCTTGATGCACCAAGAACTTCAACCCCAAATGATGTGTGAGTCAATCTACATGACCCGTACATATTTCAGCCATACCATTAAGCATATAAGTGATATCAAATTTACCTTGTTCTTCGACCTCCACTTTCGTAGACCATCAATTTCAGTGTAACCTTTCATTGACCTGTAAGAAAATTTTATTTCAGATTAAGCTTTTCCACGGGTAACATCAATTTTAGAGATACCATCAAGCAACAAACTGAAAAGATCCTCACAAATAGAAGGTTGATTTTAAACATGTTTTAAGCCTTTTTTAAGCAGATCCATCAAAGACGAAGTGGTTTCGCTGTAAAAAAAAAAAGAAAATTACAACCCGAAAATTAATTATAATGCCACAACAGGTAATTGATTTAGCTTCATTTATATATAATACCTTTGAAACCAACATTCAATAGGTGAACAATCTCTATGGTCTTTGTTCGTCCAATATGATTGGGAATGGTTCGTTGATAAACCCACGAATGTTATCATCCCACTGATCAATATGTGTGAGTTTTGTAGTCCAACTGCCTAATTATCAGCTATTTGACATTACACATGCCTGCTACACAATAAAAAAAGATTTTTAAATTGTATAAGATATTAAGCATTAGATGCAGACAATATCCCTTACACTTAAATCATTTGTCAAAAGCGAATGTGTGGATTGTACTTGTATGAAGCATCAACTTCATCAAACATGGCCTTGCACAAGAGAACTCTCCATACTCGACCTCATCCTGCAAGATAGATGGCAGACTCAACTCTTCGGATCAGATCAGATCATCTTATGATTAGGAACATGTGTGCCCAAAAATTGCAAATGCTACCTTAACATGGCATATTAATTATAAACAAACCTTTGAATTTTCTTTTCATTATGAATATCTTACAAATAGGCGAGAAAATAAAACTGATTTCGTCTTTAAGAATAAAGTATACCTCTTATTCAACTTTTACTATGACCCACTTTTATCATATTTCTTATCACCCATTTGACCCATTTTAGATGAGCATTGCCCACATCAGGCCATTTATATGTAAATTGGTATAAGTTTCTTTCTTTCAAAAAATCATAGGTGCAACAAAATTTTAGGCTGTTCGTTTTATGGATGCAACCTGAATCGAAATCCAGTAAGAACGACCCCCTAGCTGTTCCTGAATGAATAGACGCCAGAGTCATTACTATAGCTATGTATACGTTATGGCTTTTCAAAATCAACCTGAAGTAATCATGTGCAGCAAATGGTCAAGAAAATGTGAGCACACATCGTACATATAAAAGGTCTAGGAAAAAAGTTACGTAAGCATTTTACCTAAGGCCAAGAAGCGCTGCTGCGAATCGCTGACAATAACAGGTGCATTTCATTACATTTCAAATAACCATGGTTTTCTTTATTACTCGTTTCACTGCTGCAATAGCTTCAAAACTGACATATTCAAAACTAAACTGATATCACTGATGCTACAACACAGATAAAAGCAACATACTTCATTTGTAAGCTTTGCTTTTCCCTCAAAAAGTTGCACGATGTAATTTAAGTGGTCTGGGTAGTGGCAATGAGCCATTCAGGATATTCTTAGTTTGAATCACTTTCTGTAATTTCAACCTCGCTCTGGATCAATTGCATACGTTCAATATAAAATGTAAGTTTAGAACTTTGATTGTCTTTTTCTTCCTTTCTTTTATAATCATCCATGAAACGATTGTACCTATAAAATTGTATAGTTTGACACTAAAAAAAAGCTAAAGTGAAAACATGCATATGCGCATGCGTGATTGGGCTTGAAGACGATTCCCTGACAAATGAAGCTAAGGCACATGTTAGAAAAACCCATGTTTGTATACCATACTCATTATATACATATAGATAAAACCTAGAAATTGAACACACCTTCCGATGTTGATTGCGGTTGTTGATTGTTCCTATGTAAGCTTAAATTTCCATGTTCCAACACATCAGCAAGTAGCACTGCAGGAGATGTAACCATAATAAACAATGAATCACATATATAATTTCAAGGTTTAAGGGCTCACATGATAAAGTAATTGAAACTTGAATAAGAAATCCAACATACCTGATTAAGAACTAAGGTTCTGGATTTTCTTCTCTTGCTTAAGCAGCATCTTCTCTCTTTTAGCTTGAGCTTTCTTTTCCTCTTCAAGCTCCAAAGCTATTCATTCCCTCTCTAATTCACTCTACATGATAGTACTGAAATTAAAAATTATACAAAACTTTCTAGCAATTATTTAAGTACTACGATTTATCCACCTGCAACAATGTATTCCTCAAGTTGAGAATCTCTTCTCCTAAGTGGTCTGAATGAGAACCCTGAAAGGTTGTAAAAAAAAAGCAAAAAAAGAAAGATATATAATGAGTATACCAACAATGAGCCAAGTGCTAAATTACATTACTTCTAGCATGAATGCCTAACCTGTAACTTTGCTCAAAGCTCCTCAATTTCTTTCTTTTGCCGCTTTAATAAAGCAACATTTGTCAAAATCTACCAAATAGAACGAAGTTGAGAAAAGGTAAACTAACATAACACAACTGCCATTTTAGAAAGAAGAAATATCAGGTAACAATGATAGAGGACAGAATTTATGATTAACATAAGTAGAGTTATAAGAACATCAAATGATACAATCTATCTAATGCTTGTGACACCAAATTGACTTAAAAGAACACTCATGCACTTAAAACTATTCATGATTCTACTTTAAACATACATACTAATAATTACATAGAAAATAAACATGTTAAATACTGCACACACACACAAAAGGCACCAAACATATTAGCACAAAAAATTATATAACTGAAACAAAAACCTAAATGCTCTCACCACTCTCTGGCCATTGCATGACTTTGCAACCGGCACAAAAACACATTAAAAATAATTAAAACTCTGAAATCAGGTCTCATAATAGTTTTTTATTAGCGCCTGCCTGGTCTTAAAAATTAATAGTTGATTTGCTTTTCTGATACATCGGATCCCATACTCTCTCAAGTCTATACGATGAACAAAACAACAATCAATTAATACAGCAAAATATAACGATACAATCTATCTTGATTATAACCTGCAAAAACACATTAAAATCATTAAAACCCTAAAATAGTTTTCTTCATGGAGAGAATTTGATGATTAGGGTTTTTCTTTTGTGAAAAAATATAACGTCCGTGGTTTTTTAACAATGGATAAATGTTCTGTATGGGATTATTATTTTAAAATATTTGATACTTACTATTTGGTTGCAAGGGTTTATAGATTTAGTTTTGCAAGATATAATTAAAAGAATTTGTTGGTGTAGTGGTAATCTCATTTGCTAATCTTACACACAACCCAAGTTCAAATCTCACCATGGTCATTTTTTATTATTAATTCCGAATTTTAGTAGCACATCAAAAGTATGTTTAGGTGGCTTTAATTGTGATGGCTTGGCTTTAACATATTATTAGGTGGACATTTAAATACGAATTAAAAAAAAAATTAATTAATTAATGAACAAATAAAAATATGAAAAATTGCTTAGGTGGACACAATGTGATGACATGGCTGATAATTAATTACTGGGCAATGAGGTGGCGTTTATGTGGCATTATCTACGTGTAATGCCTCCTGTTATATATATATATATATATATATATATATATATATATATATATATATATATATATATATATATATATATATATATATATATATATTATATAAGCACGGATAACGCATATAGAAATATGTATAGTTAGAGCGTTATCAATCTCCCTGTAGGAGCATGTGTTATGACCGGTGAGGATTGGGTAGACTAGGACATCTGTTTAAGTAGAATTGTTTCTGCATCACTCTGATCCATGCCTTTGCCTTTAGTTAAGCCTTATTAGAACACTCATTTCAAGAGATTTGAAAGTTAAGCACAACCTAAATTTAGTAACCAAGTAAGTTAGAGTGCCTCGAGAACTACATGGATACCTTACACCATTTAAGTTCACTTTCTGATTCTGATCTCCATTTTCCAATTTGTTTGGTAATTAGTTCGATACCTTTCCGACCATTCCGAAGATTCTTACAAGAATAATGTGTTTAACACATTCTATAAAATTCAACTACTTGTGCTGGGCATATTAAGTTTCCTCTGACACTATTTGGTTTTGCATAACCCATTTCTATTCCTATGAGAAATCTGGTGCTTATTAACCACAAGTATAGGATATTGTCCACTCCATTCTGATGATGAATAAATTTTTCTAATAGTTTCTTTTGGAAGGTTATGATTTTGATATGGGTTGTTGACTGAGCATGTAGATGCTAACGACTGCCATACCATACGTCTCACTTTTGGTGACTAAAACAATTATCCTTATTAAACCTCTTACCATGAAATTGTGATTGGTACAACCGTTATATTCATTACTATTCTGAGAACAGTTCTACAAAACCTCATCTATATGAGACGATTTTTGCCTACCTTTGAAACTCCATATCGAATTACATCATCTGGATTTGAAGGATTAAAGAAAAAACCACAAGAACCTCTAAGAAATAGGTTAACTAACAGAGAGTAACCTCCGTGAAGTATTTCAGTTTTATTCACGAAGAAGAAGGAAGGTGGTATGCGGTGAATGTGAAATTTCCCTCAGAGTGACTTAAGATCTGGTAATCGTCCGTTCGTATTAAGGAGCAAGATGTTCCTTAGACTGAGGGAAATTGCATTGGCTAATACTTCAACTATCCTTATGGATTGGAGAAATCATGTTTTAGCGAATATTTAGACAAACTTGTTATAGTATGACATTGTGGTGCGTTTTGAGGCAAAAGAGAAACATTAAGACCATGATCATATTAGGTTAGAATGCCCCTCATTCGGGAAGAGATACTTTGATTGACGCTCATGAGTTACAACGGATATTATTACTATGGAACCTGCGAAGACTGAGATTTCCACCAAACGGGCCAAGATCGATGACAGTTACCGAAGTTAGGAACCTTTGAGAAGAGCGGTGGAAAATGTACACGACTAGCGTTACCATCGACGAAGCAGATAGGGAGAGGAGAAACACTAAGAAGGGACTCGATTATACCTTATGCAGCAGGTTGGGCATCAAGACAACTAGACTGTAGGAGATGAACTATTCAGCATATAACTTGGAGTGATAGCAGCGGTGTTGACCTCGAAGATTGGAAGACATTCTTGCGATGACGAAGGTAGTGGCGAACATAGAAGGAGAATGTAATCGAGTTGAAGAATTTTGAGCCGTGCTAGAAGACCTATCAAAGACAAGCAGTCTTGCTTCTCTACTCATTTTAGTTGTACTAAGACAAATTGAGAGCAGAAGTAGACTTGCAGATGGAAGGATGCATAGTGATCATGTCAGAAATTCACGTTACTACACCACAATTCCAAGAAGAATTGACGAAGGCTTGAGGAACAAGACTCAAATTTATAATTCCTTTCCACCGTATGATAATATGGGCAAACAAAGACAGACTACTCGAACTTGGAAGAGATTTGGGATTATGTATTTGAATGGATGGATTTTGAAGCAAACATTTATGTTTGAATGAGTTGATTCTGTGAAGGATGAAGTTATTGATGACGTAATTCACGCCGGCTTAACCTACTTAAGCTTTTGTTATCTGATAATAAGATCCTTTGAATGATTTAGGTTCTCTATTAGTAATTCCATTCTGTGTTCATTCTGCGTATGTTGGATGATGGTTTAGTTATGCAGATTTTGACGAATTGTGGAAGGAACCTTGAGATTTATGTTTTTGAATGGCCGGATTTTGAAGCAACCACTTATGTTGGCTGAGTTTGATTTCGGTGAGAGATGAAGGATTGACGCTATTGACAATGTACCTTACTTTTGATAGACATTCTAGGATTCACGTTACTCTTATGAGTACTTTTGTTCTCCTTTTAGTTATGTTGTTTGATTTTGTTCACCTCTGAGACTGTAGAAGGACTAGGTGGATTAAGATAGGTTGTTTTTGTTCACGACTAGAGATAAAATATGACCATCATGAGGGCATATTTATATGACACTAGTATTATACCGCCTGATCAACGTGATAATACTTACATCATATAACGTGCACTTATTGTGGGCATAGGAAATCTGGAGCAGTGCCTAGGAAGCTTAGATATCTAGCATCTTATCAGAATTATTAGCGGTTAGTGAGACTATAGATTTACTCTACCGATGCGTTTATTCTACCGTTATCGTTAGGCGACTAGATACGTTTGAACATTTGACCACGGTTGCTAAATTCTGTTCGTTTGTTAGGGACTCATTGTAGAGCCTTCTGCCATTTGATGTTTTCAACCAATCTGTTCTCTGTCAGTATAGATTCGATATGTTACTATGAAGTACACCTATGTTTTGCTACATGTGCGTTTCACGTCCATTGAATCTGTTTCATTATGATCCTGCTATGAGTTAAGATATGAAATTTTGGATTTTGAGGAACAATATCTGTTTTTTTGTGAGAATACATTAGAAAGGTTATATTGCAGACGAGACTAATTGAGAATCTGAAGATTTAAACATATTTAGCACCCTCATGTCTTCTGCGATTCGATACATTCCCATCTGATTTGTCTATTTTAAATTCCGCAGACGAATATCCCTCAAATCCTGCATCATCCTTGTACCTCTTCTGAGGGGATACGATTACCATCTGTTATGTTTGGTATGTTATTCTTTCGATTTGGATTCAGTATGATATGTATTTTCTAAGGAAACCAAAGCTATTCTTGATCAACAAGATAGAGTCATGAGAAACAAGTCATCCACATTTCTGTTCACAGTCAGTTGTGTTTCAATTTCGTTTTTCCCTTCAATTTCACGAACAAAATTCTTTCTTTTAGAGGGGAAGGGTTGTAAAACCCTAAAATTCGAATACCTAATTTGCGTATAATTTTGAATTTAACTTCAACTTTGTAATAATTCAATTTAAATCCTACACTTTATTTTATGTACTAATTAAGTACAAACCTAAACTAACCTAAGTCTAAAACTAAAATATATAAATATGTTACAATTTAACTTCTTATGGAGCCTTAAAACACGTACAAAAATAAACTTGTAACACAAAAACCTTGGGATTAACTCCCCATAAATTTGGCAATTGTGATAAACCTTGGGATTAAGAGTTTCCATACAATTCCCCACGCTCCCCTTTGACCTCATCTCACCATCCCATTCATTCGACACATACAAGAAAATAAACTCACACAGAGTTGCTACTATTTTTCCCTATCAAACAAAGATCGTTGTTGTGTTCTTCAGCCGAAAAGAAAGTTGCTGAGGCTTTTGATTCGTGGGGTGTTTGGGTGTTGCTGCGGATTGTAGGATTAGGGCTTGGTGTATGACACTTTCATTCTTTTTTTCTGATTCGCTCCTTCACAAGGTATCACCACCTCTTGATTTTTTTTCTTTTCCATTCGACACATACACATAAATATGCATACTTTTCTGACTTAAACGCCACATGAAATAACAAATAACTTGATTAAAATTTGTGTGTAATTCAACCATTGTTTTTCTGTTGATCGAACATATGTTTCCGTCCTATAATCAAACCATGGTTCTGTTTGTGATTCAACCCTTGTTTGCTGTTGTAATTCGACCCATCATATACAAGCCTAGACTGATCTTCAAGCCCTAATCGACTTTTAAATGCAACAGTTAATAAGCTATAAAACCCTAAAACCTAATAAGTGGGGCGTACTCAATTTACTATGGACTAGGGCTCATTTGTGTGATCATTATGGCGTTAAGTTAAGTTTGTATATGAGTAGTGTATGAACAAGTAAGTTGTGTATCGAGTGAAGGGGCTGTAAAAGAATGTGTGTGTCATATGGAAGAGTGATGAATACTATATGTGTATTGTGTATGTGGTCATGTAGGGCTGGAAAACATGTGTGGTCGTATGTATAAAGTGTGCTTGAGTAATCGAATCTAAAATGGTTAAAGTGTTAATGTTTTTGATCACGTTAAACCTACCTATAGTCTCGTTAAACTGATATTTTGTGTGGCTTAGTGTGTGTTTAAGTAATGTTTTTAAACGTGTCGTGTGCGTTTATATAATTGAAGCATGATATATGATGGTTTAATATGGATTCTAGTAAGGGACGGTTTGGTAACCTGAATATGTGTACACTATAACGTGAGTCTCATAAATTTTAAATATTGGAATTTTGCACTTAAACCTATTTTAATGTCTTTAATAAGTTCTCCAGTTGGTTTGGAGTGATTTGGAGTTGATTTGGTCAAGTTTTTAATTTTTATGTGATTAAGTGTCGAAGCTGAGTAATCGGGTCTGAAGTTCAATTGGATTTTTTGATTTTTTGTTTTCATACCATAAGGAATTAGGGGCTCTTCTTTAACAGGGGTAATATTTGGGTTATTTGGGACTTCTAGGAATTTTTCTGGATGTTTCTGAAGGGTCTCAATATGTCTCTTAAATGCAAACTTTCAGGGTGTTTCTGCAGTTCACTTTCTGGACTTGTTTTGATAAACGATTTTTGAAAGGGTATTTACACTTAGTAATAGACTCTAGGAAAATTCAAGTAGACTCCTTAGACATAATAGCTTCTGTGAGAATTTTGGTGAATTTTAGTTTAGAATTCTGATACACTTTCAAAATTTGTTAAATGGACCTAATTTTGTTATAAAATCAGTCATTTGAAGAACGTGTATGCTTTATATCATTTAAGAGTCATCAATAAGCTTAAACCCTAAAATGCATTAATAATGGTGTGATTAGTCTTATGTGAACCTAAATTCAGTAAAAGAAACCCTAATAACATTAATGAAGAGTAAAAAGAAATTAAGAATCCGGTATAAAACTTAATGAACTTTAAGTAATTCGTTATTATAACTCATGTAGATTTTGTGGAAGGGTTACTCATGATTTCTCCGTGATCTGTTCATTTCTTCTGTTGATTGCTAAGGTACAAATATTCTGACTTTCCTCTTAAGGTTTCTCATGACTCTTCACATCTTTGATTTGTTTAGCTTCTGATTTTGATACCTTTGCTATGATCCCTTTGTTATGAACCTCTGATATGAACCTTTGTTTTGAACCTTTGATATGAACCTTTGCTATGAACCTTGCTAGGAACCTTTGATTATGAACCTTTGCAATAATTTTTGAACCATGTGATATGAACCATTTGATGTGGACTATTTGATATGATATCTGACTCTCAGTTTGATACCCGAGCCATTTTCCCTAGCCATGAAGGTAACTTTGCCGTGTCATTGATGCACCAATGACATGACTCCAGTGTGGTCGAGTGATGTGCCACACCATCCCTATCTGTATCTGTTAAGAGAGCTCGATTATTATATGATTACGATTTGTTTGCAGGGGCGTATGGATGCATCCTAGATTTGTTTTTGTATTTGATATGATCTGTTATGATATGATACATCTGGTCTGGTGATTGATGTTGGGTGCAATCCACGTCCTTCACATTTCTGGGAGCTAGCTACTCCATTTGGTTACTAAGGACTCCCCTAATATTATATTGGCTATTTGAGAGGTCTCCCCTTATATGATTATGAAGACATATGTTTACATTTGTTATGATATGATTTGATCTGTTCTGGGCTCTTGGTAGATTAATCTCTTATCTTTCATTATTCCTACACTCTTATTATACCTTATGATATTCCCCAATTGATGAGGCGAAAAGTGAACCACTTTTAAGGGGTCATTTAAGCCCGAATTCGAGATTATTTGATCAAATATTGCCTTAAATCGTTCCTTTTGTCATTTTAGGTACTTTTGGAGAGAAATCTGGAAAAGGAAGCATTTTGGACGTTTTTGGAGCATAAAAGTGAAGAAAATGGCAAAGTCTTAATTTTTCTTGCTGGGAACAGTACCTGACGGCGTCACAACTTCCTTAATGACGGCGTCAAGAGTTACAAAATAGGTGGATGTGGAAAATACACGTGACGGTCCAGAGGATTTTTAACTATAGCACCTGACGGCGTCACCAAGGCCATCAGGGTCAAAACACAAGTGACGACCCAAAAGAATTTTACACATGACGGCGTCAAAATCAGATCTAGGCAATATGATTTCTATTATGGCGGCGAGTTGACGGCGTCACAACTTAATACATGACGCCGTCACCCTGTAAAATCTGTATATAGTTTTCCAACCCTTTGAATCTTTCATGTTCAATTAGAGATAAGTACTCTTTCAAATCATTCAATATGTCTATGTGTTGCTTGATTATATCTTACGCTTGTCTTCAATTTAACATGCTAGGATAGATTTCTTTTGTGTTTGCTTAGATGTAGTGAAACCTAGATGTTAATTATGGGTTGATTGTTTGTTTATAGTTATTACGGATGATTGTATTCGATGTTAGGCTTAAGAAAACTGGCAGACTTCCATTGGTAACTTTCTTGAATGTCTTCAGAAACATGATCGGGGGTGTACTACGATTTTTGGTTGTATTTAATGCGTAGGAGAATTCTAATGATCCCATGTTATGACCATCTAACAGCTCGACATAGGAGTGAAGTAGGATCCTATAGAGTTAGGGAATATTGTACACGGCCCTAAGACTAGTATTAAGGAATATGACCTGTCATCCATGCAATTGTAACAAGCTATCAACCTGTAAAAGATATCTAGGGAGTAATGAAACCTAAGTAAACACAACTTTCCTCATCATTGTTTACACCACATTAGTATAATTATCTTAATTTTCATTTCTGTTATTTTATTTTAATTGCATCTTAGTAAATTGGGTTAGTTGGCTAGCAACTAATTCCGCCCACTCTTCCAAAACCCGAGATTTTACTTGCTTTTATAAAATATAAAAATACAAAAAGAATCATCCTTCACCTCTAGACCTAGTTTAGGAGCCTTTCTAATCCTAGCGACACTATTCCTGAGTTGAACGATCAATCCCCCGGTACTTGTCACTATACTATACTACAACGATCAGGAACACTGCCTGGTGGGGGTTGTAAGCTTCTCGAGATCCCTTGAGAGGTAAAACCTGGTGCGATTCCCACGTATCAAGTTTTTGGCGCCGTTTCCGGGGAATAGTTATTGTCTAGGTTAGGATTTCTTTTTATTAGGTCTACTTGCTAGATTCCTTTCTAGTAAGATTTTATTTTTATTTTTAGGTTTTCTTTAGTCTATCTTATTTCTTCTTGTCTTTGTTCGTACCCTTTTCCAACCGACATCATGGAAGGTGGAAACCTCTTTGAACCCATCAACCCACCACAACAAAACCACCCACAAAACCCACCACTAGCAAACCAACCTCTTAGGCCCCGAACCTTAGGATAGTATTCCCGTCCTAGCCGCCAAGGCTATCAAAACACTATTGAGCTCACTCAAGGAGCCAATGTGTCCCCCTTGCGATCCGACACCATCTGGTTGGTGCAAAGCGGATGTGCATTCCATGGAATTCGTTCCGAAGATCCTAATCAACATCTCAAGAATTTCCTTAAAATCGTAGATTCTATAGACCTTGATGTTACAACTAGAGAGTCGACCCGATTACGCCTATTCCAGTTCTCTCTATGTGATCAGGCTAGTCAATGGCTTGAACGTTTACCCGCGCGATCCATCACCTGATGGGATGATCTCACCACTCGTTTCCTTGCTCAATTTTTCCCACTGGGGAGAACTACCAAGCTTAGAAATGATATCTTGATGTTCCAACAACGTCAACGTGAAACTCTATATGAAGCATGGACTCGTTTCAAGGACTTACTCCAAAAAGTCCCTCATCATGGCATAGATCTTTGGCTCCAAGTCCAAATCTTTTATGACCATATCGACCTCTCCACAAGGCGAACCATTTACCAATCGGCCGGTGGCAGGCTACGTGATCTAAGTGCGGAAGAATCATGGGAACTCATAGAAGATCTTGCTCTCTATGACATCGAAAGTTGGAATGATCCCTGTGATTTAAACAAAACGGTCAAGGCAATATCTTTGCCTTCGAACAATTCTAGCACTCCCAACCGTAGGATCATGGAACTTGAGGACCAAGTCAAGTTTCTCATGAAATCTTACGAAGCTCCTAAGCCTTCAAGCAAAGTGAACAAAATCACTTCTTCGTGTAAGTTGTGTAATGGCCCTCATGAAACTCATAACTGCATGGAACTTCCAAAGCATGCTTTTAAAGAATTCTCGTCGTCACACGCTGATAATATAAAGAATAGAGAGCTCGCCACTAATCGAGGTCCCCGAAACTTTGGCGAGGCCTATGATGTATGGAAAGATAAACCGAATTTCAGAGGATACCAAACTCGGAGCGTATCCTTCGATGATTCCCCTCCACTCGAATGGTCCGAGCATTTTCCACCTCAGAACACTCCTAAGCAAAGCTATGAAGATGCCTTGCGAAAGTTCATCCTCTCTCAAGAATTACAGCTTTCCACGCTCAAGACCCGATTTAGACAACAGCAGGCCGATATGAATGACAAGATTTGTAATCTGTTAACTGCTATTAAAGAGCACACTATTAGTAAACCGATTCAGGCTGAAGAAGTCAAATCTGTCACCATCATGAATCAACCAACCTCTCCTGTAAAAATAAAAAGTCCCAATAAACTCTTTAAACATCTGTCACCTGGGAAGGACACTAGGGACACTAATAGCGGAATCCAAATTAAGGACCCCTCATCGTCCAAACACGTCCACTTTGTCAATGTTGTCACCATTAAGCCGATAGATAAGAATAGGGAAGAATGTGACAAGGATGAAGTTGGAATAGAAACTGGGACTAGGGATGAGATTAAGGAAGTTGAGGATATTAAGGAAGAAAAGTTAGAGGAAGTAGGAAACGTAGAAGAACACTTTGATAAGTTGCCCACCAAGGAAGAACGGGAATATCACAAGGATCTGATCCTGAGACACCATACATCCTTGGTTTGCCCCTTAGTAGGTGATCCCTCTAACATCAACATACCATGCAACATTGGGCATATGAATGTGTGGAAAGCTTATATCGATCCTAGGTCTCCTATAAACATCATGACTAGGACCTATTATAATCGGGTAATGAAGAAGCAACTTGGGTATACAATGATGCCTGACATAATTAGGATGAGCAACTTTGTAGGAAGAGTGAAAGGATTGCATGTCTTTGTAGGAAACTTCACTTATGTTACCGACTTTGTGATGGTAGAGGATACTCGCCCGGTAATAGATGATTGCCTAAGTCAAGTAGTGTTGGGAAAACCATTTGTTGAGGCCTCTAAGATGAGTTATGACCCGTCCCTAGGAATAGTTAGATTCAAGGAAGAGAACGATAAGATTGCTTACTAAATGCCCTATAAGATTCAACAATACCGCCTTTTATCAAACATAGAAAAGGAACACAAGCAAGCGGTTTACTATAGGAATGATGAGGATAGACGTAGAGGGGTAGATTATGTCATGAATAGAATACTTGGTTTCTACAAGGAATGTTTACAACTAGGTCCAGAATACAAAACTAAGATTGGAGATGACCTAGAGAATGAGACCAATGATGAGGTCACGTAATAGCCCATGACCTTGAGTCTAGCTACAAGACTCGTAAAATAAAGAAAAGCGCTTCTTGGGAGGCAACCCATGTTTTGTGTGATTTTTATTTGTTTGATTGTTATTTGCTTCCGTATGCATGCCTTATTTTTATTCTTGGTAGATCATGTTTCAAACTAAAATTGTGAAAATGCTTTATTTTGTTGTTTAACTTCGTCTTAACTTCATATAAAGGTATTTTGCAAAAGCTAAGTGTAAGGGGAAACCCCAAATTTGTTTCTATGAACAAAATTGATCTTGATTCGCCAAAATATTAAATGAACATGTGTATTAGTACTTGTTAGAGTCAAATGCTTGTATCGAGTCATAATGATGTTTTGCAGGATTTTCCAGGAAGTAGGACATAAGTTTTTCCAGAAATTTTCTGGAAACTTAACGTAAGAATTTCTGCAGGTCACTTCTGACGGCGTCAGGAGTTAACTCCTGACGGTGTCATGCGTAAAATTCTGGAAATTTTGCGAGTTTTGTTTTTCTAACGGAGTCTTAAAGTTTTTGTTAATTCTTTAGTTTTATAAACTCCAGGAAATCTGCAAACATTCATTCCACAAGCATTAGATCTTAAATTGTTTTCTAGGATTTGTTAATATATATAGATTGCCGCCGATTTTATGCGAGGTTGCATTGTTTGTTTTCTCAGGTTTAACAGGTTATATACGACAAGAAGATGATTTATATTTCTGAAAGGGAAGCTTTGAAGGTTCATTTTCTTGGAGGAAGATCTAACCTTGTTGACACACTGTCCACACCGAACGAATCAGGGGAGTATTTGTTTTCATTCTTTTACCTATTTCACTTTTACATCCTTTAATTGAACATTGGGGACAATGTTCATCCTAAGTGTAAGGGGAGGGTAAATGATGATACCTTATAGGATTCTATTGCACTTGAGTTTGTTTGTTCGATGGTAGGTGTGTAATAAAACTAAGAGAAATACTTGTTAGTGTAATTTTAGCGCCAAATTTAAAATTTTTTACAACATTTAGGAGTGAAACTTTAGCCTTAGCAAGCGTCTCATGGATAGGAGTTGTATGACTAGCACAAAATCGTACCATTCAGAAAAATTTTTCACCCAAATATGTGAGGTTCGCCTTTAGATTTGATAGGAAAAGCATTCATTATTAGTGCTTATGAGTGTACCGGTAGCATTTAGATTCTATAACTTTCGTTTGTGATGCATCCCGAGACCTCTAGTGAGACTACATTCGTGTAGTAGGATTTACTATATGATAAGAGGCATTAGGATCACCCTTGTGTTAAACCCGTATCATAATTACTTGACCATTTAAGTCATATTACTTGACTAGTAAAGTCAATTAATTTTCCCACACCTTAGCGTTGTACTCATTTTTAGTACACGAAACCCCTAGTACACCCCTCCTAGCCTATCTTTTCGTTTCTAACTTTAAGCATTTTACTTAAAGGAAGAATTTGTTACAACCCACCCAACTGTGCAACCAAATGGCCTTAGCCTTCCTTGTATGCACTCATCTTTAGTGCATTATTGTTACATGTTTAAACCCTTAGTTAATTATCTAATTGATTACATGGTTGCTACGTCGAGTCATATCTTGTACATATTGTTTAGGGACGATTGGGACTCATGGGTAAAGTAATAGTGTTATGGAGTAATGGGGAAGAACATCATATATTACCCCCATATGTGCGTTAATCTTAAAAAGTACTCCAAGTGTTTTGATTATCTTAATTCGAGTCATTAGATTAGTTTATTGTAAAGTATGTAAAAATTCAAGTGTAAGGGGAATGTACATTCCCTATGATGTATTATTTTGGATGGTAGGGTAAGAGTGTATGCAAAAGAAAAAAAAATCGAAAAAATCAGGAAAAAGAAAAAAAATACAAAAAGAAAAGAGAAAAAACATACGGACTACCATCCCATTTCATTTTATGTTTGTTTTATGTTTTTGTTATTTTTTGATTCATTAGCTTAAGTCGAGTCGAGTTTTGGCTTAGCAACGCCATATTGTACATGTAATTAACCAAGATTATTAACTCGCCACCAGTAAATATTGCCTTTATCCAATAAAACCGTGTATTCCATATCCCTACACCTAACGTTATAACCATTTGAAAGACCTATTTGATAGTTTATCCTAGGTGCTTACGCCAAGTGGTGGAGGTTTGATCCTTTCCCAAGCCTATGGTAATCTATTTTGTTATGACAGGTAGTGAGAGATGTTTTCCATTTCCATATTGTGATATATACTTTATTACACCCGAGAGATGTGAGTATCTAAACACTATTTGTGAGGTGCTTGCGTATGACCTCCGTGCTTGTCTTTGGTTTTTAGTGGAACGATTATTTGTTGAAATTACTTTTATATTAGTGTTAAATGACCCCTAACTTGTATTTTGATTAGAATAAAAGCGCATTTGCTTGAGGACAAGCAAATCTCAAGTGTAAGGGTATTTGATGAGGCGAAAAGTGAACCACTTTTAAGGGGTCATTTAAGCCCAAATTCGAGATTATTTGATCAAATATTGACCTAAATCGTTCCTTTTGTCATTTTAGGTACTTTTGGAAAGAAATCTGGAAAAGGAAGCATTTTGGACGTTTTTGGAGCATAAAAGGGAAGAAAACGGCAAAGTCTTAATTTTTCTTGTTGGGAACAGTACCTGACGGCGTCACAACTTCCTTAATGACGGCGTCAAGAGTCACAAAAGAGGTGGATGTGGAAAATACACGTGATGGTCCAGAGGATTTTCAACTATAGGACCTGACGGCGTCACCAAGGCCGTCAGGGTCAAAACACAAGTGACAGCCCAGAAGAATTTTACACATTATGGCATCAAAATCAGATCTAGGCAATACGATTTCTATTATGGAGGCGAGTTGACGGCGTCACAACTTAATACATGAACTCATCACCCTGTAAAATCTATATATAGTTTTCCAAATTTCATTCATTAGTGCGCAACTTTGAGGGAAAAACCCTTGGCCGAATTTTACAGCTTTTTCAAGGGTCCAACCCTTTGAATCTTTTATGTTCAATTAGAGATAAGTACTCTTTCAAATCATTCAATATGTCTATGTGTTGTTTGATTATATCTTACGCTTGTCTTCAATTTAACATGCTAGGCTAGATTTCTTTTATGTTTGCTTAGATGTAGTGAAACCTAGATGTTAATTATGGGTTGATTGTTTGTTTATAGTTGTTACAGATGATTGTATTCGATGTTAGACTTAAGAAAATTGGAAGACTTCCATTGGTAACTTGCTTGAATGTTGGGAATTCTGCTAAATAAGAATTCTGCTGATGGTTACTGCTGAAGGATACTGCTGAAGAGCTGGTTCCTGCTGAAGCAGTGTATCTGCTGAAGACTAGTTTCAACATAATTAGTTTCTACAGAAATAGATATTCCGTATATTATGTAATATAGTTAGGATATGGATGAGTTTATTTAGGAAGTGATAATACATATCTTTTGAAGTTTTTAGAAGATACGTTTCTTGTGAAACGGTTTAGGGTTCCTTGTGCATAAAAGGAACACATGATTATGTATTGAGTATGCGTTTTTAGAAAACACTATCAGTATTATTAAAAGATCCATAGAGGATCAAGTATTCTTATTATTCAGTTGTTTATACTTGTATTTGTTTCCGCTTTAGAATACAAGTTTCAGAGATTTTCTTTTAGTGTGTTAGTGATTACATTAACATAACTAATGATCCACGAGTGCTCAAAGATCTATCAAGGTCTAAGGTTCAACAAGTGGTATCAGAGCCTCGGGAGAGTCTTTGTGATACTAAGAAACATCAATCTTACACCCTCTTAATCAAAAAACAACCAAAAACAATGCCTGGAACAGATGATGAATCTGATGCAACTCAGAACGGAAACACCACTTCTTTCCAATAACTCACTCTCTCAAACAGTAATGCGAAATTCCCATGCCTTAAGAATGCAGAGGAGTATGAATTGTGGTCTATGAAGATGCAAAACTGGATCACAAACATTGAGTGGAATCTTTAGGAAGTTGTCCGTAAGGGTAACAGCTTGAAGAAACACGTCAAAGATGCTGATGGGGTGGTTACCATCGTGCGTCCTAAAACTGCTGAAGAAGTTCTAGCTGTTCAGAGGGAGAATAAAGTCAGAACTATTCTCCTTTAGGCGATACCAGATGACCACATGGGTGACTTTCACTTCATGGAAGATGCCAAGGACATTTGGATGGCAATCAAGGCTAGATTTGGTGGGAATGATGAGTCAAGGAAGATGAAGAAATCAATGCTAAAACAACAGTTACAAGAGTTTCAAATATCTGAGGAAGAAGGAATCCACAAGGGATATGACAGGTTCCACAGGATTTTGAGTCAACTTAATCAGCTGAAGGCTAGACCAGATAATGAGGACTGCAATGCTAAGTTCCTAAGAACTTTGCCACCATCCTGGTTGCAAGTAAGCATTGCTCTCAAAGCTAAAGGTGGATTGGATATGCTCTCTTTTGATGACCTCCACAACAGACTTAAATCTCTTGAGCCTGATGTTAGAAGTCCCATTCGTCCATCCACTCACTCAGCCTTTGTTAGCACCACATCCAATTAGGTGCATCATGCCTCAAGCCCTTACACCTCAGCATCATCCTCCCACATCCATACTAAATCAACTCCTCAACCAAAATCCAGTAATATAATGGAAGAGGTACTTCACTCTTTTGTTGCTGAATATGAACATCATCAGTTTCTAGCTTATTAGGATTTTGAACAGTTGGATCCATTGGAGATGGAAGAGATGAACTTGAAATGGCAGTTGGCAATGATTTCTCTGAATATCAAAAGGTTTGAGAATAAGTCTGGGAGAAAGTTTGGCTTCAAGGGAAGAGATGCAGCAAGATTTGACAGAAGAAAGGTTAAGTGCTACACTTGTGGTTAGATGGGTCACTTCTCAAGAGAATGCAGGGATAGAAAGCCTGGTGATGAGGTTAGATATGGTTATTATCAGCAGATTCTAGTGGAAGCAGGAACTTCTAAAGCTGGAACTTCCAAAGCTTTGGTGACTGTGGATGAATATGTTAATTGGACGGTTCATGAGCCTGCTAAGGAGGAAGCTTCTGGTTCTAAGCAGGTGAATATGCTGGCATTCCACACTACAGAGGATAAGAATGATCAAGTTGCCTTAATGGGCATCACTCAGGTACATAACTGTGTGTTTGGTTGTAGTGTAAGGTATAATGAACTTAAAGAAGCATATGATGAATTGAAACCTAAATATAATGAATGCTATGTAGAAGTTGAGGCTTATCAACAGGCTTTAAAAACTTTAGAAAGACAAAAAGTATGGTTTCAAAAGAATCAGCTTGCTTATGAAGAAAAAATAAGAGTGTTAGAAAGTGATTTAGAATGCGCTAAGATTGATTTAAGACGTACTGAGGAAGAGAAAACTGACGTAGTTTCAGAAAATCTAGTGCTAAAAGACAAACTAGATGAGGAAGTAGCTAGACATAAAAATTGGTTAATATCAGGTGATAACTTAGCTAGCTTACTTTATGGTAGTCAGGCTGTTAACTCTGGAATAGGTTTAGGATTTAAGAAATATGTTTGTTTAGAAGCTAGGAATGACCTAGGTAAATCCACACCAGCATGATTATCTAACTATGTAAAAGAAGGTAAATTATATGTTGTAGCTGGACCTGTTAGAGGAGAACACATGCCCACTGACCTATCCATAACTGTTGACTTTGATGGATCACACAATCTTTATAGCAAAAAGTCAAGTGACTTGCCAGACCCTAATTCTAAATCTACTGACTTTGTCTCTTGTTCTGACAGTGACAAGTCCTCTGACCAAGGGTCTACTTCATATACCAGTTGTGATTCAAGTGAAAAGTCTGACCTTCCCAAGACCTCACCCAAGACATCACCCAAGACTCCCCACAAGCCTGTTAGAGTTACTGCTGATTCCAAGACTGTTTCTTCTGAAGACTTGTTATTTAATTCTTTGCAAAACAATGTTTTTAATTCTGTCAAAAACAATTCTGTTAGTGGTTGTGGTTTGAATGCTTTTTCATGTTATGGAACGTCTTTCACTTTGAATAAATATTCTAAAAAGAAGAAATGCTTTGTGTGTGGAAGTAAATTTCATTTGATTAAGGATTGTAATTTTCATGAGCAAAGAATGGGTGTATGTGCTAGTCAAAGGAAACCTAGACCAATGTGGAAAAATATTAATGATATACCATCTTTTGTTCCACATCAGCAGAAACATAATTCTGCTGATAAACATTCTTCTTGGAGAAGAACTGGTGCTAGACCATATGTGAAACCCACTAGTTCTTATTTTCATAATGGTTATTGGCCTAGACATTTTGACTCTACGTATGTTAGTGGAGGGTACTGGGATACTGCTGTGAAGCCCTCAGCAGGTTGTTCTTGGGTAAAGAAGGGACCTAATTTTCAATACAGGCCCAAGAACAATGGTGGATCAAATACATCTACATGGCCTAACTCTTACGATCCACAAGGCAGGCTCAAGTCAGAAATGACTTGAGTCTCCAAAGTGTACTAACTTTTGTATATTATTTTGTTGTTGTTGTAGGATCATCCCCTGAAGAGTACAGAAGTAGGCATAGTAGATAGTGGTTGTTCCACGAGCATGCCAGGGAACAAGGATAAGATGCATGACTTTGTACCTATAGAAGGAGGAGGCAATGTGACTTTTGGTGGAGGAGATGGCAAAATCACTAGGAAAGGCACAATTAAAACACCTCTGTTGGATTTTGAGAATGTTTATTATGTGAATGAACTTCAGCACTTTAATCTGTTCTCAGTATCACAAATCTGTGACACCAAGAATAAAGTTTTCTTCTCTGAGGATGAATGTCTTGTGCTCTCAAAAGACTTCAAACTTCCAGAAGATACAACCATTTTGCTAAGACTTCCTAGAACCTTCAATTTGTACACATTCAATTTGAATGATGTCCAACCTAAAGGTGATCTAACATGTTTTGTGACCAAAGCTTCCTTGAATGAATCTACAAGATGGCATAGGAGGATGGCTCATGTGAATTTCAAGACCATTAACAAGCTTTCTAAACTTGGTCTGGTTCAGGGACTTCCTTCAAAAGTCTTCACCAATGAACATAATTGTGTTGCCTGCAACAAAGGAAAGCAACACAGAGCCTCATACAAAGCCCTAACAGCTGTGAGCACCATCTCAGAACCTCTTCAGTTGCTGCACATGGATCTATTTGGTCCAACTCCTATCAGAAGTATTGATCATAAGTACTTCTGCCTGGTTATCACTGATGATTATAGCAGGTTTTGCTGGGTATTCTTTTTGAAAACTAAAGATGAAACAACTCCTATTTTAAAAGAATTCATTACCCTGATTGAAAACCAACTAAATAAAAAGGTTAAAGTCATTAGGTGTGATAATGGGACAGAGTTCAAAAATGTCATATTAACAGAACTTTGTAAGTCTAAAGGGATAAAAAGGGACTACAGCACTCCAAGGACCCCACAACAAAATGGGGTTGCTGAAAGGAAGAAGAGGACCTTGATAGAGGCAGCAAGATCCATGCTTGCAGACTCTAAGTTACCCACTATGTTCTGGACTGAAGCAGTAAGCACTGCTTGTTATGTTTTGAACAGGGTATCCATCACTAGACCTCATGTCAAGAAACCTTATGAACTTCTCACTTGGAAAGTTCCCGACATTCATTACCTTAAACCTTTTGGTTGTAAAGTGGCCATTTTGAACACTAGTGATACACTGGGAAAGTTTGATGGAAAAGCTGATGAGGGATATATTGTGGGTTATTCAGCTCATAGTAAGGCCTATAGGGTGTACAACTTACATGCTAAAAAGATAGAGGAGACCCTTAACCTAAGATTTCTAGAAGATCAGCCTAATGTTCAAGGACAAGGTCATACTTGGTATTTTGACCTGGATTACTTTACTGATCACTTGGGTTATACTAGACATGTTTCTAACCAATCTGCAGGTACAAAAGAGTCTCCTACTAACCCTGCAGGTAGCTTGGATGATGACTTAGAGAGTGACTCTAAGAAAGATGAACAAACCATTTACATGCAGCCACTCAGGAAGCTAAGAGGCTTGGTGAAAAGTTTGCAAAAGAGACTGAGGCTTTACTCAAACAATCAGCACAAGCAGTCAGTGGAAACCAGGATGCTGCTGACAGTTCTACTGAAGGCTCTCCTGTTCCTGTTGATGTGATCAAATCTGCTAAAAGTCCTGCTGCACAATCTCCAATCTTTACAAGTGTGTCCACAGACTTTGGTCAACCATATACACGATTCCCAAATCCTTCTGATCTTGGTAATCACCAAACCAAAGCTGGCATCTTCAACTCCTCTTCCTATGACAGTGAGTTTGGACCCACAGTGAACAATCTTGGCACCACCATTAATGTCAACCCCACAACAACAAAAAGGATCAATATTGCTCATCCCCTATCCAAGTTTATTGGAGATTCTCAAGCACCTGTTAGAACTCGAAGTACTGTGAAGAACACTAAATATGGTGAAGTTGCTTTCATTTTTTATGTCTACAATCAACAAAGGGACAATCATACAGACTTTAAGCATTGTTTGTTTGCTTGCTTCCTTTCTCAAATGGAGCCAACCAGTGTTCCTCAAGCACTTGCTGATTCAAGTTGGCTTGAAGCGATGAAAGAGGAGATGCAACAATTTAAGAATCAGCAAGTTTGGATACTTGTACCTCTCCCTGAAGGTAAATTTGCAATTGGGATAAAATGGATTTTGAAGAGTAAAAGAGATGCAAGGGGTATTGTGGTGAAAAACAAAGCAAGATTAGTGGCTCAGGGGTTCAAGCAAGAGGAAGGCATAGACTATGATGAAGTCTTTGCACTAGTGGCTAGAGTTGAAGCAATCAGAATCTTCTTGGCCTATGCATCTTATATGGGTTTCATGGTGTATCAGATGGATGTGAAAGGTGTTTTTCTTTATGGTGAAATTGAAGAGGAGGTTTATGTAACCCAACCCAAGGGTTTTGAAGACCCAGACCATCCAAATCATGTTTACAAGGTTGTAAAAGCTCTCTATGGACTACATCAGGCACCAAGAACTTGGTATGCTAGGCTTTTTGCATTTCTGCTGAAGCATGGTTACAGAAGAGGTGCCATTGACAAGACCCTCTTTCTTAAGAAAGACTCCAGGGATATCATTCTAGTGCAAGTTTCTGTAGATGACATCATATTTGGTTCCACTAAAGAAGAATGGTATAGGGAGTTTGAGGACTTGATGAAGGGAGAGTTGATGAAGGGAGAGTTTCAGATGAGTGCCATGGGGGAGCTACTTTCTTTTTGGGTTTACAAGTTCAACAGAAACCTGATGGTATCTTTATCAGTCAGGATAAATATGTAAGGGATATGTTGAAGAAGTTTGATATGGAAAATGTCAGAAATGCCACTACACCCTATGAAGCTCCAAAACCAAAGAACAATCTTGAACCAGATCTTCATGTAAATGTTCATTTATACAGATCCATGATTGGTTCATTGATGTATCTGACAGCGTCTAGGCCTGAAATAACATTTGCTGTGAGTGCTTGTTCAAGACACCAGGTCACTCCCCTTACTTCTCACTTGAATGCTGTC
The DNA here is from genome assembly GCA_030686995.1 of Artemisia argyi. Taxonomy (NCBI): domain Eukaryota; kingdom Viridiplantae; phylum Streptophyta; class Magnoliopsida; order Asterales; family Asteraceae; genus Artemisia; species Artemisia argyi. Next base: position 106,491,313 of record CM060682.1, on the reverse strand, counting down.
AAAAAGATCTTCAAGTACCTCAAAGGCCAATCCAAATTAGGTCTTTGGTACCCAAAAGAGTCCTCTTTTAAGTTAGAAGCATTTAGTGATAGTGACTATGCTGGTGCCAATATGGATAGAAGATCCACAACTGGAGGTTGCCAATTTCTTGGGAGGAGATTGATTTCTTGGTAGTGCAAGAAACAGACCATTGTTGCTACCTCTACTACTGAAGCAGAGTATGTTGCTGCTGCCAATTGTTGTGGACAGGTTCTATGGATTCAGAATCAATTGCTAGATTATGGGTTTAATTTCATGAATACCACCATTTTTATTGACAATCAAAGTACCATTAGCATTGTTAAAAATCCAGTTTTTCATAATAGAACCAAACATATTGAAATCAGGCACCACTTTATAAGGGATGCATATGAAAAACATTTGATTAAAGTGGTTAAGATTCACACAGATGATAATGTGGCAGATTTGTTAACTAAGGCTTTTGATGGACCTAGGTTTCAACACTTAGTGGTCCATATTGGTATGCTTAACCCTTGACTGCAAAGTTTGAGGGGAGGCATAAGCCTCAGGGGAGGCATATGCCTCAGGGGAGGATTGTCATTATAACTTTGTATATTTTTTGTATATTATTGTTTTGCTAACACTAACCAACTAATGTTTCTGTAAGTTTTGTGTGTTTTGTTTGTTACTTTGTGTCTGCTTTGCAGAATGTCCTTATGTGAAGTTGCTGATCTTTATTTGAAATTCACCAAGAGTTGTTTCAAAGGGAATGTGGTCATGTATGCTGAGAGTTGTTTCTACTAAAGAGTCAAATATGCTGAGATTTATTGCTTCTACTGAAGTAAAATTCAAAAATTGACAAATACGAAAAAGTTGTTCATTCATTCAAGAAACAATTTACAGCTTACAATCAACTCCAAAGTGGAATACAAAGACCATTCCTATACTGAGTTTACCAAACTAATACTAAGCTTCTATCATCTATTACAAAAGGGCTGGTGGATATGCATAACTAGTACGATGAAGAAACTGAAGGTAAAAATGAAAAGGAGGGAACGATGATGATGACGACGAAGATGCTCAAGAACCTAGTTTTATATCTTTAGTTCAAGGCAAGAAGATGCTCAAGAACCTAGTTTTACATCTTTGGTCCCCGACAACATCCCATCATGAACTACTCCACCTTCCTTTTCCCCTTACCCACCACCTCTACCTCCTTGTCCTTTCCCTTGTGTCTATGGTATGAAGCACCAGATCCTGGAGCAGGAAGACCCAACACCACATCCCGTGATGTTGGAAGAGATGGATTCCTCTTCCTTGGCCTTGGTTGGCATCTCTCTAGTATGGAAGGAGGAAGGAATGATGGATCGTCGTCTTCATCCTCTGAAGAGTCTTCATCATAAGTAAAGATGAAGGGAGAGACATACTGTCTCTCAGCAGGAATGGGGGCATTGCTTGGTTCACCTCTCTCCAATGCATTCCACCTTCTCTCGAGCTCTCTCTCAGCATCTGAATCATCTAAATCAGAGGGAATGTTGGCTGGATCCTTTGATGATGAGGGACTTGGGAGTTTCACATCTGGTTTCTTCTTTGGATGTTCACCGGGTGGAAAGTAACCACTCCATCCATCACTTGATGATGATGAGGAGGAAGTGGAGGAGGTTAGGTCGATTATTTCTGGTTTGTAAGACATGATTTTGGTGGATAATTGGGGTTAATTGAGAAATTAGGGTTTTGATAAGAATTGGGGGTAATTGATATCTGTAAAAGTGTGATTTGGGGGATATTCAATAGGCAAAGTTAAGGCTTTATGATAATTAATGCGAGTTGGGTGACACAGTAAAAATTGAGATATTTACTGAAGATATTTTGACTCTTGAGGTGTTTCTGCTGATTGACTTTGTATCAGCAGATTGACCACCATTTCTGCTGAAAGGTTAATTTTCAAATTGGAAGAAGCCGCGTTACACGTCAGATATGGTCAACGATTAGTTCCGATAATTTTGACCATGATTGGGTAACTTCCTTTTATAACCTATTTAGCATATATTCGCCCAAAACTAACTTATTCCCTCATCAATCAATTTAAACCCATCATTCATTTGCATAATTCATAACCGTTTCTCTCAAATCCTTCAAATGGCAACACTTCAATTCAAGAAAGATCATAACAAAGTTGCTTTTCTGAAAAAGACTAAAGATCATGAACTATATGATTCTATGGTGGAGTTTATAGACTGTTCAAAGATTCATTATGCTTTAACACATTCTCCAAATGTGATATATGAATCGATGGTGAAGCAATTTTGGGCATCTGCTAGGAAAAGGTCTGACACAGAGATCGTGGCTAATATTGATTGAAATGAGTATGTGTTGACTGAAAGTTTGATAAGGACAAAGCTTCATTTAGATGATGAGAATGGTGTTTTTCACTCCAACACTGAAGAGATACCTGCTGGGTTAAGGGAAGCTGGTTATCAAAGCACTGACACTACTAAGTGGCATAAGAATCAGTTCTGTCCCAAGTAGAGGTTTTTGGTGCATACACTGCTCCAATGTATCAGCAACAAGTCTGGTGGCTGGGATCAATTCTCTGCCCAATTGGGTTGTGGTATTGTCTGTCTTTCCAAAGGGTTAACTTATAATTTCTCAAAGTTTATTTTTGATATTATGATAGAAAATATTGAGAAGAAAAAGCATAAGTTTTTGATGTACCCTAGGTTTCTACAAATAATTTTAGACATAGCCACACAAGACATAGTCCATGTTCCCATTAAGAGTCTTAGTTCTAAGTTATTTGCTGCTATGCAAACTAACTATGATGGGGTACATCGCCCTCTATTAGCTGCTATGTTGCCACATGGCCATGATGATGCAGGTGAGGGTGATGCTACTGGTGATATGCCCTCTCAACATGCTGCTGATGATGGTAATCCATCATCTTATGGTGTTGCTGCTGATGGTAATCCTTCAGTGGTAAATGAGGGAGAGCCATCTACAACTGCTGAAGCATTACATATTTCTCCTGACCAGCCTCCACCTTCCCCTTTACCTCTGTCACCTAGTCCTGTTCCATCACCTTCCCAGGTTGCTCCTGATGAACTTGCTACTAAGGTTGAAGAGACAATTCAGTCTCTTGGTACCCAAGTACCTACACCTCTTGAGACTGAGATTACTAGACTACCCACACCTAGTCCTGTAAGAGAGCCATATGATGCAGGCTCTCCCAATGTTGTACATATGTCTGTTGTCTGTTTCTCCTGATAGGTTCAATGAAGTTCCCATGACCACAGAGCAATCTGTTGGTGGAGCTGAGGACCCTGTTACTCTCACCTCTGTACATGATTTGCTTTGCAGGTATGTTAAAAGGACGGATGATCTTCAACAGGAGCTTGCAGATACCAAATCTTCACTTGGTGGTGAGATTGAGCTGTTGAAAAGAAATGTTCAGGAGTTGGGAGCACAACTTGATCAGCAGAAGAAAAGAAAGGTTGTGATTGATGCTGATGAAGTATATGAGGAGGGAAATTTGGTCTCCGTTGAGATCTTGGCTGAAGTTGCTCAACAGACTCATGCTTCTTCACCCAAAGTTGCTGAAGTTTCAAAACTTAAGAAGCCAATTCAGTTCAGCAGAAGAAGTAGAAGACAGTATTTGGCAAAGAAAGCTGCTGAATCTTCTAAGGTGTCCAGTGGTGATGAGATTCTTATGACAGATGCTGGTGGTACTCTTCAGGAGAATGAACCAACTAGTGATATTGCTGCTGAAAAGACTACTGATGAGGTTTATGCATCAGTAAATACATTCTTTGAAGTTGGTAGAGAGTATATGGATTCACCTACCACTTATCCATCTGTTCCAGAGCAAGTTTCTCATGAAGACATCACTGCTACTCTTCATACTACAGGATATGCAGATACTTTACTTGATTCTGATATTCAAGATTTAACTGCTGATCCTTTGGAAGAGTTAGTCATTCCTCCTGATGATTCTGCTAATGTTAATGAAGTGAGTGCTACTGATCTTATCTCAGAAGAAGAAAGACTTGAGCAAGAAAGACTTTTGAAAGAATGGGAAGATCACAAGAAAAGCACATACTTGGCAAAGCAAGAGCAAGCTAAATATGATAAAGAGTTTCAATCTGCTCAAACCAAGTATATTTCTACTCTGCCTTTTGAAAGACAAAGAGAATTGGATGCTGCTATTCCAAATTTTGATGAAGCAGACTGGCAGCATATTAGAGAACAAGTAATTTCTACTCCTGGTTTGGCTACAGATATTCTTGGATAGGATGTGAGTAAAGATGATTGGGCTTCTAAAATAGTTAAGCTTATGAAACAAAGGAAGAAAGAAACCGATGAACAAATTGCCAAAGCAAAAAGGGATAAACCAATGACTCAAGCACAGCAAAGGGATTTTATGAGAACTTATGTGAAAAGTCAAAGCAGTGCACTATATAATAATGCTTGGACTAGGAAACAAGTTTGGGCTCTTTCAGATGAACAATTGGTTCTTCAGTATAATAGAATCAAGTCTAGATGTGAAAAGGATGGAATGAGTACTCCTAAGCTTGTTCCTACTGTCCTTGCTGCTGATGCAGAACCACATTCTAAGAAAGTTCAAATTGATGAAGCTGGTTCTACTAATGTGCCTGCTATGTCTCTATCTTTTTCTGCTGATGCTGGTTCTACTATGGATATGGGTGTTCCTGATGTTGATCAAGTACCTTTACCTAATACTTCTGCTGGTGTAACAACTGTTGCTGCCTCATCTATTGTTGATAAAGGAAAAGCCAAAGTTGTAGCAGAAGATCTTCCTTCTAGAAAGAGAACAAGAAGACAAATGGAGGAGGAGAGATTGGGTGAAGAGGCTGCAAAGAGGTTAGATGATGATCAACAAGCTGAAATGGCAAGATTTCATAAGATTAAAGAGAGAGAAGTAGAGCTTGCAGCTGCTAGGGCTAAACAGATCAGGAAGGCAATTGATGAACAATATGAATCTGCTGCACTTGCTTCTACTAAGGATTCTACTGATGTTCACTTAGATATTCCATCAATGGAAACTCATGATGCAGAAGATGTATTTGCTGAGGATGTAGCTCCTGAGGAACCTTCTTCACCACATGATGCTATATATATTCCTGGAAGAAGGGCCAAGAGAATGGCAAAAGTGAGGAGTTCACATTCAGCACACAGAGTAGTAGATGTCAATGTTCCTAATGCTTCTTTCATCAAAGAAGGATCCCCTGATGATTGGCCAGAGGGTGTTAGAGATGTTTTGGTTCATTGGGAATTGTCTAAGAATGGCCAGATCAACACCATTTATTGGCTTGATAAAACTTCTCTGTCATTCACATTCCTACAAGAAATTCTACATCTTGTGGATCATCAGGACTTAGTTACTCTTAATGAGTTGGTCAAAAGGTATTATGCTACTCAAACTCCTACATGTGCAGGATTATACTTATTGGGAGATCTTCAAGTGCTTATGGATTCTTCTACTCCCAATGGTGCTGGTTATGATGTGTGGAAGGACAATCAGAGGTGGAAAGTACATAGTTGGAAATTTTATCCTATGCCTTATGTTCATGTCTTGGAGACTACATCTGGACTCAGGGTAATAATGTTTCTTGGGAAGAATTATCCTCTGACAGTGCCTCTCATGGAGAAAATGCTTCAACAGAAGTTGGAGATTCCTCCTAATCCAGTTTGGAATGCTAGATTGTTTGTTGAATCTCTGGTTAAATTGTTCAAGATCAGGATCAGGATTCCCAGAGCTGCATTTGATTGATGGTATTTTGTTGTATATTTCTTCATTTCTTATTATTTTAGTAAAAAAAAAAAAAAAAAAAAAAAAAAAAAAAAAAAGCTAGCTAACAGATTTGTATAGTATTGTGTATGTTGTATGCAGGTTATGGTGTTGGTTCTTTCTACACCTTCTCTCGTTATCAACTTACCTGATGTTGACTATTCCATCAAAAAGTTGGCTAGTCCAAAGGGTACAGCTTTGGTAAAGACATGTCAAATCTGTTGATAGCTGTAATAGTTTGCTAAAAACTATTGGGTACTCAACTCACCCATGCTTAATAGCTGAGAGTTGGATGGTTGTCAATTGACCATGGATTCTTCCTTTATGGATTCCCAATAATTGGCTAGCCCACAAGTGTATGGCTCGTGGTAAAGGCAGTGGAAAACCATATTTGGTATTCAATTTACCAAGGTGATTAAATCAACCAAATAATTGACTAGTCCTGAGCAAACGACTACAGGTAAAGACAACTCAAATCCGTTTATAGCTGATGATTTTCTAAAAATCATATGGTCATCAGTGTACCATAGTTTTTGAACTTAAACATTTGGCTACTCTAGTAGTGATGGCTATTGGTAAAAAGACATCAAATCCATTATTTTCAATGATTCACCTCTCACAGGAGTTAACACACCAAGATGTGATGAGAATAGTATGAAACTAATCTATTTTGATGTACATTTTGTCATTTGTTGCTGCAAAGAATGGAGTTTTCAAGTTTGTGCTGATCATAGAGATCCTGCTGATGAAGATTCTTTGCTAATGATGTTCGACTTCAATCCTCTTGGTTTGTAACTTTAAAGATCTATCAAGAATCTTGAACTTAACGATGTCAAATTCAAGATTAGGGGAGGATTGTTGGGAATTCCGCTAAATAAGAATTCTGCTGATGGTTACTGCTGAAGAGCTGGTTCCTGCTGAAGCAGTGTATCTACTGAAGACTAGTTTAAGCATAATTAGTTTCTTCGGAAATAGATATTCCGTATATTATGTAATATAGTTAGGATATGCATGAGTTTATTTAGTAAGTGATAATGCATATCTTTTGAAGTTTCTAGAAGATACATTTCTTGTGAAACGGTTTAGGGTTCCTTGTGTATAAAAGGAACTCATGATTATGTATTGAGTACGCCTTTTTTGAAAACACTTTCAGTATTATTAAAAGATCCATAGAGGATCAAGTTTTCTTAGTATTCAGTTGTTTATACTTGTGTTTGTTTCCGCTTTAGAATACAAGTTTCAGATATCTTCTTTTAGTGTGTTAGTGATTACATTAACATAACTAACGATCCACTAGTGCTCAAAGATCTATCAAGGTCTAAGGTTCAACATTGAACGTCTTAAGAAATATGATCGGAGGTGTACTACGATTTTTGGTTGTATTTAATGCGTAGGAGAATTCTAATGATCCCATGTTAGGAGCTTCTAACGGCTCGACATAGGAGTGAAGTAGGATCCTATAGAGTTAGGGAATATTGTACACGGCCCTACGACTAGTATTAAGGAATATGACCCGACATCCATGCAATTGTAACAAGCTATCAACCTGTAAAAGATATCTAGGGAGTAATGAAACCTAAGTAAACACAACTTTCCTCATCATTGTTTACACCACATTAGTATAATTAGCTTAATTTTCATTTCTGTTTTTAATTGCATCTTAGTAAATTGGGTTAGTTGGCTAGCAACTAATTCCGCCCACTCTTCCAAAACCCGAGATTTTACTTGCTTTTATAAAATATAAAAATACAAAAGGAATCATCCCTCACCTCTAGACCTAGTTTAGGAGGCTTTCTAATCCTAGCATCAGTATTCCTGAGTTGAACGATCAATCCCTCGGTACTTGTCACTATACTATACTACAACGATCAGGTACACTGCCTGGTGGGGGTTGTAAGCTTCTCAAGATCCCTTGAGAGGTAAAACCTGGTGCGATTCCCACGTATCACCAATGCACCATATCTTGTTTCTGTTTCATTAACATTACTTTGCTTGTATATCTGTTCACTGGGCTTTTTAAGCTCAGCCGCATTTCTTTTCCTGTGGCAGGTTTTAGTGGGAAGCTGGGTTACGAGTAGAGAGTACTTTTGGACTTAGAAGACTATACCTTGATAGCTATCCTGGATTTGAGATGACTAGAAGTGATTTTATTATCAGACATAGTATTTATTTGTGGTTCTCATTTGTAAACCTTGTATTTCAGATTTTCCTTTGTAACCTTTGAAATTCATTTGTATTACTTGAGTTTTATGCTTGTGTTTGCTTTGATATGTCACCATAATGTAATACTTCTACCCTTATCGGGTTGGGGTGTTACAGACATCGGCTTTTCTAATTGGGTTTTGAAGATAAAGAAACTATAAAATGTTCAATCAAGCCCGGTGATGTGTGATACGATACTAAAATAAACCTCTAATTATGGCGATTGGTGATCGGCAGCCTGTGTAATCTTCCCTAACAATTCCTATTCAGGGTTCTGTTTAGGTTTGATTTCACTGCTTCTATTGTTTATCGTTTTCTTAAACCCTAATCTTTTTATCTCCAAATTATTTTATAACCAATCACCGTTTTTCGTTTTCATTGCAACCTAAATTCATATTGCATTTTCAAAAGAAGATCAAATCAATCAAATCTCCGAAACTGTTTTTGTGACTAATTTTTCGAATCACAATCGTGCTCGTGATTTATGGGAGCTTTGCAAAGTCTATGGATCAGTGTTTGATGTCTACATCCCACTCAAGAAATCAAAAGCGGGTAAACATTTTGCTTTCATACGTTTCATCAAAGTAAACAACTTGGAACGTTTGATAGAAAATATATGCACCATTTGGATCGGTAGCTTTCATCTGTATGAAAACATGGTTCGTTTTAATAGGGAATCTATACATAAGAGATCGTTTAACAATAGTAATATGAATCAAGTTAATGGTAGGGGATCTTTTCCAAAAACAATGCCTGCTAGAAATTCTAATGATAGTTTTGCATCAGTACTTAAAGCAGGAGTCCACAAAAAACCTAATACTTCGACTCCCACATTGGTTTTAGATGATTCATGCTTAATGGATCGTGATTTTGATAATTCTTTAATATGCCAAGTTAAAGAAGCCACTGCCATTCCTAATTTTCAAATCATTCTTTCTAAAGAGGGTTTTGATTCTTTTAAACTCACTTATCTTGGAGGTCTTTGGGTCCTCATTAAATTTGGTTCATGTGACATATTAGAGAAATTCCGCAACCATGTGGGCATCAATTCGTGGTTCTCTTCAATTAAACCTCCCATCAATACGTTTGTTTCTAATGAAAGAATCATTTGGATTTCTATTGAAGGACTTCCTTTAAATGCTTGGACCTGTGACACTTTTTTAGGATATTCTCAACCTGATCTTCCTACTGTTCTAAGTGTGTCCTATGGGAATCTCCTCCAACCTCAAATTTCCAAGATAAGGTAGGAAGACTAGTGAAAAAGGATAGGGGTGCTAAAGTATAGGATCGCTTCCTAAATAGGCTAGGCTCATTATTTGGTAAGTGCGATAAAGGATGTGTGGGTCTCCTAGGTAACATTGATCCTTCAGGAATAAAGAACCCTTAGGGATCAAATGTTTATGGGGAGTAATATTGGGGATGAAGGCAAAATGACGGGTAAAGTGATAAGAGCTAGTGGGGGATTATGTGATACTTTTTAGCATAAGATGCATTATCGGGAAAAGGTGAGAAACTTAGAGGGGCTAGTGAATTTATACTATTCCTAGAACCTTCCTAAGAAATAGGGAGATGTTTCAGGGTATACTCCAGAACATTTTTAGAGGGAAGAGCATTCTTCGCATGTATACTGATGGGGCGATAGTAGGATAGGGGGAAGTAGACATGATTATATAACAACCCGGTGGAAAACAACCTAAGTTACTTATAAAAATAGCAGTTTTGGGATATCTAATTAGGCTAACCTTTTGTACATAGTGTTTCGGAGAAAGGCAGTAGCACTGAGGACTTTCTTGTGTTTAGGAAAAGTAGTTGTAGTTTAGGTTTTGGCCTTGTTCTCTACAACTGAGGCTCTGATACCAATCTGTAACGCCCCCATTTTCACAGACTGCAACAGATGCTAGATCTGGGGTATTACTTCAGGGATCACAATCACAATATTAGAAAACGACTTGAAAAGAGACATTTTTAGAAAATGAGTTATCATTCATTTAAAATATCAGAGTTTTTATAAAAAAGAGGTCCCAAAATCTATGTAAAACATAGAGTTTGAATGATAACCGGTTCGAAAGTCCTCCAAGTTTAGTGCCACTCCGTGCCATAAGTTGCTCAGTTATTTAGGATACATGCTTAAAGAGTCAACTCAAAGGTTGAGTGATATTCATAGGTTTTAGTTTGAAATGGTTTAGTAGGCCATAGGCTACGTTGTTATATACCCATGTAATATAGGTAGAAACCGTATTTAAACAGTTTGTGTCAGTATTGTTTGATCAGTACAATACTGAGAAAAAAGTATTATTGCACTAAGCTCATGACACCGCATGTTAACATGTCTAGGTCATGGGGCACTGCAGACCAAACCATGACGGGACTTGATAAGGATTAACTTGCCAAGGTTAATCCTTTTAGTGTTCAAATATAGTGCTTATTGGTACCCGGTTGGGCCAAACCAATGGGAGTTGTCAGACTCCAAATAGATCTATTCACTATACTCACATTCACTCGCAAATGATTTTGGTTCATGATATTTTGTCATGTAATGATGGCATAGAACGTACTCGTGCAATAACCAAAGAAAAAGACTTATATTCGGTTTAAAGCATGTATCCCCCTCACATGGTTTGTAAAGCATTTAAAAAGTGAGGCTATGAAACTCACATGGGATTAGGGAAATGTGATTGAGATATTAGACGGCCTACTCACGCAACCTTGTGTAGTGTGTATGTCAAGTCTTATTGGGTTTGTCTAAGTTTTAATACTCTGTTTCTTAAGTAAGTATTCTTAGGGTTTACTAGATTTAGATATAATGCAACACCGTTCGGGCTATCATAATCTAGAGGTATGAAACCCCTCACATGATTCTCCCTAGTATTGTGTTATGTTGTTATTAGGTTTAGATATAAAATAACACCATTTGGGTCATCATAATTCAGAGGTATGAAACCCTCACATGAAGCTCCCTAGTATTGTGTTATGTTATTAAATACTAGACTTAAATATAACGTATCACCGTTCGGGCCATCAAATTCAGAGGTCATGTAGTAAACGTTTGAGAAGCCAGTGCACTTTAGTTCGTAAACCCAGCAAACTTTTGAAAACGAATACCCAAATGAAACCCCTCATATGAAGCTCCCTAGTATTGTGATACATTATATAAAAATGATAGTATTTTATTTATAAGAAAATACTTCATTTAAACATTTAAGTTTATGAATTGAAACTATTTGTAACACCCCCAAAATATCGCAACAGAAAGTAATATCATTGGGGTATTACTTATTAGTACAACAGTCATAATCATAGAAAACGACTCTAAATGAGACGTTTTTAAAAGTTTATCATTCGATCATAATAAAACATCAGAGTTACAAAGGGTCCCAAATAGTTTTAGAAAACATAAGGTATTAACAAAAAGGTTTTCAAGAGTTTATCGAATGATAACATAATGCAAGCCTTCAAAATATTCTCCGTGCGACTTCATTCTAGCCAAATACCTTAAGGACCTGAGATAAAACATGCTAAAAAAGTCAACACAAAGTTTGAGTGAATCCATAGAGTTTATATAAGCAGTTTATCACAATACATATCTGTTTGTAAAAAGGCAACATTGCAACAAATACAAAGTCATAATTATTATTGTACTAAGCTCATGACACCGAAGTTAAACGCGTCAATGGATATTCAAGAAGAATATAAATATGCCCTTTGTCAATAGGTAAGAGCCAATATACCGAGAATTTTACAAATATAGTGCACATGGCAGCCGCAACTCAGCATACCAATATGGGGAATGTCAGTCCAAAATAGATCTATTCATAGCATTCGTGTTTACATGCATATAATTAGCGGTTCACGATTAAAGGGACTTTCAGGCTATAGGGAAACACTTAGGCAATAATAATATCAGGAAAGCATACAATTTTAAAAGATTGTGATCGTAAGTAATTATAGTATGTATCTCCCCCACAGAGTTTGTAAAACAATTATAGTAAATTGGGGCTATGAACTCACCGTAACAAAAGTGAATATCAAGATGAAAGTAGAATGATGGGTAAACCGAGATGTCCTACGAGCAACCTAAAAATAACATGTTGCATCTTAGGAATTAAAAAAATAGAATATGAATGCAAGTAAGTATATTATATCAATCATGCAATTGTACATAGTATTTTTAAGGTTTATAAAATGACATGGACTAAAATTGACAAGTTGTGAAAGTGTTACGAGCCCTAATTTATATGTTGTCTGCGGTTCGGGTTTTATGTTATTTTTATACTCTAAATATTCTATTGTGTCGATATGTGATCAATTTGACCAAAAGATAATTTATCGGGTCTATTCCCGAAAGTCGGTCCTACCACTTTGGGTAGTGCGAAATTTATCAAGTTTTTAATAAAATCATAGTTTACCAAATTTTATGTTTATAAAATAGTTACATCAATATTATTGTTTTATAATTTTTATGGATATTAAAATATATTTGACTATTTTTTAGTAAATTTGAAAAGTAATATAATTTTTGGGTTAAGTACGGGTCTTGATAAAAAGTGGATATTCATTATAAAAAGTCCTGTTTCTCCTAAACCGTATGGAGTTATATTACAAATTTTATATTTTCGGAAAGGTTTTTAAGTGTGCTAACTATATTTGTCTGTCCCATTGTTCTAAAAATCAAATAACTTAAGAGAGATTACCATTCACCCTAATATGTCAAGTCTGATCGGGACAGCACCTAACCGTCCCACCATTTTTGCGATAAGTTGAGTTCCGTAACTCTTTTTAATGCGGGGTTTTTGGCTACGTTCAAGTTAAAGTATTACCTACATTTTATAAAACCGGACCGAGTCTCAGAAATGAATAGATCTATGAACTTTTTACGTTTAGAATCTGGTATGCATTTTCCAATAACTTTTGCCGTTTATTTTCTAATTAATTCATAGGGTATCGTCTCACGACCAAGCACCCAGAAAATCGAAGCTAAGAGATAGATCTATGTCACACCCCCAATTTACCGAACTTGCAGCGGAATGGAATACCTGGGGGTGTCTGTCATAGCACCACAGTTACAGTTACATTGAACGACCTAAAGTGTCATTTGGAAAAATACTACATTTGATCATTGAAATAATCCAGAGTTTACAAAATGAAGTCCCCAAAATGTGTTGCATGTTTATGAAAAACAAGTCATACTAGATCAAACGTTTACATGAGTGCATGAAATAATGATGAGACGCGTCGACCCCGCGACTCCAAGAAGGTCCAAATGCATGTCACATGAGCTACCTTAATAACCTGAAATACATTGCTAAAACGTCAACACGAATGTTGGTGAATTCCATAGGTTTGTAAAATGTAATGATGTCCGGCTACCACAAGTAAAAGTGCAAGATAAAAATCTCATGAAAGTTGTACAATAGACCTTAAGCTCATGGAACCGAAGCTATGACTGATGAAACTATGCCCCTCCCGAATGTCTTACCAGAACACTCGTAACTGATGTAACAGACATGAAATGCATCCGCTTCCTGTTGGTAATCACTACCACGGATGGAGGCGTCACCCTCGATAGATCTATCCACTCACTCTCGCTTACCGGCAAATTAACGGTCCATGATAATAAACAGGGGACTTTAACTGATTGGTAAGGCAACTTAAGCAATGTACATATGTTTGAATACTTGGGCTCGTAATAAAATGATTGATGCAATGTATTCCCCCTGTGGGATTTGAAAACAATCAAAAATGTTGAATTGAAAACGGGGTTATGAAAACTCAGCTTAACTGATGAAACTGTGATGAAGTGAAATGAACAACCATGAACATGTAATGAGCTGAAAAACAAGGCGCGCACACTAGCCGCAACCTAATATGAATGATGAACGATCTACTTTTTATCACAAACTGATGTTATGAATGTCCATGCACATGGTTTCCTATACCACTCTACTCTTTGAAAAACACTTGTTGTTATCAAAAATATATATTCCAAGACTTAGGAAAAATATGGCTATTAGAAAAATAAAACTAGTTGCAATATATATACTTATATATATCGTATGTACCAATGTTTGTGTTAAAATCCTCGGTTTGCAATCCTTGAAATAACGCCTTGTAATAATGAAAATATACTTGTAATAACTAATACATCATTAGTTATGAAATTGGGTACTTGGTTAATATTTCTAGAAAATCTAGAATTTAGTACGTAGTGTTATTATTATTTCTAAAAGCTGCCAATTATAGAGGATTTTTGCCGATATTGAAACGTGAATATCTTTGTCGTTATAAGTCCGTTTTACTTGTTCTTTATATCCACGGTTACGTCTTAGTATGTACTAATATATTTTGGAAAGCTTGGCTCCTCTGGGTTACGTCTAAAGCCTCTTTTTGACCGACGAAAAACGTCCAACAGCATGTATTTTTCCGGAAAATAGTTTTCGTCAATAAACTTGCAAAAATCATAACTTCTTCGTTATAAACTCTTTTTAATCCGTTCTTTCGCCTACGGATTCGTTTTTGAAAGTATTTTCTAAAATTTTTGCCAAAGTTTACTTTATGTTTACTGATTTTCCTGGATTTACAAAACTGGGACAGTAGGCTTATATACTTGTTACAAATCCATTTCCAAGGTTCAAAACTAGTTTCTACATCAACCAAAACTCTTGCAAACTTCACACAACTATACTAATCTTACCATACACCTTCTTAGGGTACCATGGGTTCCTAATGACTAGTAATCAAGTTAATTTAACAAGGGAACACCTAAATCACAATCTAGGGTTTGTATGTTTCAAAAGTCCTCAAAAATAAAGTGGTATAACTAGTATGAGCATGAAATTAAGCATGAATACCATCAGATATAAGTGTTAATTAAATGAAAACATGAAAATAAATTTGAATACTCACTTTGAAATTTTAGGTGATGAGATGATTAGAAACCTTGGATTACTTGTGTTTTTATGGTATGATTCTTGATTAGGCAAGCAAAATGAACAACTTTGATGCTTTATACTAAAAAAAATAATGGCTTGATCATGGATATTGGTGTTGGGTCGTGGGTTTTGGGGAAGGAGATGAGGTTTTGGTGTTTTATGATTATCAAGATTATGTATGATTTGGTTTAAGCGGTTTATGTAAATACTTGAATAAGTATATTGTATAAAAATGGTACATAAATGCACTAGGTTAATAAACTTTGTAAATTTTGCCTAGGAGAGGACTTATGGGCCGGTTCCATGGGGATGAGGGGGGGGGGGGGGGGGGTAGGGTAGTTTTGATTTAATTAGGAAATTAGTGTAAGGTTATGTGTATATTTGAGTTATTAGTTAAAATTGGGTACCGGGTTTAATAGAAATAAATGTTAACAAAGTTATTCGGGATGAAATAAAGTTGTAAATATGTTAAAAATATGTTGGGTACAATTACTGAGTGTTCGGGTGATTATTGTTTAGTTTTCACGAAAACCGTCGTAATATTCATAAGCTCACGTTATAAATAAAATAAATTTCCAAAATACTGGGTAAATGAATGTTATAACTTTTATGATGATAAAATGGATATAAAAATATGTCGGGACCATTGTGGGAATATTTAGATATATTCGTCGTGTATAAACCGGGTGTTAACGTTTATTATAAATACTTATAAGGAAAACGTTAAATGTATCAAATATATAAATTTGAAAATCCTAAGAGTGGTATAACATGTAAATGACCTACTGATGATATGCAGACTGTCTCTAGTCCATATGCAGTGTCCTTACTGATAATGAAATGAATTCGCACCTAAACCCATACGGTTACGCGAATTTGAATACCCGTAAACTAAATTTACGATGAAATGTGTAATGCAAGTGAATGATGAAATCTTTTCCGGAAATGAATAGTGTTCAGTGAATAGTAAAATTTCTGAATGCTTCTCGGAATGTCAAACTGACATAAAAAATGATGAATAGTGTTTCGATGAATAGTATTTGATGAATAGTGTTTTTCCAAAGTTCGGGAAATGACCTGAAATAGTGAGTTGTGACATTATTCCCCTCTAAAAGGGAACTTCGTCCCGAAGTTCAGTTTATGTTGGTTTCTGAAAACATATTGGTGAAAAGGTGATGATATT
Source organism: Artemisia argyi (assembly GCA_030686995.1). Classification (NCBI taxonomy): domain Eukaryota; kingdom Viridiplantae; phylum Streptophyta; class Magnoliopsida; order Asterales; family Asteraceae; genus Artemisia; species Artemisia argyi. The sequence goes on along the minus strand of CM060682.1, from coordinate 106,475,193 downwards.
CGAGAATTCTAGCGAACTCTAACGATAGGAATTCGACTCTGCTTCAGCTGTTCGACCACACGGTCCATGATTTCTATTGGTTCTCTTACAAGGTCTGAGATTGTCATTTGGGTTGGATTCCTTTCCAAATGGGATTATGAGTGACTAATCTGAAAATATGATAATACATGGTTGTGTACTCCTGTTGTTCTCTATCAAGGCTCAAGTCTGACAGCCACTAGGCCTACTCTGTCTGAAATATTACATGGTTCAGTGTATATCGGGTTTAACTTTCCAAGTGTTCTGAATGATATCATGCCTTTCCTAGGCAGAACTTTCAACATAATTCTGCCTACAAACTTGAAGTTTTAATGGTTTACAACTTATTGAACTTGTAACTGATTCTTGACTTGTAGAAAATCTCTGGTTATTTCATGAATGCCTACTAGACTAGTATGTTGGGCTATTTCTGAGTTTGGCCCATGAATAGATGGTCTGCGCTTCTTAATGTTTTAAATGTGATATTGGTAATATATACTGCTGAATTCTGCCAGAACTCAAGTTTGTACGCTAGTTGGTCGATTCTAAAATGAATCTTAAATGGTCCAATATGCTAAAGGTTCAACCTCTCTTGTTATCCAATTTGTATCATGCCAATCCAAGGCAATGTTTTAAACTTTATTTGTTCTCCCACTTGAATCTGGATGGTTTGTTGTTGAGGATACCCAATCCAAATGATGTGTGTTATGTACCAACCTAACTTCTGCCAGTTTCTCGCTGTTGGTGTGATAACTATTGTTGTAGATGAATTTGATTTATGTTAAGTGATTAGTCCAACCATTTCTAAGGTCAATCACTCATGCTCTGAGTATACTTTCCTATGTTTGAATTGTTCTCTCGGTTTGACCATCAGTCTGAGGATGATCGGTGATGTTTACATCTAAATGGGTTTCTAAAGGAAATCCTGAAATGATTACCTGATGTCCAAGGTGAATCGGTTTCCTTAACATGAATAACTGAAATGGGTACAATAAACCTTTGTGACTAATTCCACAACGTTCGGTCCTTCGAACTTGGCGTTATCTGAAAAGGATAGAATATAGGTAACAATTTGATTCCTTGTGTTTTGTTCCAACGGATGATAAGACATATGTCCTTCTTTGTCTATTGGGTTTGGTCTTCACTACTGAAGTTCGTGATTAATTTGTGATGTTCTTCCTAATTCCTTCATCATATATTCCAAATATTCTTTATTGTCAAGTCACAAATCCTAAATGCATAAGCGATGTTGTAGGGAAATTGGTTCTGGAAATTTGTCTCGCGATTGTGAGTCTTGGTTGAAATCTTTTTCTGAATAACGAATAAAAAAAATGGAGCAGATGATTTATTGAGTAATATTTTTTCCTGGTGATTCAAAATTTCAGTAGTTATGAAATAGAAAAAAAAATTCAAACATGTTGTGATTAAGACTGCTTACCAAAGTTTGATGTCTATGTATATTTCTCATTGTACAATAGTGTTGCTAAAGATTGACCAAAAAGGATCGTAGTTGTTCAAAATAGGAATTTCAGAAATCATTTTTCCACAAGGTATGTGATTTATGTAAACGCATCAACTTTATTTAAAAGTGAAAATACTAACAAGGATAAAATGGTAGAATAGGAAATGTTCGCTTAAATGCATCGATCTCTAACATTTAGTTCCTAAGGTTGAATAATGCCTACTAGTGGTTATCTGGTAGAACTACAAGCATAGGTATTTAGACTAACTTAAGTCCTGAAATGGTTTATCGTTATAATCGGGAAGGCAAAGGTATCACTTGATGTTGTGTCGATGAATGTCTATTCTGTTTTCCCATGTAGATGAGGAGATATGTTCTGGTTTGATCCCTTTCTTGGTATGAAGGTGAGGTTATCTGAAATATCTAGAGACATAATGCCTTAGAGGAATCTACATAGATATTCTTGATTCAAACAATTGTCCTTTATGAAAACTTACTGCAGGAAAGTTTATGTATGGATGAGGCCATGTTTAGATGAAATGCTCTACAGTCTCAATTAGAAGCTTGGTTTATTTCTATTGTGTTGTCCTGTGGACATTTATATTTAGTTCAATCCTGTAGCTTAGTCTAGCTAGTACTTTTAAATGATAGAATTTGACAACTAAGTCAGAGATGATGATTCGGATGGTCTCGCAGTATCTTAGGATTGTTGTTGAGTTATGAATTCTCTCACTATATACTTCTAGTCCTGGTTAGTAGTTCTATAATCCTTTCGTTGCTTCTATTGCATAGCGGAATCCTGCATGTAATTGATATGGAAAGTCTCTCCTGGGGAAGTCAATGGGAAAAATCCAACTTAATGGCTAAGTGAGTGACAGGTGGGGTAAGTATCCAGGGATAGTTCGGCAAAAGGGATGTTTATGAAAGAGTTCCTTTGTTTACAAAACTTTTAAATGAAGATTGTTATTAACAATCCTTTGAAAAGATAATTATTTTCTTCATGGCATAATCCTTCCTGAATTTTACATAGGTGATCAGGCTATGTACAATTGAGGACTAATGATGCGATGTTAGATTTTGTCAAAATATCATAACTTTTCTCAAAAGTTTTAGATCGTGTTCAACGCATTGTTATTAAAAATGATATCCTGATGTTTTCTTTCAAGTAACATGAAAATTGCCTCGCGTAATAATAGTAAATACTTGGTGTAATGACAGAAAATCAATTTATAGGATGGTAATAAAATAGCTTACTTCAGAAATTTTTTTCTGTAAAACAATTTCCCCATATGATAGTAAAATAGCTTGAATGGTGTATTGGATACGTGGGTGAATCTTGTCAAATGGTAATAGTCTACTAATTCGTCAAATACGAAATCAACCTAATCCCTGATAAGACAATGCTAAAATGTTGCGAAACGATTGAAGTCTGAGCAAATGGGGATAGTAAATGGAGTAAACGATGGTTCTGATTATCACCTAGGTAACAAAGGATAGATACTACATTGGATAGGAAAGTGCTTAATACAACTAGGTTATGTCATCGTACCAACGGTAAGTACAAAAGGAAAGATACAACCCTAAAGGGCTCGAACTACGGTTTATATATTGAAACAAAGCTCCTCCTGCTGAAGCATTGTTGTTATCCTTGATGTTGCTAATATCCTGACTGTTCTCTTTCAACAGCTCACGCTATTCCTCGAGCGATTTAGTCTTGATTCCAAGTTCCTGATTTTCCTTGTTCCTTAGCTCCGGGCAGTCCTTCCTGAAATGCCCTAAGTTTCCACATTTGAAGCAACTCCCTGGGGTCTTCTGATTTGTGAGTTTCCTACAGTCTTTAGTCCAATGACCCTGCTTCTTGCATACTCTACACGCTTTACTGCAATGACCTCGGTGATGTTGATTACACAGGTTGCAGTAAGGTAGCTTTCCAATATACTTTCTCTTTGTGTACGGTTCTGCCGCAAAGGCTCTATTCATTTCTTGTCATTTGGGTGATTGTTGAGCAGCATTGCAACCTAGATTGTTGTTCCACTTCCTTTTATTGTCACTATTGTTTCCTGATGTCTCGGCGTGAACTATGGGGTCCTTTGCCTCGATCGCCATTTTGATAGCTTCAGATATGGTATCGGGTTCCCATGCGATGACCAACATACGAATTTCATTTGAGAGTCCCCCAACGTACCTTTCAAGTTTCTTGCTTTCCGGTTCATCCATTGCAGAACCTAGTCGTGTTGATTCATAAAAATGAGTAGTGTACTCGTTAACATCATTTCCTACAATGGTAAAGTTTAGTGTTTCCTGTTCCTTTGCTCGTAATTCACTTCCTACACAAAATGTTATACCCATTATCCTTCTTAGTTTCTCCCAAGAGTGTGAGTAAGCAGCATCAACTCCCACCATCTTAATATGTTCGGTCCATCATTCCTGGGCGTGATCCTGAAAAGTGCATGTGGCGAACTTAACCTTGTCTTCTTTATGACAGTCGCCACATCGAAATATGGTTTCTATGTCTTCAAACCATTTGAGAAATTCCTTTGTGTTTCTAGTTCCGCTAAAGGAGAGAGGATTTCACCCCATAAATTCCACGTGAATAAGTTCCTTAGTGAGGGCGGTGGCTATGTTCTTGGCAATGACTTGTCCAACAGCAGCTTGCGTCATGTTTGTAGTGGTTTGCTTAAATCCCTCTTCATCAAATCATAAGTGACCATGAGGATATAGTTACTCAAAGTCATCATATTCACAACACATGAATATAATACATGAAAATTTTGGTCTACGTGAACCGATATCACAAATAGCACAACCATTTCTTACATAGTAGAGTCACACTTGATATATTTGTTTGTACAACAATCAAAAGACAACAAGCTCTTTAGACTATGTCCCACACTTTCTGTGGCTAGGATAATAGTAAAAGCTAGTGAGGATATACGTCTGGTCTAGGGACTTCCTGGTGTCCCTCTGTGTGAAATCAGGTTTGTGGCATCATAAGGTCAATATAGTCCTGAAGTCTGTTTGAAGTTGTGCATCGATCAAATCTCAAATAATGTAGGTTCTGAACCATTCCAGAAGAATCTGCGGATGTTCCTGTTGAGTCCGTGATATTGGTATTATCTACTAGGTGTCATCTAGTTCATGGCAAGTGGAAATGGAAAAGGAAAATGACAATGATGGTACTAGTGAATGGAATACTACCCTCTTTCGCGCTACCTCGCGACATCTAAGAGGTAAAACTGAAGTACGCACTGTGGGACGACCAATAGTGTAATAAGTAACTGATGGTGGTGATAGTACCTGAGTAGTAAGCGCCCTACTAGTGAAGGAAAGAAAACATATTATCTTCCTTGCAATAAGCATCCTAATAAGTCCATTAAGATTAATTCTGAATACACTACCAAAAGGCATTCTATGTACGGGTTGAATGATAGGAAAACCCTGTTCCTATGGCAAATCAATAGTACTAATGGTGGTGTAAGTGCAACTAGTGGTATAATGGTAGTGAAAGATGACAAGGCATCTTCAATGTCGGAATCCGATAAAAGGATGTCAGGGTGAGTATCTGAAGGCATGTCACTTATGAACCAGGTCAATAAAATGATATATATATATACAAATATAAGTATAAATAACTCGCACAGGGGATGCATGAAACAACATGTATCATGATTATGCACTTATGATGAAATGATGAGATGCTATGCTGATGTGGTTATAGTCTAGGGTCCAAGATACATCCTAGTTCGCTATAACCTTAGCTCTGATGCCAATCTGTCACACCCTCAATTTACCTGACTTGCAGCGGAATGGAATACCTGGGGGTGTCTGTCATAGCACCACAGTTACAGTTACATTGAACGACCTAAAGTGTCGTTTGGAAAAATACTGCATTTGATCATTGAAATAATCCAGAGTTTACAAAATGAGGTCCCTAAAATGTGTTGCATGTTTATGAAAAACAAGTCATACTAGATCAAACATTTACATAAGTGCATGAAATAATGATGAGACTCGTCGACCCCACGACTTCAAGAAGGTCTAAATGCATGTCACATGAGCTACCTTAATAACCTGAAATACATTGCTAAAACGTCAACACGAATATTGGTGAATTCCATAGGTTTGTAAAATGTAATGATGTACGGCCACCACAAGTAAAAGTGCAAGATAAAAATCTCATGAAAGTTGTACAATAGACCTTAAGCTATGGCACCGAAGCTATCACTGATGAAACTATGCCCCTCCCGAATGTCTTACCAGAACACTCGTAACTGATGTAACAGACATGAAATGCATCCGCTTCCTGTTGGTAATCACTACCACGGATGGAGGCGTCACCCTCGATAGATCTATCCACTCACTCTCGCTTACCGGCAAATTAACGGTCCATGATAATAAACAGGGGACTTTAACTGATTGGTAAGGCAACTTAAGCAATGTACATATGTTTGAATACTTGGGCTCGTAATAAAATGATTGATGCAATGTATTCCCCCAGTGGGATTTGAAAACAATCAAAAATGTTGAATTGAAAACGGGGCTATGAAAACTCACCTTAACTGATGAAACTATGATGAAGTGAAATAAACAACCATGAACATGTAATGAGCTGAAAAACAAGGCGCGCACACTAGCCGCAACCTAATATGAATGATGAACGATCTACTTTAGATCACAAACTGATGTTATGAATGTCCATGCATGTGTTTCCTATACCACTCTACTCTTTGAAAAACACTTGTTGTTATAAAAAATATATATTCCAAGACTTAGGAAAAATATGGATATTAGAAAAATAAAACTAGTTGCAATATATATACTTATATATATATCGTATGTACCAATGTTTGTGTTGAAATCCTCGGTTTGAAATCCTTGAAATAACGCCTTGTAATAATGAAAATATACTTGTAATCACTAATACATCATTAGTTATGAAATTGGGTACTTGGTTAATATTTCTAGAAAATCTAGTATTTAGTACGTAGTGTTATTATTATTTCTAAAAGCTGCCAATTATAGAGGATTTTTGCCGATATTGAAACGTGAATATCTTTGTCGTTATAAGTCCGTTTTACTTGTTCTTTATATCCACGGTTACGTCTTAGTATGTAGTAATATATTTTGGAAAGATTGGATCCTCCGGGTTACGTCTAAAGCCTCTTTTTGACCGACGAAAAACGTCCAACAGCTTGTATTTTTCCGGAAAATAGTTTTCGTCAATAAACTTGAAAAAATCATAACTTCTTCGTTATAAACTCTTTTTAATCCGTTCTTTCGCCTACGGATTCGTTTTTGAAAGTATTTTCTAAAAATTTTGCCAAAGTTTACTTTATGTTTACTGATTTTCCTGGATTTACAAAAATGGGACAGTAGGCTTATATACTTGTTACAAATCCATTTCCAAGGTTCAAAACTAGTTTCTACATCAACCAAAACTCTTGCAAACTTCACAAAACTATACTAATCTTACCATACACCTTTTTAGGGTGCCATGGGTTCCTAATGACTAGTAATCAAGTTAATTTAACAAGGGAACACCTAAATCACAATCTAGGGTTTGTATGTTTCAAAAGTCTTCAAAAATAAAGTGGTATAACTAGTATGAGCATGAAATTAAGCATGAATACCATGAGATATAAGTGTTAATTAGATGAAAACATGAAAATAAATTTGAATACTCACTTTGAAATTTTAGGTGATGAGATGATTAGAATCCTTGGATTACTTGTGTTTTTATGGTATGATTCTTGATTAGGCAAGCAAAATGAACAACTTTGATGCTTTGTAGTAAGAAAAATAATGGCTTGTTCATGGATATTGGTGTTGGGTCGTGGGTTTTGGGGAAGGAGATGAGGTTTTGGTGTTTTATGATTATCAAGATTATGTATGATTTGGTTTAAGTGGTTTATGTAAATACTTGAATAAGTATATAGTATAAAAATGGTACATAAATGCACTAGGTTAATAAACGTTGTAAATCTTGCCTAGGAGAGGACTTATGGGCCGGTTCCATGGGGATGAGGGGGGGGGGGGGGGTAGGGTAGTTTTGATTTAATTAGGAAATTAGTGTAAGGTTATGTGTATATTTGAGTTATTAGTTAAAATCGGGTACCGGGTTTAATAGAAATAAATGTTAACAAAGTTATTGGGGATAAAATAAAATTGTAAATATGTTAAAAATATGTTGGGTACAATTGCTGAGTGTTCGGGTGATTATTGTTTAATTTTCACGAAAACCGTCGTAATATTCATAAGCTCACGTTATAAATAAAATAAATTTCCAAAATACTGGGTAAATGAATGTTATAACTTTTATGATGATAAAATGGATATAAAAATATGTCGGGACCATTGTGGGAATATTTAGATATATTCGTCGTGTATAAACCGGGTGTTAACGTTTATTATAAATACTTATAAGGAAAACGTTAAATGTATCAAATATATAAATTTGAAAAACCTAAGAGTGGTATAACATGTAAATGACCTACTGATGATATGCAGACTGTCTCTAGTCCGTACGCAGTGTCCTTACTGATAATGAAATGAATTCGCACCTAAACCCATACGGTTACGCGAATTTGAATACCCGTAAACTAAATTTACGATGAAATGTGTAATGCAAGTGAATGATGAAATCTTTTCCGGAAATGAATAGTGTTCAGTGAATAGTAAAATTTCTGAATGCTTCTCGGAATGTCAAACTGACACCAAAAATGATGAATAGTAAACTGATGAATAGTGTTTTGATGAATAGTGTTTTTCCAAAGTTCGGGAAATGACCTGAAATGGTGAGTTGTGACAATCTACAAGCCTATATTTTTATTTTACTTCTAAAGTCCACTAATTTATGCAGTTATTTATGAAAACAGTCCCTTGTTAGAAAAGTATTTGCAAACTTAGTCCCAATCATAGTTTTTGGTAATTTAGGCTATGTACAATGCATAAATTCATATAATTACCATATAAAACATGAAAATGTATGAAATGACATATATATCAGTAGTGAAAAGGAGAAATTTTGCGTGGTTGGTTCCTTACAAGGATTGATGAATGAAAATAATGAATCAAGAACAAGAACACTAGTCTTAACAACCATCGATCAACACTCTAGTTCCCAACCTTTACCCAAACTTGATTTCACCTTTTCTTAACCTTGATTTAACACCTAAGATCAGATGCAAGAAATCTTTTTACTTCAGCCCCTAACCACTTAATAAGATGGTGATTGATGGTCTTTTAATGGAGAATCAAATCAAGAATCAAGACTCGAACACCAAGGCGTTTGAGAATAACACTTGATTTTTATATCAAAATCAAAATTTTAGATGATTTAAGGGTGTTTTGATGAATCGTACAAGAGGAGGACACACAAGAAAAAGAAAATGATTTTGGATAAAAAGAATGTGTATGTTAACTAGTTGATGGATGCATGAAAAATCAAGATGACATGTGTACTATACTTATGTTAGAATTTGACAACACAACACCACCACATGGATGTAGTACTGTTTTGAGTGGAGAGTGTAAGGATTTATTAAATTTTGTGTTATTTGGTTTAAAGTGTGTATTATTTAGTGTATAGTTTGATCCCGGTAATTACTAACACTAAGCCTTTAAGTCACGAAAATTAAAACTGAGTAACGTAAAAGTATAAAGCTTGTAAAAATGTTAAAACTTATCAACATAACCCATTTTAATATTTACGATAAGTCATGAGTTTTTGGAGTGTTTAAACATTGTTAAAACATTAAAATGTATTTTAAATACACATAAACGTAAAAGGTGCAAAGTTTATATAAAAATGAAAAAAGTAAAAGTGAACTTGTAAATATTTATTTGAGGTAATTAAAATTTATAAAATATGTAGACTGGGCAAAGTCTGGAGTTTGTCTAAGTTTAATGTACGTTTAACGACGTAAGCGGAATAATCTATTTAGTTATTCGCAAGAGTAAATTTACTTATAATAAAAATATTAAGTAAAATTAAAAAACTAAATAATAACCTCAAAATTGTGAATTGTTACACTATTTACCCTAAGTTTATAAACTTTTACAAAACTAGTCCTTAATGTTAATAACTATATATATACTTATCCCTAGACTCTAAAACTTCACATAATAGGTCCTTATACTTATAACTTCCAAAAAATGGCAAAAAAATCCCTTAGACCTAATAGTTTCATAAAGTTACAATATATACCCCTATGCATGGAAAACTTTGCAAAACTAGTCCTAAAACCATGCAAACTATATTTTTATGAAACAAAAGAGTTGCTAAACTTATGAATTATTAATATAGGATTATTTAAGTAATCTAGACCAGATTATAGCTTATGATAAAATCTTATAGCATATAAACATCAATTCGACTCATATTAGGGTTTTAAAATGAAAATGAGCATGTTCTAGTGATCAAGGGTTAGGAAAAAGTTCTAATATGATCTAAGGCAGCTAATAACTATCCTAGGACAGTAAGAGAGCTTATGGAACTAGTTTGGAGGCTTACGTGGTCAAAAGTGAGCTTAACAAGGGTTTTAGGGGCATTTAGGGTTTTCTCAACTAGTTTCTACTTTGACAAGGATTCAAGGCTTAGTGTTCTCGACTTCTTGGCTTCCTATGGACCTTATACTACTGCTAGGACTTAGAGATTTGAGATGGAGAAGTGAAATGGGATGGTTTGGAAAGAAATGGAGGTCGAGGGGTATTTATAGGGTACAGTTGGAGTTTTCTCCAAGTTATGGTTGGTGTGGTGTCATGAGGATGGGGAGGTGACTAAGGACTGCTAGAGGTGACTAAGAGAGGCTAGGGGAACGCTAGATGCGGTGGTAGGGTGTTTGTGGTGGTAAATGGCCTAAAATGACAAGTAGGTTATAAGTAGGTGCATAATTACGTGTAAGCTACTATGGAGGTGATAGGGTGATTGCTTAGGGTGACAAAGAGCTGCATAAGCTGCCTTGTAGGTTGCTAGAGGTGCTTGAGGTCCTTAAGGTGCTTAAGGTGCTAGTTTAGTCTTAGGTTTAAGCTTAATCTAAGTTTAGGGTTAAGTTTAGGATTAGGGTTTTAGATTAAGGATTAGTACTTAGATTAGGGTCCTAAGAGTTATTAGTGACTAATATTAAGGTTTAGGGATCATGTACTAAGTGGTTGTAGCTTATACTAAAGAATCGGGAAGGTTTAGATCTAGTTTCGGGGCCTAAATGACCTAATTAGGGTTTTGTGCTTAAAGGACTTGTACCTAAGCTCTAAGGATTTGTACTACGGTTTAGGGGGATTAAGATATCCTAAATTTTCTAAGGTAACCTATACGTAAGCCTTGAACACTTTCAAACTAGTTTGGATAAGAAATTAGGGTTTTTGAAATAACCATAAACACATAGGGCTTGTTTAGGGTTTGTGATTGATATAGTATACTAGAGTCTGAGTTGTCAAAATCGCGCCTAAGTCGCGCCTAGGCGCGCCTCGGAGCTAGGTTCTAGACTTTGTGCTTTTGTCAGATCGAGGCTCACGACATGCATGAATCCCACAAAAAGCGCGTGCCTTGGGGCTTTTAGCGCCTTTGCGCCTTGGGGCTTTTTGCGCCTAGAAGAAGTAACTGTCTTTTTTTTTTCTTTTTTTTTCTTTTTTTCTTTTTTTTTTTAATATTAAGATTAGATACATGGGCCTTTTAAGTTATAGGGTGAGTATTTGTATGATCTGTAAATTATTAATTTTATGTTTATTTATTGAAATTTTCTTTAAGAAGTTACTTTGTTTCATTAAGTATTTTCTTTACGACATATTTTCATGAAAATATGGCATTGTGCCTTGAATATTAATATGTTGCTTGCTTGATATTTTGGGTTAAATTGTGATTTTTGTTATATGTAAGCTACAAGTGTAGGACACAAGCATATTTAGTCTAATATGGATTTTAATTTCTATATAGTTCATCGAGCCAAAGAGTTGATCCGTTTTAGAAGTGACAACTAATCCATTTTAATATTTATAATGGCAATATGTGTCATGCAATAAGTATTTTAATGTTATTTTGTGTTATTTAAGCTACATAAATGGTCATATATGTTATAAAAAAACTTAATATTTTTAGTGCGCCTCGCATTCATGAATCCCGAGTCTTGGAATGCGCCTCGACTCGAGGCTCTTTGCCCCCCTTTGCGCCTTAGTGCGCCTTGAGCATTTCAGAACACTGACTAGAGTTATAGAATACTTAGTAAAATGATGTTTAAAACTTAGACTTGACATACTAGGAGGTTTATAAGGTATAAACGTAGAGATATTTGGCATTAATGGTTGCGTAAGCACGTCTAGGGGTTATGTAAGCTAGTTAACATAGTGGGAAATGAAATGAAGCAAATATTTTACCTGGAAAATACCATATATAGATATTGTAGTGGGAATAACCTTAATAAAAATTATGGGTTGTTACACTTTCACCCCCTAAGAGAAAATCTTGTCCCGAGATTTGGTAGAAGTGATCCTAAAGAAATCTAGAGACTTATTAGGAAGGTAGCAAGGGAAGGGATTTGTTTTGTACAAACGAATTGGAGGGAAATTTTTTGTACGATTGCTATATACTCAGATCCACTCATTTATAATTTGTCACTTACAAATAGAGACGTCCCAATCCTTTGTAAGTAAGAACTGATAAACTTATGGTTCAGTTGTTTATAATTTCCTTATTAAAATGAAGAAGCATCCTAATTCATTTTAATAAGATGATTATAAATCAACCTCAAGTAATATCGGCTAAGGTATGGTGTGAAAGTGATGATAAGTAGAAAAATGATTCTTATGATTTTTCTCAAAATCATAAAGGGTGGTGAAAAAAGTGATGTCCTAAAATGAGGTGTTAGTAATACTTTTGCTATCAGATTAGCCAAAATATGGGTGGGGTGCACTTACGTGGGTTAAAAGTGCGGGGTCAGTGTTCTAACTCAGAGTTGAATATAAAGGAATCGATAAGATTGACATACTATGTCAAGCTTCAATATCATCTAGGATGATGTTTTACTAAGGGTAGATTTGTGAAGAATAGGGTATTTGGGAAAGTTTTGGAGAACATTGTGAAACTTACAATGTTTTGAGGAAAGGTTTAGAGATCACGGGGATTGTGGGTTACAGGCCCATTGGCTATACATGGGTTATCAACATTAGTCATGTTAGTAACTCGGGTTTCTAGTACTGTAGTACTACTATCAGCAACTAGTTGCCGGATGGCACCCTGAGTCATGGCTTTGCAAGATAACACGGGATTAGAAGGATAATATAATAAGCCGATAATAATGAGGATTATGAGATTCGACATAGATATTCTTACAAGTTCTAAAAATATAGAATCTTGTGGAATGAAAGGAGATTAGAGGATACAAGTTCTAATGCTTAGAACGTTGTTGGACGATGGGAGGATTGGGTGTAATGGTAGAGCAGGGTATAATATAAAGTTAGGATATAATGGAGGCTTAATGTAGAATAGGAATTCTCATCATCAGTATCATATGAGATGATAGGGTGAGTGATTTAATAGGAGGCATAATGTTTCTAGGGAGTGTAAGAAAATAGAGTACGTGAATAGTTGTAATACATGACATAGGTTAGACGACCATGATGCCATGAAACAACAAGAGATGAAATCACAACTGCATAAGGTCATAAATAACTTTCAATACTCAAAGTTTGACAAGTGTCGCTATTTATGTCATATGTCTCATAGTTGGATTTGACACAGAAACCGAAAGGATAGGGATTTTAGGCAAATTGCCCGGTAGGTAAGGGAGGAAATTAGTGGAGAAGGAAAAATAGGGAATAGATTTGTTTCTCAGTGCCCACTTTATCAACACTTACTAAGTATCTAAAGGGTGATATCCTAGGGTTATCCTTAAAATGCTTAAAGTTCAAAAACAACTATTTCTATGAGATGATTCTCTATCTTATAAGGTTTTGGGTTTGGAACTAAGGTATTGAAACTATCTAGCATGGATAATTATGGGTTGTAAGTAATACATATCCTTTAGTATTACTTTGCGGGATTGAACGGGATCTAAGATGGGTTATAACAAGTATCCAACTTGTTGGGTTTCTTAGAAGCTAATTCAATCTCTAGAGGTGGTGGTAGGGTTCGGAATGACTTAAGATAATCTAGTAAGGGAATAGTGTAATAAATCATTGTATATATGTGGATATCTACACGTGTATGTCTAAGTTTAGGTATAACATATATGTGTAATAAATCATTGTATATCTGTGGATATCTATACGTGTATGTTCTATATGCCCGTTTATGATCTTCTGTGTGTATATAGATGTTTTGTATGTAGGTATACAGATATGTATATGTGTGAACGTGTAACTATAGCAAAATATAAAAGAAAACGCTTATGTTTGTGCGAAATTCATCGGTAATTTCCCACGGATTACCTATCAATTTGTTAAATTCATGGGAAATTTGTGTGTAATTACCCACGGATTTCCCACAAAGAATAGAGTTTTATGTTTGTTGTTAGGTCACCATTTAGTAAACACAAGCACAATAATGATAGAAATGAGATGAGAATGAGAATGGGATGATTATGAGAATTTAGAGAATTAGAATTGCAAGAGTTTCCTTAATATTTCACATAACCAACCAAGTATTACATAGACCTAAGCATGATATATATAGGTAAGGAGCTAGGGCAACATCCTACTCCTTCCCTTTCTTACAAACGTGTGGGCTTAAAAGCCCATGGACCATATGAAACAATAACATAAATGTAAATTAAGCAACCTATTATTACAAATGACCGAGACTTGATAAAATAGTAAAACTTAGGTTCCAACAATCTCCCCCTAAGGGTCGGTCATCATGGTTGCTTGACGTCTTCGTCTTAATCTTTGACTTTCATAGCTTTAGACGTCTTCAGAAATGATTAGAATAATAATGGATATACTTTGCTCTTTGTCTTTGTTCTTTGATGAAGTTGTAGTGATTATGTTATGAAGTAATCTGCCGTTCGTCACTCCTGCGTCAGTGGTGGTTGTCCGCCATTCCAACATACTCATACATCTTTGGACATAGACTTTCACTTACAAGAAGTTCCTTTTCATGCATTGAGATCTTTGTCTTTATACTTTGTAGATTCATCTTATTGGCGTTGAATCTTTCTTTGAACTTTGTGTTGCTAAGATCTTTGGGGAAGCTTTCTTTGACTTCAAGATGTATGTATGAGCATGTTGGAATCTACGATCATGGAAGTGAGATACCTGCGAGTAAACAGTTAGCAATAAAACAACCGATACTTACGGATAAGGAATTAGAGCTCATCAACAGCATATTGTGAAGACTCCTTCTAATCCTTATCCAGGCCGTTCCCATATCAGATACTCCCGAAGGAGCTTACGAGACCTACTAAGTAGCTCAATGACTGGGTGAGTCGCTGGGGATCACTCCACGACTGTAGACCGCTATGGAACCACCGCAAACACTAAGCGTAACCCTTGTGGGGTTATCGAAGTGACCTGCTGTCAGGGCTGTTTGATGTTGACCCTGGCAGGATTTCCGTTCAATCATTGAGAAATACATAAGTAATCCTCTCATAAACGTTCTCGGCAGATTGCTAAGATCTGCGAAGGACTCGATAATTTACAACTGATGCCCATTGATGTAGAACACCAGTTGTAGAAATACTAAGTGTTCCTAAGAGATCTTTGATGTATCTCAAGGCTCTAGACTCTATAAGTGCACACCTAGGTTTCTTATGCGGAGACTGGGGAGGAGTCACCTTCTTCAATATCAACCGTCTCTAAGAGATAGGTCGATAGGTTACGTGGGTTCCCCGTGAGAATGAAACAAGCTCTTTTAAGAGAACTTGAGTGGTTAAGAAGGTTTAGTGCATTGCGTCACTGGGTCCATGACGACTTAATCTTCAATACCGGTGTTGTCTTTTGCAACAACCAGTAGCATACGTATTGAACCCGGTGTCTGCCCTAAGGTTGAACATATGGAGGGCTATTTCTTTTCACCCTTTACTTTGCTTTTCTTTTTAATTCTTCAACTCCTTCTTTCCCTTTCATTCATTTCTCCTTTTTTCGTATCATACCTAAGGACTTCTAATTCTAACTATTGGAGATGTCCTTGGGTAGATCCCTCCGGCTCTGGCGGATCATAGGACGGATATTCCTATCTTAATCACCTTATAACTCCGACAGTAGCCAAGAAACCTTTGATTGAAAATCTCTCAAAGTGTTTGTGATAATCAAATATTTTGGTTAACACTTTGAGAGTTTTGCGTACACTTTTGAAGGGCTCCCCCTGCACATGTGCTCATAAGTGTTTAAATAAATTTGCACATGCGGGAGGAGCAAGCACTTTTGAACTGATCCACTTTCCGTGAACAAGACCGATTCGAGACACGCTTACATCACTAGTTAAACTAGCTTGAAGTTATTACCCGGCCTGATCAAGTTCACAGAAAGTTTCTCGAGACGGTACATTTCTACTAAGACATATCCTTTTCGAGACACACTTACGTGGTTAGATAAAGAGATACATTGTCAGCTTTTAGTTGACAACTAGCTCTAGTAACTAACTTGATGTTATTACCCGTCGAGGATAAGTCTTTTCGATATTACTAACATTTATTGTCTCGTCAATTCCTGGGTGAATACTGAGTCTAGCTCGCACATGATACAACTTTAAGCTTTGACTTCGTATATTTTAATCACTTTTCCGTTTTCTCCCCCTCAAAAATAGCATATAAAATGGTGTTTTTGACAAACTTTAGATTAAAATATGCCTTTTGAGTCTTATGGGGAGATTCACCAAAAACTTTAGATTTTGAACAAAGTATTATGTTTTGACAAGTGCTCCCCCTCAACAAGTGATTAGGTCTCATTGAGGTGAAATACTTGTCCTTTTGAGCAGAATTGTGAAAAATCATAAATGTTTGATTAATTCTACTCAAAAGTAAGAAGCCTTCGCTCCTTAAATTAGGATTGAGGCACTGAAGCGTACCTCAGGGTCCTTTCTTTACAAGTTCGGGTTGTGCACTGTAATGCGTGCACAAGCCATAGTGAAATTCAATCAAATGAAACAAATGATATTGAAAAGAAATAACCAAATGTACCATGTTAATCTTTGTCAGGAAGTGGAGCGTCAAAGTCAGTGAACTTGGGTTCTGGTCTTTCGAAGTTTCTGACAGGAAACGAAGGTCTGGCACCGATATAGCTCTCCAGTCTTCTGATCTGTTCCCGTCGACATAACCTTTCTTCAATCTTTAAGACAAAGTTACGAACTTGTCTTCTTGTGCTGGATTTCCATCTAGGTTGTTCCCCCTTAGCTATCTTTTGGCGATCATCATTCAACCGTTTGACAAGCCCATCACGAACAGATTTGAGTGTAACATCACAAAATTTGTGTACCTCATCAAACCTCATGAAACTTTGTAGCTTTTTGCTGTTGATGTAGGTGAAGCCAAAAGGTTCTTGGTTGAGAGTAAACTGTGGTGTTTGATAGATACCATCAAAGTAGAATTGTGGCTTTGTCAAATTGATCTTCTGTTGGTAACTTTCCACTCCAAGCTGAAGATCTTCCACTCTTTCTTGAACAATCAAACGTCGGATGTAAAGAAGTAGTGACGCCATGAAGTTGTACTGTACATCTCTATCGAATCCACGCATTCTGTTTTGAACCTTTTCGAGATACATGTCTTCGATGTCATTGAGATTAAGGTCGGGAAAGTCTGCTTCAGAGAACTTGTACTTCTTTTCATCTTGTCGTTTAACAACAATTTCACGCATGAATAAGTAGTTAAACCGTTTCGACTGTTGAATCTCCAAGATAGCGATGATCTTTGATTTCCGCTTCACATTTTCCAATGATTTCTCTCCTAATCTGCTTGTATAGCCGAGACGACGACGTTCAGGCCAATGTTGAATTCCGTGTAGAGCATCTCTGTCGTAAGCTACGATGGAGTTGCTGAATACACGAGTAGTTTCTTCAATAGCAGGAATTTCATATCGTGCGGCTGGTACTGAGATTGTGAGTGAGGAAGCATATTTCGTCTTGGATGTTTCCTGAGTGAGCTGGATGTTACGAAGATCTTTGTTGAAGAAGAAGCTGTAAGGTATCTTGGGTTTGTCTGGAAATCCTTTCAATGGTAATGGTTTGGTCCAGTCAGTGAAGTAAGGTTTTTCATGATTCTTGGAACTGAGATCGATATTCACTTCTGGATTTAGCCAGTCAAAGTCGGCAGACATTGCACTAGCTATATTCTGCATATGATATTCGTATTCGACTTTGTTTCCAGATCTTTTCTTGAGGAATTCTTGTGCATCCCTATTGATTCTTCTGAGCTCTGCCTTTGTAAGTTTGTCGATCTGAAGATCCTTCATAATGACTTGGGTAAACTGTAGAGTGTTACCAGGAAGTGGTTCTTCTTCTTCGAGAGGAGGTTGAGCTTGAACCATTTCTGTCAGCCAATCATTTTGAGGAGTGTCATCATTGTCTAGCCATGAATGACGACTTTTCTTCTTTGATTTCTTTGACTTGGATGTAGCATCTTTGTCTTTAGCCTTGGATGGTGACGATGGTCCAGCATGAGAATCAGGAATAGGTGGAGCACGATAATCGGTGTCAGGTTGACCCTGGTGGTCATCTGTAGGTTCCATGAATGTTTCCTCTTCGTCAGTTTGACCTTGACCCGTAGCTGAGGTGTGTTGTTGATTTCCAGGAGTGGTGGAGTCCTTTAGTGGTTGTAGAGAGGATGAAGGACCTGTTCCAGACTTAGGTTTCTTGCCTTTAGAGTTTGGGTCAGGATCGTCATCTTTTCTTGTCCGTTTTCGGGTTCCAACAGCATCTTTGCATGACTCCTTTGATATGTAAGCCACCATAGCATCATACAGTGCTTTTTCTTCTGCAGTCTGTGTGGGTTTGGAGGCAATGTTGTCAAAGAGTTTGGCAAGCATGTCATTGAAGGACAATTCAGGGACTGTTTGTCACAACCCACAATTTCAGGTCATTTTTCCCAACTTTGCCATTTTACTATTCACAAATTACTATTCATTGATCACTATTCATCGTTTTACTATTCATCGTTTTTGAGGTCAATTTGACATTCCGAGACACCTTCAGAAATTTTACTATTCACTTGACACTATTCATTTCCGAGAGAAAGTCACTATTCACGTGCATTATTCATGTCATCGTAAATTTAGTTTACGAGTGTTCAAATTCGCGTAACCGTATTGGTTCAGGAGCGAATTCATGCGTTATTGTCAGGGACATTTCGTACGGACTAGAAATAGTCGACATATCATTACTAGGGCACTTGCATACTATTCCACTCGTAGGGTATTCAAAATCATATTTTTAATATAATTAACGATTTACGTATGTTTATTTTGAATAAACACTAATACGCGAACTATAAATGTGACTAACACGTCCAACACTCTCAACTATGATCCCAATATATTTTTATATTCATTTTTATAATATAAAAATTTTAATATTAATTTACCCGGTATTTTGGATATTTATTTTAATTATTAACTTAAGATTTCTAAAACTTCGACGGTTTTCGTGGAAATTAAATTATAATTATCTAAACACCCAATAATTTTATCCAACCTATTTTTATAATTTTTATAACTTTATTATGACCCGGTTAACTCCGTTAAAATTTATTTTTAGTTAACCCGGTACCCGGTACAATTTAAAACTACCAAATACACAACAATAATACATTTTTATCACCAAAAGTCTTACACTTTCCCCCCCTTGACTTTTGCCGCCCCCCCCCCCCCCCCTCTCCAATCTCTTACAATTTTCACTTACATACACTTTGTTCATTAATGCTTGTTACTAACCAATTTATTTATAATATATTTTCAATAATACAAGTATACTTTACCAAGACTTTTTCTTTCATTTGCAACTAGTAAAAAAATTTCATATTCTCTCTTTCTCTTCTCATATAAACGGCCAAGAACAAGAGCAAGAAGGAACCAAGATTTTTCAAAGATCAAAGTGTTAATATTGTTTTTATAGCATCCTTGTTAGAGTTTTGAAATAAAAACTCAAGGATTATTAGGTTTTAATCATCTTAACTCCACTAATCTTACAAGTAAGTTACTAAACTCATTTCATCATTTTTTACAAAAGTTATTACTATATTTATTCATGTTTCTTGCAAGATCTCATACATGCATTAACTTATACCACTTTATTTTTGTAACCTTTTGATCATATGAGCCCTAGAGTGATTCTTGGTTAGATCCTTGTTAGATCTACTTGGTTTTGGTGATTAGGAACCCATGACACCCTAAGAAGGTGTATGGTAGGATTAGATTAGTTTTGTGGTGTTTGAGAGTGGATTGATGGATGATGGAACTAGTTTGGAGACTTGAAAATGGTTTTTGAAACTTTTAATATACCTACTGTCCCTATTTTAATTTCGTGGGAAAATCAGTGGGTGATGGGTAATTTTTGACCAAAGATTTAGAAAATACATTCAAAAACGAAACTTTGGGCGAAAGAACGGATTAAAACGAGTTTATAACGAAGGAGTTATGATTTTTGCAAATTTAACGACGAAAACTACTTTTCAGAAAACTGCTTGCTGTTTGGCAGAATACGACGGGTAATTTGAGGTTTTAAACGTAACTTTAAAGAGCCGAGTTGTCTAAATTATACTAGTATACTCAAAGACGAATCCGTGGACATAAAGAACAAGGAAAACGAGCCTAAAACGACCGAGTTATACCCGTTTTAACATTGTCAAAACGATATTTATATTTTTGGTCACAAATAGAAATAACAACGTACGTACTAAATGGTATATTTTCTAGAAACGTACTAATGACTATTTTCTTAACAAACGAATACATACGACTCGAGGGAATATTTATACGACATGACGACGTCATTCTAAGGCTTTGATACGAGGTTCATAACGCTAACTTTTTCGTACGAGTTAATATAACAAGTTATATACTTCTTTAAATGGGATTATTTTTCCTAAGTATGGAAACCATTTTTCTACGACGATAACTAGTATTTTCAAATTACGAGTGGTATGAGTATCATGTGCATGTGCATTCACTTCATTACGGCTTGATCTAAGTTAGATCATGATTATTCATTTAGGTTGCGGATAGTACTCGCGCCTCATTGTTCCGACTACTTTTACCTCATTGCACCATCTTTGTACCTTCATTTCGAGGTGAGTTTTCATAGCCCCGTTTTTAGTACTTATTTGATTTTAAATCCCACGGGGGAGAATACATTGCACTATGATTTTTGTACATGCCCAAGTATTAAATTCCGTACATTGCTTAAGTTGCTAGTACTACCACTGCAAGTCCCCTTTATTATCATGAACCGTTAATTATATTGCCAAGCGAGAGTGTGTGGATAGATCTATCGAGGGTGACTCCTCCATTCGTGTTTGGGTTGCTCCATAAGGAAAACGAATGCATTTCATGTCTAATATAGTACGAGTGTCTGGTAAACACTCCTTTGGGGCATATTTTAGTACGTCTAGCTTCGGTGTCATGAGCTTAAGAGACAATGTAAACTTTTTGACAATATGTCACTTTACTATATACTGGTGGCTTATGTACTTACGAATTACTTATAAACCTATGATTATTCACCAACTTTATGTTGACCGTTTTTCGCAATGTATTTCTCAGGTAACTAAGGCATATCCTCATGGCATTGCATGGAGTCACTTTGTATATCAAGGATGACGCGTCACTTTTGGATTTCATGCACTTTGAACTATCGTTTGATTGTACTAAACTTGTTTCCTTAAACCTTTTCCAACTTTTGGGACCTATGTCTTTATAACTCTGAATATTTTGAATGAATCAAACGATGTATTTTATAAACGACACTTTAGGTCGTTCAATATTTCCTTGCTTGCGTGCTATGATCCGTTACACCCTCAGGTATTCCATTCCGCTGCCATTCAGGTATTTTGGGGGTGTTACAGATTGGTACCAGAGCTAAGGTTATAGCGAACTAGGTTGCATCATTGACCCTAGACTATAACCACACTATCATAGCATATCATCATTTCATCATAAGTGCATATTTACTTATTTCTAGGCAATGCCATTATGAGAGTTATTTATTTTATTTCACCTTGATTATCACAGAATCATGTCTTCGAATTCCAACACTGTTGTACTTTACACTATATCCGATTCTGATGATGAGGGCTCTATGTCCTCTACTGCTGTTTCACCACTTGTTTCTCCTACACCTGAGTTGCCACTCTTGGCATCTGATGGTGACACCGAGCCTTTCGAGGAGGAGGAGACGGCTCCTACTCCCCATGTCCATCCTACTATACCTACTGACATACCATCATCACCTACTACTACTATCCATTCAGAGCCGAGACTTATGTTCCCTAGGGATAAGACTGTTCAGGGCCCTAGGAAGAGAGTTCGTATTGCTACATGTACTTATAGGAGTCTCCCTAGTCCTACTATGCCTACACCACCACCACCAGCCATACCCACTACCACTCCTATGCCTACCTCCCTCTTGCCGCTTCGGAAGCGTGCAAGGCTTACCACTCCAGATTCACCCATTACCGAGACTGATGACTGTTCACCACCACCAGAGTACCACATAGGTGAGAGTTCTAGAGCGGCTGCAGCCGGGGATCCTACAGCCGTTACACTAGAGGATCAGTTTGATGCTCAGCAGGAGCAAGTTGACAGGTTGGGGCATAGAGTTGATGAGATTATCACCCCTCGACTTGAGATTGTTGAGGAGCAGGTTGAGGATTTGATTCAGGGCAGGGTTGGTATTGATGTGTCTTACCATGGACTCGAGGCACGACAGTTGAGGCACCAGGAGGAGATTGAGCTACTTAGGGATGAGTTACCTGAGATTCGAGATAGAGCTCAGGCGACACAGGAGACCCAGTGGGAGCAGGTAGACCAGTTGACATTGCTTCGAGAGAGGGTAGTTGTTTTGGAGCGTAGGGATGCTTCTTCTCAGTTACGACTTGAGCATCTTGAGGAGATTGTGGTGGCGATGGATCGTGAGATTCGCCGCTTGAGGGGAGAGCCTGGACCATCTAGAGCACCGAGAGGAGCCTAGACGTAGACTGGTATTATATTAGCTTGTATTATTTTCCTAGTCCCGGGATGTGGGACATAGTTCAAGAACTTGTAGTCTTTTGATTGTTGTACAAACAAATATTATCAAGTGCGACTCTACTATGTGGAAATGTTGTGCTATATATTATATCGGTCCATGTAGGCCGAAATTTTCATGTATTATATTCATGTGTTGTGATTATATTTATGATGTTTCGTGGTTGCTCTTTATTATTATCGCATTTATACATGTTGTGGTTGTATCGACACAGGTTGTGGTTATATATATACGTGACATGGTTGTTGTGGTTGTATATATATACTTGTCGTGGTGATGTCTAGACAGATTGTGGTTGTGTTCGTACATGTCGTGGTTGTATTTATATTTGTTGTGGTTGGATATTTATATACGTGTTGTGGGTGTATATCTTTGGTACGATGACTATTTCTATTATGATTTTTCTCATGGTTATTTCCATTATGATTTATCAGAAATATGGCACCAAGGAAGAGTAAGACTGCACCAGAAACCCCCACTATGACTCAAGCCGCAATCCGCAAGTTGGTCAGGGATAGTATTGCAGAAGCTCTAGTGATTGAGAGAGCTGAGGTTGCTGCAAGGGCTGCTGAGACTGCTTCTAATACAGGGACGGTTGAACCATCCACTAATAAGAGGGAATGTACATGGAAAGATTTCAAGATTAGCGATCCTATCAAATTTAAGGGCACTGAAGGAGCGGTTGCTTTAATCCGCTGGTTCGAAAAGACTGAGAATGTATTTCTCATGTGCGGATGCCCGGATGTCAGCAAGGTGAAGTTTGCTACAGGTATGCTTCTTGATGAAGCTATGTCTTGGTGGAATTCGTATGCACAGCCGATTGGTATGGAAAATGCTTACAAGCTTACTTGGGAGGAATTCAAGAAACTAATGACAAAGAAGTTTTGCCCTCGTACCGAGGTGCAAAAGATGGAAACGGAATTTTATGAGCTTGTGACTAAAGGTGATGACATTGAGACTTATTTCAGGAGATTTCAGGAGTTGGCTGCACTATGTCCAACTATGGTTCCCGATGATGAGAAAAAGATGGAAAACTTTGTTGGTGGATTGCCTGAAAGTGTTCGAGGAGATGTGATTTCTTTTGACCCTCAATCAATGGAAGAGGCTATTCGTATAACTCAGAAACTCATGGTTCAAGTGGTAAAAGGGAAATCTGCTGTCAACAACAATAACCGATCAAACAACACCAACTACACCAACACTCGAAACAACAACAACTATAACAACAATCGGAACCGCAACTATCCCAATAACCGAAACAACAATCCAAACAACAATAACAACAACAAGAGAAGGTTTGACTACAACCAAGGTGGAAATGCTGTTCAGCCGCCACCTAAGAGGCAAGAAGTGGCAAAGGCCTATGCTGCAGGACCGACTGAAAGGAGGGGATATGAGGGTAATTTACCCAAGTGCGAAAGGTGTCAGAGGCATCATAACCCAGGACGATGCCCAAATACATGTGGTAACTGCAAGAAGGTTGGTCATCACATCAAAGATTGCAAATTTCCAACCTTGGGTAACAATCAGAAGCCACCGGTAACATGTTTTGGCTGTGGAGAAATTGGACACTTTAGGGGTGAGTGCCCACAGAAGAAGAATCAAGGAACTGGAAATCAAGATGGAAGGGCTCGAGGAAGAGCTTATGTCATGGGAGGAGACGATGTCAAAGAAGACCCGAATGTTGTTGCGGGTACGTTCCTCGTTAATAATCGTTATGCATCCATTTTATTTGATTCAGGAGCGGATAGAAGTTTTGTGTCTATTGCATTTGCACCTTTACTTAACATAGAACCGACCCCATTAGACATTTCTTATATCGTCGAATTAGCCGATGGGTCTTTAGTTAACACCAACACCATTGTTCGTGGTTGCACCATAAATTTTCTAAACCATCCATTCAATATAGACCTTATGCCAGTAGAACTTGGAAGTTTCGACGTTGTGATCGGCATGGATTGGTTATCTCGGCATCGAGCGAGAATTATTTGTGATGAGAAAGTTGTTCACCTTCCTTATAACGGTGAAACTTTGGTTGTTCGCGGAGAGCGAAGTGGAACTAGACTCAGTATTATATCGTGCATTAAAACCGAGAAGTACATAAAGAAGGGTTGTTATGCATTTTTGGCTCACATCACGGAGAAGAAGTCGGATGAGAAACGACTTGAAGATGTGCCAATTGTTAAGGAATTTCAAGAAGTTTTTCCGGAAGAATTGCCAGGACTTCCGCCTACACGCCAAGTTGAGTTTCAAATTGAATTAGTGCCACGAGCTGCACCAATTGCACGAGCACCGTATAGACTTGCACCTTCGGAGATGCAAGAATTGTCGAATCAATTACAAGAACTTTTGGACAAAGGATTCGTTAGACCGAGTTCCTCGCCTTGGGGAGCGCCGGTTTTGTTTGTGAAGAAGAAGGACGGAACTTTCAGAATGTGCATCGACTATCGTGAGCTGAACAAGTTAACGATTAAGAACCGTTATCCACTCCCACGAATTGACGACTTGTTCAACCAGTTACAAGGTTCTAGTTTTTATTCCAAGATTGATTTAAGATCCGGTTATCATCAACTTAGAGTTCGGAAAGAGGATATCCCGAAGACGGCATTTAGAACACGCTATGGTCATTATGAATTTCAAGTGATGCCTTTTGGATTAACCAACGCACCTGCGGTATTTATGGATCTCATGAATAGGGTGTGCAAACCGTATCTTGATAAGTTTGTGATCGTATTCATTGACGATATCTTGATTTATTCCAAGAGTAAGGAAGATCATGAAGAACATCTCAGAACAATCCTGGAACTACTCAAGAAGGAGCAATTGTATGCCAAATTTTCAAAGTGTGATTTTTGGATACGAAGAGTTCAATTTCTTGGCCATGTTATTGATAGCCAAGGTTTACAAGTCGACCCGGCAAAGATCGAGGCAGTTAAGGATTGGGCTACGCCCAAGTCTCCTACGGAAATTCGTCAATTCCTAGGACTTGCCGGATATTACAGAAGATTTATTGAAGGGTTTTCTAAGATAGCGAAGTCGTTGACGAAACTGACACAAAAGAATGAAAAGTACGAGTGGGGAGAAAAACAAGAGTCCGCATTTCAATTATTGAAACAAAAGCTGTGTAGCGCACCGATTTTGTCACTACCAGAAGGTATTGAGAACTTTGTGGTATATTGCGATGCTTCGCATCAAGGACTTGGAGCTGTGCTAATGCAAAATGAGAAAGTGATAGCTTATGCATCTAGACAGCTTAAGATACACGAGAAGAATTACACTACACACGACTTGGAATTGGGTGCGGTAGTTTTTGCACTCAAGATTTGGAGACACTACCTTTATGGTACTAAGTGTGTAATTTTTACCGACCACAAGAGCTTACAACATATACTCGATCAGAAGGAACTTAACATGAGACAACGTCGTTGGCTAGAGTTGTTGAGTGATTACGATTGTGAAATTCGATATCACCCAGGAAAAGCGAATGTTGTAGCAGATGCACTTAGCCGAAAAGAACGACTCAAACCTTTGAGAGTTAGGTCATTAGGAATGACTATCATTTCGCCATTACCATCGAAGATCTTAGAAGCTCAGATTGAGGCTCTCAAAGAAGAAAATCGACCACATGAGAAACTTTATGGTATGCCAGAAAGCGAAAATGGCTTTGTAAAGAGATCAGATGGAGTGTTATGCTTCAAGGACCGAAGTTGGATACCACTCTATGGTGGAGTGCGAGAATTGATTATGCATGAATCACACAAGTCGAAGTACTCTATTCATCCAGGTTCGGATAAGATGTATCAGGATCTCAAAAAGCTTTATTGGTGGCCGAACATGAAAGCAGAGATTGCTACGTACGTCAGTAAATGTCTTACTTGTGCTAAAGTGAAAGCCGAACACCAGAAACCGTCAGGGTTACTTCAACAACCAGAGATTCCACAATGGAAGTGGGAACGTATTGCTATGGACTTTGTCACTAAACTTCCTAAGACGTCAAGAGGTTTCGATGCTATTTGGGTAATTGTTGATCGTCTTACCAAATCAGCTCATTTCATACCCATTAGAGAGACTTATTCAATGGAACAATTTGCTAGGCTTTATGTCAAGGAAATAGTCTCAAGACACGGTGCACCAGTTTCCATCATTTCCGACAGAGATAGTCGTTTTACTTCAAACTTTTGGCGGTCATTGCAAGATTCTTTTGGATCCCAGTTAGACATGAGCACTGCTTACCATCCTCAGACCGATGGTCAGAGCGAGAGGACTATTCAGACACTTGAAGACATGCTTAGAGCATGTGTGATTGACTTTGGAAATGGTTGGGCTAATCATTTGCCGTTGATCGAATTTTCCTATAACAACAGTTACCATTCGAGCATTAAGGCTGCACCATTTGAGGCACTTTATGGTCGTAAGTGTCGATCTCCAGTTTGTTGGGCCGAAGTCGGTGAAGTACAATGTACTGGCCCGGAGATGGTACAAGAAACAACAGAAAAGATCATTCAAATTCGAGAGAGACTCGAAGCTGCTAGAAGTTGACAAAAGAGCTACGCAGATGTTCGACGCAAACCATTGGAATTTCAAGTCGGAGACAAAGTTATGTTGAAAGTCTCGCCTTGGAAGGGCGTGATACGATTTGGAAAACGCGGGAAATTAAATCCGAGATACATTGGGCCATTCAAGATCCTGGAAAGGATTGGTCCGGTTGCTTACAAGCTTGAACTTCCGTCAGAACTTAGCAACGTACATAACACGTTTCATGTTTCGAACCTCAAGAAATGTCTTTCGGACGAGTCTGCCATTATACCATTAGAAGAAATACAACTCGATGACAAGCTTAACTTTGTGGAAGAACCGGTTGAAATAATGGACCGCGAGATCAAACAGTTGAAACAAAGTCGAATTCCGATCATGAAGGTTCGCTGGAATTCTCGTAGAGGACCCGAGTTTACTTGGGAACGAGAAGACCAAATGCGACGCAAGTATCCACAACTTTTCACTGAACCTAGTACCGAGACCAACACTAACTGAATTCAGGGACTGAATTCCTTTTTGGATGGGCGACTGTCACAACCCACAATTTCAGGTCATTTTTCCCAACTTTGCCATTCTACTATTCACAAATTACTATTCATTGATCACTATTCATCGTTTTACTATTCATCGTTTTTGAGGTCAATTTGACATTCCGAGACACCTTCAGAAATTTTACTATTCACTTGACACTATTCATTTCCGAGAGAAAGTCACTATTCACGTGCATTATTCATGTCATCGTAAATTTAGTTTACGAGTGTTCAAATTCGCGTAACCGTATTGGTTCAGGAGCGAATTCATGCGTTATTGTCAGGGACATTTCGTACGGACTAGAAATAGTCGACATATCATTACTAGGGCACTTGCATACTATTCCACTTGTAGGGTATTCAAAATCATATTTTTAATATAATTAACGATTTACGTATGTTTATTTTGAATAAACACTAATACGCGAACTATAAATGTGACTAACACGTCCAACACTCTCAACTATGATCCCAATATATTTTTATATTCATTTTTATAATATAAAAATTTTAATATTAATTTACCCGGTATTTTGGATATTTATTTTAATTATTAACTTAAGATTTCTAAAACTTCGACGGTTTTCGTGGAAATTAAATTATAATTATCTAAACACCCAATAATTTTATCCAACCTATTTTTATAATTTTTATAACTTTATTATGACCCGGTTAACTCCGTTAAAATTTATTTTTAGTTAACCCGGTACCCGGTACAATTTAAAACTACCAAATACACAACAATAATACATTTTTATCACCAAAAGTCTTACACTTTCCCCCCCCCCCCTTGACTTTTGCCGCCCCCCCCCCCCCTCTCCAATCTCTTACAATTTTCACTTACATACACTTTGTTCATTAATGCTTGTTACTAACCAATTTATTTATAATATATTTTCAATAATACAAGTATACTTTACCAAGACTTTTTCTTTCATTTGCAACTAGTAAAAAAATTTCATATTCTCTCTTTCTCTTCTCATATAAACGGCCAAGAACAAGAGCAAGAAGGAACCAAGATTTTTCAAAGATCAAAGTGTTAATATTGTTTTTATAGCATCCTTGTTAGAGTTTTGAAATAAAAACTCAAGGATCATTAGGTTTTAATCATCTTAACTCCACTAATCTTACAAGTAAGTTACTAAACTCATTTCATCATTTTTTACAAAAGTTATTACTATATTTATTCATGTTTCTTGCAAGATCTCATACATGCATTAACTTATACCACTTTATTTTTGTAACCTTTTGATCATATGAGCCCTAGAGTGATTCTTGGTTAGATCCTTGTTAGATCTACTTGGTTTTGGTGATTAGGAACCCATGACACCCTAAGAAGGTGTATGGTAGGATTAGATTAGTTTTGTGGTGTTTGAGAGTGGATTGATGGATGATGGAACTAGTTTGGAGACTTGAAAATGGTTTTTGAAACTTTTAATATACCTACTGTCCCTATTTTAATTTCGTGGGAAAATCAGTGGGTGATGGGTAATTTTTGACCAAAGATTTAGAAAATACATTCAAAAACGAAACTTTGGGCGAAAGAACGGATTAAAACGAGTTTATAACGAAGGAGTTATGATTTTTGCAAATTTAACGACGAAAACTACTTTTCAGAAAACTGCTTGCTGTTTGGCAGAATACGACGGGTAATTTGAGGTTTTAAACGTAACTTTAAAGAGCCGAGTTGTCTAAATTATACTAGTATACTCAAAGACGAATCCGTGGACATAAAGAACAAGGAAAACGAGCCTAAAACGACCGAGTTATACCCGTTTTAACATTGTCAAAACGATATTTATATTTTTGGTCACAAATAGAAATAACAACGTACGTACTAAATGGTATATTTTCTAGAAACGTACTAATGACTATTTTCTTAACAAACGAATACATACGACTCGAGGGAATATTTATACGACATGACGACGTCATTCTAAGGCTTTGATACGAGGTTCATAACGCTAACTTTTTCATACGAGTTAATATAACAAGTTATATACTTCTTTAAATGGGATTATTTTTCCTAAGTATGGAAACCATTTTTCTACGACGATAACTAGTATTTTCAAATTACGAGTGGTATGAGTATCATGTGCATGTGCATTCACTTCATTACGGCTTGATCTAAGTTAGATCATGATTATTCATTTAGGTTGCGGATAGTACTCGCGCCTCATTGTTCCGACTACTTTTACCTCATTGCACCATCTTTGTACCTTCATTTCGAGGTGAGTTTTCATAGCCCCGTTTTTAGTACTTATTTGATTTTAAATCCCACGGGGGAGAATACATTGCACTATGATTTTTGTACATGCCCAAGTATTAAATTCCGTACATTGCTTAAGTTGCTAGTACTACCACTGCAAGTCCCCTTTATTATCATGAACCGTTAATTATATTGCCAAGCGAGAGTGTGTGGATAGATCTATCGAGGGTGACTCCTCCATTCGTGTTTGGGTTGCTCCATAAGGAAAACGAATGCATTTCATGTCTAATATAGTACGAGTGTCTGGTAAACACTCCTTTGGGGCATATTTTAGTACGTCTAGCTTCGGTGTCATGAGCTTAAGAGACAATGTAAACTTTTTGACAATATGTCACTTTACTATATACTGGTGGCTTATGTACTTACGAATTACTTATAAACCTATGATTATTCACCAACTTTATGTTGACCGTTTTTCGCAATGTATTTCTCAGGTAACTAAGGCATATCCTCATGGCATTGCATGGAGTCACTTTGTATATCAAGGATGACGCGTCACTTTTGGATTTCATGCACTTTGAACTATCGTTTGATTGTACTAAACTTGTTTCCTTAAACCTTTTCCAACTTTTGGGACCTATGTCTTTATAACTCTGAATATTTTGAATGAATCAAACGATGTATTTTATAAACGACACTTTAGGTCGTTCAATATTTCCTTGCTTGCGTGCTATGATCCGTTACACCCTCAGGTATTCCATTCCGCTGCCATTCAGGTATTTTGGGGGTGTTACACTGTTGGAGTCACAGTAGAAGGTTTTGCGGTGTGAAGCGTGAATGGTGTAGTAGACAACATTTTCCTTGTAACACTTCTGATTCTGTGATCCAAGTTGTCATTGATTGGTTCAAGAAGGTTTGCTACTTCAGGAGTGATCATATCAACCAGATTATCAGTGAGAAAATCATGTGTTGCAGTTCTGATAAATCCTTCGTAATCAGAGTTCAAGAACTTGTCGATCAGCTGCTTTGACTCCTGGAAGTCCTCAACTTGTCTGGTGAGACTTGTAACCATGTCGGTGAGTTTGTTGACTTGCTCCTAAAGATCGACTGGTGGTTTCGGTACATTGATTGAATGCTGTTTAGATGCGGTTTCAGAAGGTGTGGGAGATGAGTGCTCAGGTGATGATTCGGACGATGACTCATAGTGAGAGTCTGAAGAAGAAGCAGGAGGAGTCGGATCCTTTGGTGGAGAGTCTTGAGGAGGTGGAGGTTGTGCTGAGGAAGTCTGCTGAGAAGATGACTTAAGAAATATGTTGGTGTCGAACGCGTTCTTCTCTTCGTTTTCCTTTCTGCGACGTTCCTCTGCTTCTCGTGCAAGAAACTCTGGAGTAATGAGATATTCATGTTCCTGATCCGTAGCTATGTTCTCTTGACCGCCAACATTCTCCTCTATAGTTGCAGTCTCTGTCATATTGACATCTCCTGTTTTGTCTGTATCTTTAATGGTGTTATCAGGCTGTGGAGCTGATTCTATCGTGGTGGATACAACGGGAGGAATCATGCTGCTTGTAGCTCCTACATGTTCAGACTGATCAATAGGTGGTGGTGTTGGAGGTTGAGACATGAGCCGGCTTTCGAGAGTTGCTTTCCTTTGTTCTTTCCTGAGCCGCTTTTCTTCAGCTCGAGTGTCGACAACTATACTCTTGAGTTTGCGTTTATCGACCAAAGGTTCAACGATTGGTTCGTCTTCATCATCATTAGGCTCATTAATAGTGATCCCTTTTCTTTTCCTTGTCTCTTCTTCATAAGTTTCAAGACTTTGTTGTACGGCGATCTCTGTTGCAGGAAATCCTTCATCAGGTGCTCTGTATCTCAGTTCATAGTCTGGTTCTTCTTCGTCAGATTCTGTATCGAACTCGGATTCGGTGTCAGAAGGTGGAGGAGTAGGTTCATTCCGAATAAAGTACTCAGGAGTTGCCTTCTTCTTTGGCTTGGTAGCAGTTTTAGGTTTGGGTGTAGGTTTAGGCTTGGCAGAAGACTTGGGTATAACAGATGGTTTAGTCTTGGGAGCAGCCTTAGATCTAGTCTGATGTGAGCCTGTGGTGCTTGTAGTACTTCCAGACTTTACACCTCCTTTGCTTCGAGTCTTTATTGTGGCTTCTTCCTATACTCCTTTGTAAGCGTTATCATATAGTTTGTAGTTCAGACTTTTCTTGATTTTGTCATCAAGAAGGTATTCGGGAAGCCTCATTCCTTTGATCTTGGTTGAGGAAGTGGTCTTCTTGATGAATGAGGTGGTGAAGTCGTCCTCGAAGAGGTGCTTCGGCTCATTAGGATCAGCCATCCTCTTGATGAATTCTGGAGAATCTTTGCAGAGATGTTCTATGAATCTTGGTGAATCTTGTGAATGGTATCATAGACTTCACACGTTCGGTTTGAATGCTGTGAACGATATCATTCATGATAGGAACTGCAAAGTCAATAGATGTCAGTGTCACCATTCCCCAGAATGTTTGCAAATGTTCGAGCCTAGGATGTTCATGACCACTTTTTCTTCCTGATATTGATCTTACAACCAATAGACAGAATGTTCTCCAAGGCTGAGGGATATTCTTGGCATTAAATCGGGAGAGCTTGACTAGCGGTACGTCATCATCAACCTCATATCCTAACTCAATGAAGAAATCAAGAAGATCCAGGTCAGGCAGCATAGGAGCAAATTCGTTGTCAGTTTGAGGCAGGAGAAGGGCTGTACGAAGAACGTCGTGATCTACAGTGTATTCTTGGCTATCCAATGTAACAGTGAAAGACTCATCATCCAAGTTAGCCTGAGCAGTAAGCCAGAACTGATGAAGGTAGAACAGCGGAACTGAAGTAGAACAGGTGAGCAGAGGTTTGCATGGATGTGCAAGTAGGATATCTTTCACAATCATGCACGATTTCTCTGTGATTTTCAACTTGTTGAAATCAACTCGGGGATTGTTGTTGCCAATCGTGACATTGTAGTTCTCGGGAGTGATGTCATCCAAGGTGAGTAATGGAAGAACTTGTTCAGGGACATTCTCGTTGTGTTCAGCCATGTTAATCTGAAAAGTATAGTCATAAACCAAACATCCAAATTTGTTATGTGTTAGCACAGTTTTGAGTTTGGTTATAGATTACTACTTTAGACAATTAAGCACAAATGCATCATTATGTTATGTGTGAAGAGTCACATAATGCATACTTGAATAATCATAGTTCAGTTAGAATCACGAAATCAACTATACAATACAATGTCTCGCAAATAAGTACGATTGATATACATAATTCACAGTAGCTTCACATTACATAACAACATTGAATCACAACAAGGTAAAATGGATATAACATGACAAGGCCTAAACAAGATTTCGAAAAAATAACATAAACCTTTTATCGCAAACTTGTGTTGAGAAAAGATTTCGAAAAAATGTTACAAAGAAGTTTTATCGAGAAAGTAAATTATCGAAAAAACCTTATAAGAAAATTTTATCGAGATCTTTCCTTTATCAAGAATTGCGAAAAGTTTAAGTTTTCGAAAACATCATTTTTTTCGATAACACTTTTCAAGAACCTGGTGATTTCGAAAAGTATAGTTCAAAGAGTGATTTCGAAAAGAATATTTCAAAAAAAACTGAGGTTGAACTACATTTATCGAAAACATAGGTTTCTCGATATGTTTATCATGGATTGCCATAATTCTTGAGTTTCTCGAAAAAATTCTTATACAAGAATCAAATCGATTTTGAAGTTACACGTACGTTTCTTTAGTGAATGATTATTCCAATGACTCAGGCCTGTCACAAAGATTGATAAACACAACTTAGATATAAGCAATACACACGTTTAAACCAAGATCTCGATAATTGTTCAAGATCAACTTTCTCGAAAAATGTATCAAGTTTGAGACTAATGAGCAAGAGTGGTTCTAGCATATCACAAGCATAAGTATAAGACATGTAATAACAGCATACAACACTTTGGACTCAGTAAGATCGAAGTTATTTAAAAACGTGGTAAATTTGCTTATCGAGAACCAAGCATCAATGGTGAAAATCAATAACATCAGTTCAAACATGCATATTAGTGACCTTAGAAACATATCCCACCATTAAAACAAAGCAACCAAACACATAATCTCACAATCGCAAATCGACCCACTACCTAGATTTCTAAATCGAACCAAACATGATGGAATGTATGAAAAAACGATGAGGATATGTTAGAAACATGCTTTGTAACAAAATCCTATCAAGAATCAAACACCTAAACATGTTAAGAGCAATTTTCGAAATTATAAACCCTAGTTCTCGAAATCATGATATTTGGAGATCGAGCCGTTGATTATTCAATTAACTAAGATCCTATGTATGTTATACCCTAGTGATTACATAGGAACTTACAAATTTATGATCAAGATCGTGGATGGCTCGAATGAATGAGGGCCATAGGTTTGATAAAAAGGGTTTAAGAGGTTTTGAATTTTGTGGGGTTTGTGTTATACGGTTTGTTTGTTTTATTATTTTTTTTGAAATTTAAAGTTTTAGTCACTTTAGGTCCCTTAACTATTTGATATGCCTACTAGAGTCCTAAAGTAAATAGCAAACATGCGTAACATTGAGATATACATCCGTTAATCCTAACTTATGAAGACTTAATTACGGGATGAGACAAAGTGATGTATAAAGAACATCCACACACTCAGAAATACCGTAAAATACGAAAAACATGCAAGTATACCAATTAAAATTGGTAAAAAAATTTAAGCGTGACTCCCCCTCAACACGTGTAAAAATGAAACAAAGTGTTGAAGAGAAGCGATATACTTGCATTTTTTTTTATTGGTTTATATTTAAGAAAAAATATTATACAAAGATAGTAATGATGTTTGACGATCAGTTGTGTTTTAAAAACTTTTCAAGATCCTCTAGCGTCAAACATCTCATACCAATTTGGTGAACTAGACTAACAAACCTTGATGGTGCTAAAGATTTGGTAAGTAAATCCGCCAATTGGTACTCAGTCCCAACAAAATACAGTTCAACGGTACCCTTTTCCACATGCTCTTTGATGAAATGATATCGGAGATCGATGTGTTTGGATTTGCAATGATGCACTGTGTTGCAGGAGATAGCAATTGCACTCTTTGAATCACAGTAGATAGGAATCTTGTTGAATAGGTAGCCATAATCCTTAAATTGTGATCTCATCCAAATGACTTGAGCACAACAAGCAGACATGGCTACGTATTCAGATTCTGTAGACGACAGTGAAGTGCAGTCCTGCTTCTTAGATTGCCATGACACGAGTTTGTCTCTGAGAAATTGTAATCCACCAGATGTACTTTTGCGTGTGTCTAAACATCCTGCATGATCAGCATCTGAAAAAGCAATTAGTTCAAAACCAGAATCCTTCGGATACCAGATTCCCAAGTTAATGGTTCCCTTTATGTATCGAAGGATTCTTTTGACCTCACTGAGGTGTTTTTCAGTTGGTTTAGACTGATAGCGAGAGCACATGTAGACAGCAAATACTATATCAGGTCTACTAGCTGTGAGATACATGAGGGACCCAATCATACTTCGGTATTTGGTAGGGTCAACTGGAGTCCCATGTAAATCAGCATCTAGTTTTGTGGTATAGCCCATTGGTGTATTATAAGTATCACAAGACATCATTCCATGTTTCTTTAAAATTTCAAGAGCATATTTAGACTGATTTATAAAAATTCCATGGGGTGATTGATGAACTTGTAGTCCTAGAAAGAACGAAAGTTCACCCATCATGGACATTTCAAAATTATCTTTCATTAATTTTGCAAAATCATTTGAGTAATTTCTTTTTGTTGAGGCAAAAATGATGTCATCGACATATATTTGAACAACAAGTAAGTCCTCCCCATAGGTTTTTGTAAACAGTGTTGGATCCACCGATCCTTTAGAAAATTTATTGGCCAGTAAGAAAGTGGACAGTTTGTCATACCACGCCCGTGGGGCTTGCTTAAGTCCGTAGAGTGCCTTTTTGAGTCGGTAAACGTGATTAGGACACTCAGGATCAACGAAGCCTTCAGGTTGGCTAACATAAACTTCTTCATGGAGTTCTCCATTAAGAAATGTTGTTTTCACATCCATTTGATAAACCACCATATTCCTGTGTGCAGCATAGGCCAAAAAGATCCGAATAGCTTCATGTCTAGCCACTGGAGCAAAGGATTCAGCAAAATCAAGTCCTTCTAGTTGAGAGTATCCTTTCGCTACCAGGCGTGATTTGTTACGTATGACAGTTCCTTCAGCATCAAGCTTATTCTTCCAAATCCATTTTAACCCGATGACAAAGACTCCGTCATGTCTTTCAACTAATTCCCAGACTTTCAATCTTATGAATTGCTGAAATTCCTCTTCCATAGATTCAATCCAGTTGTCATAAGTCATTGCATCTTTAATGTTCTTAGGTTCTTCGTGACAAACTGTGAGTGCATAGATACAAGTTTCTCCATCAGTGTGAAGTCGTTGTCTTGTCATAACAGGTGCATCTGGATGGCCAATAATATGAACTAGTGGATGGTCTCGAGTCCATTTGTGTGTGGAAGGGTGTAGTTGATAAGTATCTCGCATGTTAGCAGGATCCAAATTGCGTGTTGACTACTCAGCTATATCAGGAACTGAAGGAGCTGGTGCAAACGGATTAAAGAACACATTAGGATCATGCTCTGCGGGTTGTGGAACTGATAGTGGTGTTGGATCTTCAGCTGGATGGCGGGAAGTAGAACCAGTTTGTTCTGCTGTAGATGGTGATACAATTGGAGGACCGTCTCTCTCAACACTTGTAGTAGTTTGTTGAGGTGAGTCTAGTATGGGAATGTTATCAGGTTGAGCAGCGGAATTAGGTGAGACCTCAGTAGGACGGTATTCAATTGTGTCATCAAATAGTGGAGCAAACAAGGTTTCTAATTCTTTGCGGTTAAGTGGCAATGTTTCAGCTGAAGATGCCGGAGAGTTAAGACGGTTAAATTCGGGTCCTAAGCTGTGTTGCTCAAAAGCCATTTGTGTGAGTTCATCAAAATTAGCGTGAATGGTTTCTTGAATTTCTCTTGTACGACGATTCCATATCCGAAAACCTTTGGAATTTTCACAATATCCAACGAACACTCCGATGTCAGCCTTTGCTTTAAGTTTACCTAAATCATCACGATCATTTTTCGGATAACAAAGTGCTCCAAATACATGAAAGTAATCGATGTTCGGTTTTCTTTTGTGAACAATTTGATATGGTGTTTTGCGATGGCGTTTTGTGATCATGCAACGGTTTTGAGTATAACATGCAGTTGAAACAGCTTCTGCCCACAAGTAATCTGGTAATTGAGCATTAATCAACATAGTTCTAGCAGCTTCCACTAACGTCCTGTTGCGTCTTTCAACAACTCCATTCTGTTATGGGCTTCTAGGAATAGATGTTTGATGTTCAATTCCCACTTTCTCATAATAAGATCGAAGTGTCTGATTCTTGAATTCAGTTCCATTGTCAGTTCTGACAATTCGTACCGTGTTGCGTTACTGAACTTGAATTTTAGTGAGAAAGGTGATGATCATTGAAGGAGCCTGATCTTTACTTCGTAAGAAATAAACCCAAGTCCATCTGGAGAAGTCATCGACAATTACTAGTATGTAGCATTTACCGTTGATACTTTGAACACGCATCGGTCCACATAGATCCATATGAAGCAGTTGTAAAACATGATTCGTACTTTGCTCAGGTTTAGACGGAAAATGAGCACGAGTACTTTTTCCTTGTTCACAGGCTGAACATAAGTGATCTTTGGTAAAACGGAATCTTGGAAATCCATCGACAAGTTTATAACGAGCAAGGTCAGTCATACTTCTAAAATTCAAGTGTGAAATACGTTTGTGCCATAACCAAGATTTAGTTGACCCAGTTTTGGAGAGAAGACATATCGGAGATGTTGCAATCATATCTGACATTGATATTGTATAAAGATTGGAGCCACATGAGCCAGACATAAGATCGTTTCCTTGTAAGTCACGAACAAAGCAAGTTTTCTCACGAAATGCAACTTCTAGATCCCCATCACAGAATTGACCAACAGAGAAAAGGTTGTGTCCAAGGCCTTCCACATAGTAAACACGACTGATTTCAATGTTCCCGCTGATATAGTCACCATATCCCATGATTAGAGCGTAATGATCATTCCCGAATCTGACAGTACCAATGAACTTTGAGACAAAGTTGTGTAACAGTTTGAGATTGCCTGTCATATGTCGGGTGCATCCACTATCAACAATCCAGAGAACGATCTGTACCACCTGTATCACAAGAAGAAGACACGGATGGAACAGAAGTAAGGGTGGAACCCAAAGACAATGCGGGTTCCTGTTGGTTAGTATCACATGTATTCAACAATTTAGGAATCCATTTAAATTCTGGTTTGTATTGTAACCAACGTTGCCAGTTCCAACTAGTTTTTGCTTTCTTAATGTTAAATGCACTAGTAGTTGGCTCATTCCTAGATTTGTTCTTTGCACCTATGGGGGTAACTGTGATTTCATTAGAAACCGTAGAAGACGGCTTTCCTAAGTTAGACTTAGAGGCAGTAGTGGGCCTAAAAGGAATGCGTGTCCTACGTTTCTTATGACGATTGAGAAGAGAATTAGCTAAACATTTTGTATGATCACCAGATGATACGCTTTTACGACAAAACACACAAGATGCATTAATATTCAAAACATTCAAAGGTTCATCATTCGTTACATGTAGATTTTGATTACAATTTGCCAGATTAGAATCTAAATCTGATGCAACATGAGTTTTATTCAAATTCCTTAGTTGGTCTTCTACTTCTTGAGCTTCTAAGTGTCCTCTCTTACGTTGCAAGATCCTATTTTTCTTTTTACTTTTTCGCTTGGGTCTGCTAACGTTAGAAGTGGAGACTAGTCCTGTAGAAGTGGAGTTATCAACATTAGTGTTTTGAACAACCTTTCCTTTATCAGTTTTGTTTAATTGATACATTCCTGGTGCTATCACCGTGGTGTCAACCATTTTTCCTTTTTGAAGTAGCTTAACTTTCTCTTTCAAATCAATGATGATGTGATTTTTGTCCTGAATTTCAGACTCAAGTAAACCATTGCAATATTTGATGTCATCGCGGTTTTGTTGCCATTCGGCGTTTTCAATTTTTAAATCCGCAATTTCTTTCTCGTATCGGAGACACCGACCTTTTAAAGACTCGTTGTTTTTGCAAATCTGACAAGAGTTTGAAACATTTTGACTTTGAAACTTCAATTCCCTTTCAAGACTTTTAGCTTGACACCATTCAAGCCTTTGATTGAGTTGACAAATTTCTTTTGAAAATTGTTTTGTTACATCAGCATTTTTAATTCTCAACTTATCATTTTCCTGTTTAAGTGTCTCAATTTCCTCATTCAACAAGTTATTATCAACACAAAGATCATCCATAAGCATAGAAGTACCAGATTTATAGAGATCATTCATGATAACAGACAAAATATCAGCATTGAGAACTTGTTCCAAGAGTCGATCAGCATCATTTTTTAAAACTCTATTTCTTTGCTTTTGAACCAAAATGTCATGTTCAGCTGCATTGAAAACGTTTATCATATTTTTGACCTCCTTTTGAAGTTCCTGATCCCAACATGTAGCACAT
The DNA here is from genome assembly GCA_030686995.1 of Artemisia argyi. Classification (NCBI taxonomy): domain Eukaryota; kingdom Viridiplantae; phylum Streptophyta; class Magnoliopsida; order Asterales; family Asteraceae; genus Artemisia; species Artemisia argyi. The sequence continues at coordinate 106,435,578 of CM060682.1, read as the reverse complement.
AGACGGAGGTGTTGAACAATTGGCTTCATTTGTTTTTGAAAAATATCTCTCTTTTCTCGCTCGTAAGCGGATTGAAAAGTTTCAATTTTTATTTCAGAATTACGTTCAATTGTTTCCTCCAAAATTTCGATGTCTTCCATAAAGGTTTTGAAATAATTTAAGACACGACACGTTTTTGGTAAAGGTGTAAGTTCACCGGATGATGGTAAAGGACCATTTATTTGTGCTACAGTTTGGACAGGGGCCTCATTATGAGATGAAACATATGACTCTTCGATAAACCATGATTTCTCAGGTAAATCCTTTTGAGTAACAAAAGATTTAGAAAGAGGTGGAGCTTTTGAATAGTCATATGGTGTCCAATATTGAACATAACTCATTTTTGATCGACTCTCGTCTTCAAGTTCTTCTTCCTCAGTATCAAAAACAACAGCACGCACAATTGTATTATCAAACATGTGATCAATACTGTAAACCTTAGGATTTTCTTTGAAAGCTTTGTGAAGAAACATTGATTTAAAATCGCAAAGTGCAAATCCTTTATCGGGTCTCGGTTTTAAAGCAAACTTTTGAATTGTTGTGACAGAGTTCCCGTGTTTGTAAACAATGTGACGAAATTCTTTGAGTTGTTTTTCAAGATCAACAATATCACCGAGTAAGTCATCTATATACTTCCTTTTTCGTTTTTTATGTTCACAAAACTCCTTTTTGCAATTTGACAATTCTGTTTCTGTTTTTGAAAGAACTATTTGAAGACGTTCAGCTTGCATTTTCAATTCACACTTTTCACTTTCGAGTTTCGAAATCAACTTTCCATTTGACTCAATTATATCTTGTGTTTTGCGTTGAAGATCTTGTTCTTTATTGTAAGAATTTTGAAAAGCTTTTTCAAAACTTTTTGCATTTTTAATCTTTTCTTCCTGATTGGAAAGTTGAATTTTATAACATTCAATATCTCTTGCAAGTGACGCATTTTGTTCTTTTAAAACTTTATTTTTCTCGTTGCATTTTATAATTTGCAATTGTTGAGCATCCAGTTGTTTAGAGAACAATATGAGGTCAGGGTCTGGATCAAAGGATGGTTCATGTTGTTCTAAATGATCATTTTTATCATTCTCAATAGGATCATCAAATGAAACAACTGTGTCATCATCAAATATGACAACTGTGCTTATTTGTTCATCTGTTTGAGAAGATGAAGATGATTTAGATGGAACAACTTGCGCCATATCTGATTCAGAAGCAGAGGGTGAGATTATATCATTTATAAAGCATGCATTGAAGTCATGTACCTGAGACAAGCCGTCAGTGTCATACACTGGACCTGAATCATTAAGCTTAAGTTCCTGCATGTTGGCCATAAGCATCACAGCTGCATTAGCTTCTAGATCTTCCAGGTCATCATCGTTGTTCACATTTGCCATGAAGTTGTTATCCTGTTCAGGGAAATGTCCATCTTTTTCATCTTGAAGAGCCATGAGTAATGCCTGCTTGTGAAACTTACTACCCCGAGTTCTCGGTTTGGGACATGATGTAGCTATATGACCTTGTTCATTGCAATTGTAGCACCAAACTGCATTCCCTGAGTTGGAGTTTCGTGTTGCAACTGAGTCAGACCTTTGTTGAGAAGATCCTGAGTTGTTCCTGAACCCCGTATTGTTACTAAACCTCTGATATTTCCCATAATTCCCTGAAGAGCTTCCTGAACCAGATCGACCATAGTTACAATTCTGAATTTCCACTCTTCCATCATTGACAACAGCTTGATTCCTTGTGTTAGAAGATGAACGTTGACGGTTGTTTGTTTTGTTGGAGAATTTGCTGAAAGCACGAGCAATAAGAGCAAGTCCCTGATTTAACGTGTTAAAGTCATCATCGTCATCGTCATTGGAATTTGAGTAATACACAGCATCATTGTTGTTTAATGGAACCAGTTGAGTAGAGGCATTTTGTGGAGATGAATCATAAGGGACCATTTGGTTCGAGGTAGAAGATTGTGGATAACTGAAGTAGTTCTGCTCTTGAACATATGCATGATTTGACATTGGTGGTGGAGCGTAGGGAGACTGAGCTACGAGAGCCAAATAATTTGGTGTAGAAGTTGGTGTGTATCCTCCTCGTAGAGCTCGATCTTTTTCCACTTCAGGTTCATGGTGTTTCAGAAAATCATACAACAAACCATATGGAGCATCATGCAGATTCTTAGTTTGACGAACAAATGTCACATATTTATGCCAATCAGGGCCAAGACTACCAACAAATTTGGAGTTCACAGCGATCCTTGGTACTGTGATTTTATGACGTTCCAGATCATTAACCACATTTGTGAAATGATGATAGTAGGATTCAAGTGACTCTCCAGGTTCAATTGTGATGTCAGTGTATTCCATGTATAGCTTGGATTCCATGTCATTTTTGTTCAATTGAGTGCCTTCCATAAGGAGATGAACATGTTCCCACATAGCTTTGGCTGTTTTCTGAGCATCGACACTTCGATAAATTGGATTTGGTATTCCTTGAAGTATATAAGCCATTGCATACTCATCAGCTTCATGATGTAGTTTCTGTTCTTCTGTGAGTTGAGATTCTGGAAGAGGTCGATCACCAGGAGGACGTGGAGGATCAGCAGTTGGATCACCAGCTTCAAATCTTGTTGGCCACTCAAATGGTCCTTCAAGTATCACTTGCTTCAAGAATTTCCCATGAGGTTTCTTTAATTCAAGAAATCTTAAGAATCGACTTGACCATTGAACATAGTTCCCGGGTGTTAGCATTGGAGTTGTTTCAAGTGATCCTGCCTCATGTCGGGATTGTTGAGTTGTAATAACTTCACACATTCTGTCAAACCAGTGAGGTTGTTTGGAGGAAAACTGAGTGGTTTGTTGTGGCACTTGATATGGTTGTTGTTGAGGAATGATCTGATGTTGTTGCATCATTAGGTAATGATGTAGTGGATTGTATGTTTGTTTTTGAGAAGGTTGTTGATTCATTTGGTGCGGAAGGTATTGTTGTTGCTGATACTGCTGATGTTGATGTTGCTGATACTGCTGATGTTGATGTTGTTGAATATGAGGAAAGTAATGATTAGGTGGTTGAGACATCTTAGAACTCTTGTGTAGAAATGGATCTTGTAGAAAGTGTAGAATTAACCAAGTATCGAAAAACTTAGCACAACTTCAGATTGCGAAACCTTGATCAACAGGGATTGCGAAACTATGGAATTCCAATGATTTCGAAAAAACTGGCTCAGCTGTGATTGCGAAAGTAGGATTGCGAAACTTGTCAGGTTTTCGAAAAAACAAGGTTTGCGAAACTTTGCAGGTTTTCGAAAACTTGAGATTTCGACAACAATCAAGTTTTTGTGAAACTTCTTATGTTTGCGAAATAATAGGATTTCGAAACTTAAATAAGTTTGCGATAACTTGTATGATATCGAAAAAGATTGAATGTTTTCGAAAAGACACAAAGTTACGAAAAAACAGTTTTCGAAATTATACAATTTCGAAAACTTTCCCAAACGTCGAAGTACTTAACTTTCTTATACAAGAAAGAAAATACCGAGTCCACACAAACGAAGTCGAGGTAGTGCACGTAGAGAAGATCTCGAAATGGTAGCAATAGAGGATCTCGATAACTTGGTAGTTTTTGTTTTTCACGGAAAGCAATCCTAAAACTCATTTTTATTTCAAGATTCTTGTACTTTTATGTGTAAAATGAAGAGATCTTTAAGAAAGTTGAAAACTTTAAGAACTTTTCAAAAATTTATAAAATTGCGAAAAATAGTACAAATAATCCCTAGTCGAATTTTATAAGAAAAAGTTGTAACTTTTTGTTTGTGTTGATTTGTAGCACAAGTTTGTAAGCAATTATGTGATAAAAACCAAGAAACAAGCAAGAAAGTACAATAATTTCTCAAAAATTCGAATAAAAAAAAAACAAGTTTAAGAACAAACTTAATGAAAAAACAAAAGCTACACCTTCATATGGCGAATGATACCACTTGTTAGGTCACCATTTAGTAAACACAAGCACAATAATGATAGAAATGAGATGAGAATGAGAATGGGATGATTATGAGAATTTAGAGAATTAGAATTGCAAGAGTTTCCTTAATATTTCACATAACCAACCAAGTATTACATAGACCTAAGCATGATATATATAGGTAAGGAGCTAGGGCAACATCCTACTCCTTCCCTTTCTTACAAACGTGTGGGCTTAAAAGCCCATGGACCATATGACTTAAGCCTAGTAAACTTGAAACAATAACATAAATGTAAATTAAGCAACCTATTATTACAAATGACCGAGACTTGATAAAATAGTAAAACTTAGGTTCCAACATTTGTGTATGCTTACATATTCTCACATTACTTAGTATGTCTTCATATGTGTTAGTAGTTTCATATTATATGTGTTTGCTTATTAATGTCACTATTTATGCGAGTATCGCAAGTGTATGTGTAGGTTTAGGTATAACATTTATGTGTTACAAATCATTGTATATCTCTGAATGTCTACATGTATATGTTCCGTATGCTCGTTTATGACCTTCTTTGATGTTATAGACGTGTATATGCATGAACGTGTTACTATAGCACAAAAAAAAAAAAAAAAAAAAAAAAAAAAAAAAAAGAAAAAAACGCTTGTTTGTGGGAAAGTTGTCGGTAATTTCCCACTGATTACCTACCGATTTGATAAATGAGTGGGAAATTTGTATGTAAATACCCATGGATTGCCCACAAAAAATATAGTTTTCATATAATACATAAATCGACTTTTATTTACAAAAAAAAAAAAAACACAAATGTTTTTCAATGTCAACTTATTTTGCTATTAATGATCACCTAAATATTAAACAACACCTTGTCATTTTTCACATTATACATTGATCGACTTTTTTTTTTTTTTTTTTTTTTTTAACAAAGTGACTTTCTTGTATTATAAAAATGATGTTTAATGCTCGAACGATAATAAACTTAAAGAGTTGAGTCAACGAACGAAACCTTAACTATTATGTATATGTAAAGTTGGTCAATATATTTTGTTATAAATTGGGGTGTTATAGTGGGGTCGGGTTTGTGTCAATTCAGATTTAGACTATACAATATATTTGAACCCGAACCTATTAAAACCTCGAGTTAGTAAGGTTCGGGTCTATTCGAGTCAGGTCTAAAGGGTTTGGTTGTATTCGGTTCGGTACTCGATCGTATTTAGTATTCGGTTTACTCAACCCACATAACCCGAATAATATCATTAACAATATTCAACATCAATTGATAATAATAAAAAATATTGTTAATATTTTACTACAAAGTAGTGAACTAGCCTTCTTATCCTCACATCCCTTATCTTGTTTGTACGCACATTTTACTTTACTAAACTACATACATACAAGAACACACTTTTTAGTATACTAAAATACACACACCACACCTTCAACCCCACCAAGATCCGCCCAATCCTACCACATGGCTGCCATAATCACGATGTTACCTGGTTGAATTAGAGCTAGCAGCTGAAAACACGATTAACCTCCCAAATCATTGTTGTCCGAATTTTGGTATGTCCTTTTTCCGATATGTGTGTGTGCAATTGTGTGAGATTGAATATTTTTTTATTTATACATGATTAAGTAGTATAATGAAAGATTGTGATGCATTTACTTTTGGAAAAGTAAAAAGAGTTGGTGTAATATTGCTTAAAGCACAAATGAAAAGAGCAGATATGTGTGTTTTGCAAATGATGCTTTTACTTTTGAATATTTTTTTAGCCATACATAATTGAGTATAAGCAAATGTGCATAACAGTGTAGAATTTCTTTGAGTAAATTTATGTGTAGAATTGCTTTAAGTAACTTTATGTGTATAATTGCTTTGAATTTTTCTACCATAATGTGTATGTGTATGTGTATGGTCTGGTATATATGTATAAGATCGAGTAAAAGCATATCCTATTTCTCTATTAATGAAATCAAGTGATAAATTATATTGCTAAAACATAACTTAAACTTTGGTATATTTAGGAATCATGTCGACGCTTAGTGATAGAACATGGATGTACAATAGATTTACGGTTGACGGCTATCATGACATGTATTTTGAAAAACAAATGGATGAGTTTTTGGACTTAGCATATCTATTGTAGCCAATGTTGATACAAGAATCATCAATGGTGAAGTAGAACTTTGTATTAAATTTCGTTGTGTCAAATGTGAAGTTCAACCTTATAGAACACGAGAAAAAGTGAAATATCATTTGTTACAAAGAGGATTCATGCATGGTTACACAGATTGGTGAGGACATGGTGAAACTGAAGATACGTTTCATCACGTGGGAGAATGCTCTAATGCCATAGAAGATGATGATGTTGATGCTGCCACACACATGTAGTTAGATAATATATATATATCCAATTAATTCTAATTTGAGTTCAAGTTCTGAGGAAGAAGAAGTACCGGAGGAAGAAGTATAGGAAGAAGAAGTAGTACCAAACGAGTTTGCCCAAAGGTTTTATGGATTTAAAGATAACAACGAGCTTTTGTACGTAGGGTGTCAAAATTGGACGAAGTTACAAGCTGCCACAAGGGTGTTAAGCTGGAAATCAAATCATTATATAGCTATGGAGGCCTTGAATATAATAGTTCGAGATGTCAAAAGCATGCTACCTAAGGACAATAAACTAGTTTAGAACTTCTACGAGGCAAATAATTGTTTGAAGGAAATTAGTTTTCCAATTAAGAAGATTCATGCTTGTAAAAATCATTGCATGTTATTCTATGACACCGATTCTTCCTTGACCCAATAGGAAGAGGCAACAGTAGTATTGTTTGGCGTAGTAGGAAGATAGCATATGAATGGAACCCGAGAGGAAGAGGCAGCAATAGTACTGGTGAGAACGGTAGTGACGTACGAGATGAATCTAGGCCGAGAGGAAGAGGAAGCAACAATACTTGTGGGAACGGTAGGGGCAGAGCAAATGAAGGTAGCCCAATAGGAAGAGGCAGCAGTAGTATAGATGGGCGAGGTAATGAGACTGCAGATGAATAGTGCCTGAGCCTAGATATATTGGGCAATGAGAGATTAGGTGTTCACACAGATAACGAGGAACATGTGGAGCATGTCACTGATTCATCACAAAATCAAATTGGGTCAAATGTCATCCCTTCATCATCACTTCCTAAACTGTGGCTTTATCTGCGGAGTGTAAGTATATGTGTAAAATAATTTAGTTTGTTGGTTTGGTTTCTTCTCTAAGTCAAGCATGGAGTAGGTCTGCAAGTTCATTTCAAATGCGTGTCAATGTACCTTTTTGTAGGTTTTATGACCCGACAATAAGCCGTCATGCAGTTAAACTATTCAAGACTATGTTCAAGGGTGCTTACACCACATGGACTCAAGTCCCCAAAGACCATTGTGATAGGTGTTTTGATCGCTTTGGGGTTTGTAACTTACTATTTCTCACATCTAAATAAAGCAAATGACATTTTAAACTAATATAGCTAATTGAATATACAATTTATGTGCAGACATTTTGTCGATGGGATGCTGCAGAAAGTAATTAGATTCGTGATGCTTGGGAATCTCACATTGGGATAAGGTATCCTGAAATAATGAGGGGTGTAAGAAAGGCTGCGATGAAGGTCAAAAGAGTGAATAATATTGTGGATATTGGTCGAATCAGTTCTAGTCACCCAATTTGGATTAGTGAAAATGATTGGCTTCCTATGGTTGAGGCATGGGATACCGATGAATGGAGACTCAAATCAAAAACTGCCCAAGAAAACTGAGCCAAATCACAATCAGGAAAGCACACAGCAGGCTCACATAGCTTTCTCCACACTAAGATCGTAATGGTATGAAAATGATATCATTTTTTCAATAAAAAATCATTTTCAACAAGCATCAGTATGAAAAGTTAGCTTGTATGATTTTTCTCATTAATGTTGACATACGTATTTTATTAGGAAAATAAAACGCGACGTAGAATGAAGCTTGTAGAATTGCATACACAAGTTCACACCAGGAAAGGGACGAAGCCAATATAACTCGGATAAAGTGGGACTGCAGAGTTTGTTGACCCCATGGATAAAAAATGAATGGTAACTCTTGAAGTATTATTAATTATATGATATATATTGAAATTACTTAGGTGCATTTATAAATCTTAACAGTTTTACCAAATTTTAAATTTGCCGGTTTTACCCATTCTCCATTACTAATATATTATGTTTACTCTCCATAACAGGATGATTATTCAAGGCTTATCTCGGAAAAGCATGTCGAGAATGAAGAGAATGCCGATATTGATGGAAGGGTGTTGCTACATCAGATAGAGGTCACGTGCTTGGTGCCGGATCGACGAAGGATCCAGCTTTTGTGCTAACAGGTATACCGGGATCTGGGATTATCTATTCCACACACATGTGCTCACCTTATGAGGTTTGTCTATTTTTGTTATACCTTGATTTAACTGTATACAACTCATCATCTTATTTGATAAAAGAATCCCTTGTTCCAATATTTAACTTTCTGTCCCGATTTGAATTTTCCAACATTATTCTGTAATGGAACTACTCAACATATAAATAGCTTCGTTAGACATGAAACTTGTAACACATAAAATCTGAGAACATGTGAAATGACCAAAATGCCCTTACAAGTTTAAAAATTATTTAAAAGCTTATTAAGTCTCCAAATAAGTCCCAAACTTCAAACAATGAACAAGTTATGTATCCAAATAATTTTAACTAATACATTTAACATTTATACAAGTGGCTAAATTACCAAAATGCCCCTATATGGCCGATTAAGGTAAAAATGTATTTTAATTAGTTTTATTTTGATTTAAATGATATATATATGGTAAATTGAGAAGATAATTATTAAGAGATAATTACCCAAGCTAAAATCACGAAATTCCTGGCCCAAGCCCTCCCCTAGGATCGGCATTCATCATTTAAAAGTCAACCCATATCATTTTTATCCCTAACCCTAATTGCCGATTTAACAAACACACACAAAATTCCCATAGCCTCCATTCGACCACCCCATAATTCCTAAGCAATTTTCTGTGATCTATCATCATCCTAAGAAGCCAAGAAAAATACCCTTTTGAATTGTTGAAGCTTGGTTCGATCGTGGCACAATTTTCCTTTTGTCGAGCCCTATAAACAAGGTAAATTCGTTTTGATTCATTCGACCTCCACAAAAATTATTTCTTATTTTTCTGGTGATTCTTACATCATATACAACCCACGAAAATTGGTTTCAAGGTTGCTAGGCCTTTGGTGAAGTCGTGACGATTTTTGGAGTGTTTTGGCCAATCGAGTATACATCTGATCGAACTGCTGTTTCCACACGTTCCAGAATTGATTTGGTATTTTTCTCAGACCCTTTATACCTTATAAACATCAAATAAATTGTTGGATTCGACCCATGCATGCTCGACATCCCTTTCGTGATTTAAAACCCTAAAAACGAGTGTAATTGTGTAATATACCTTCCGATCCATAACAATTCCTAATAAAATTTATTTACACTTGTTATAATGTAATATGATCTGGAAAATTATTGGAAGAATTATCATGGCTTAAATCATGTGTTTCGAAATTATTCTTGTTTGTGTAAATCGTATATAAAAGAAAAAGAAAGAAATAAGTCGAGGGCCTAGGGTTTTGGTTTAGGGCTGGAAATGGTGTTAATTAATGATATTAATGATGATGTGATGATTGAGAATTGATTAGAAGTATTAGGGTTTCTAAAATCTATGTTTTTGGTTTATACGATTTGATATAAAGGTTTTGGGTGAGTTTTGTAACTTTTAAAACTAAAGGGTTATTTTTGAAACTTATTCTGGGCTGTATACTGTTCGAATAAAATATATAATGAGGGTGCTAAGTGTAAGTTTTGCAATTAAATGGATTAAAATGTATTTTAAACCTAATTAGGGTTGTTTTGGAAATAATTAAAAGAGAGGGACTAAACGTGTAATTTTCAGAAACTTGGAGCTGTTTTGAGTAATTTAATATATTCAGGGGGCTATGTGTCATTTTGATAACTTAAGGACATAATATGTAATTATTGATAATTAAAAGTTGAAATTGTAAATTAAAGGGTTAAATATGTAACTTTAATAACTTGAGGGACTTAATGTGTAAATTATGAATACTTGAGTATCCATTCGTATAATATGATAAAATAAGTGCTCATTATGTAAAATGGATAAGTTAAGGGTTTAATGTGTAACTTTGAATACAAAAAGGTTTAAAGTGTAATTTTGGAAAGTAAAGGGTTAAAATGTAAAGTTATGAAACCCTAAGGACCAAATGTGTAAATATGTTAAAAGATACTTTGATTCCATTAATAATGATTCAACTTTCTAATTATGGAAACTTTCTAAAAGTGGAAACTTACTATTTATGGAAACCTGTTAAAAGTGGAAAGTCACTTTAAATGGAAAGTTACTAAAACTGGAAAGCCGACTAAAATGAGAAATCTGAATTGAATAAGTTATTAATAATAAGCCGATCATTAATTCGCGTAGATTCGCTGAAGAAGGAGTTTTGCTTCCGACCTTTATGTTTTCTGTCATGTTTGCACTTGCGGTTTAAGGTACAGATATTCTGACCTTTCTCAAAAGGTTTCTCATGATCTCTTTCATATTCTGATCCGTTAGTTCCCGAATTGATGCCATTGCTATGATCCCCTTTACTTGAACCTTCTCTGTTGATCCCACTTGATATGACCTCCGTTATGAACCTATGCTATGAAAACCTTTTTAATGATACCATGGAAATGTTTTGAGAAGAACTGATTTGAAAAGATGTTTATAAATGATGCTAAATTTCTTTTTAAAAGAAAGGTTATTTAACTTTCATGAACCTTATATTTTGAAAGACCATTTTTATGAAAACTGTTTTAAAAGATTATTTAAATTGGACTTTTAATAGAAACTTTTGAAACGGACTTTTGAACTGAACCATGAATTGATTTTTGAATATGAACCTTGACCTGATGAACTCTGAATGGACCTTGACTATTATTTCTGATATGATTTTGAGATGACTTTGAGATAAACCTTTGCTATATGACCTTTTGTATGACTTTGAGACCTGACTCTTAGTTTGATACCCGAGCCATTTCTGTTTTCCCTACCTATGGAGGTACCATAGGCATGTCTGTGATGCACCACTGGCATGACTCATGTGTGGGTGAGTGATTTCTCACGCCGTCCCTTTTTATGATTATTATTATGGCCATTATGACTTTGAGTATATGACTTTGAGATTGACTTTGAGTAAGGGGCGTATGGATTGCAATCCTAGATCTGATCTGTTTAGTGGATTTAACTATGACTTTGAGGTGACTGGTGCTGTGTGCAATACACGCCTTTCACAAATTTCTGGGAGCTAGCTACTCCACCCATTTGAAGAATGAGGACACTCCTCATATTATCTGATTATCTGAGAGGACTCCCCTCTATATGATTATGAAGAATTATGGTATTGACGGCTTATATGATATGATATGTTTCTGGGCTCGTGGTAGATGACTATCCTTTCTTCTTTCTATTCTATTACTCTTTTATCTATTCCTTATTCTATTTCCCCAATGCACTATATTTCAGTTCTGTTTCATTATCATTGCTTTGTATATGTATCTGTTCACTGGGCTTTTTAAGCTCAGCCGCATTTCCTTTTCCTGCGGCAGGTTTTAGTAGGAAGCTGGGTTATGAGAAGAGAGTGTGACTGGACTTAGAAGACTATGTTTTGGACTAGAGACGATTAGATGAAGTTTCACTTTATTAGACATAGTATTTATTTTCTTTGTAACCTTGTAGTTTCAGATTTTCATTTGTAAACCCTGATTTTCTTTTGTATGTATGAATCATATGCTTGTGTTTGTTCTGATATGTCACTGTAATGTAATACTTCTACCCTTATCGGGTTGGGGTGTTACAATTATGGTATCAGAGACCAGGCTGCGATTCGTAATACATTTACCCTTGACCTGTGAAGTTTGGACCCCTAAGTTTCCACTGTAGGCGCTCATAAGACAACCTTTGAAACTTTACATTAGGATTCCCCATAGGAACCTAAGTTATTACCAGTGAGGAATGGGTAGACTAAGACATTTATGTAAGTATCATTTGCTTCCGCATCAATCTGATCGTGCCTTTGTTCTTAGACATAAGCCTTATAAGGACCCTTGCTTCAGAAGTTAGAAGTTTTGCAACTTAAGCTTAGTAACCAAGTAAGTTGGGAATACCTCGGAAAGCTACCTGGATACCTTACACATTTAAGTTCCACCTTCGGATTTTGATCTCCGCCTCCGATTTGTTTGATAAGCTGTTTGACACCTTTTCGACCACATCGTAGGTCATTCAACCACAATGTGTTCGACACATTCTGTAAATTTATTACTCATGCTGGGTATGAATGTATCATCCGATACTACTTAACTCTGTATGATCCATTACTACTCCTATGAGAATTTTGGTAATTATGAACCACGAATATGAGAAGTTTTGTTTCCTCTCTTTGAATGATGAACCTTGTTCTGCCTACCGTTTCCTTTGGAAGGGCATGATGTAAATACTATCTCTATATGGATTTGTTAACTAAGCATGATGATGCTGATAACTGAGATTCTGTACCTCTCTCAATTGACGATTATACGACATTCGTATTACCAATGATACACATCCTACCTGTCGCTTATGCTAAGAAGCTAAACGAAATTCCCACACATTGAACTGTTCGTTTATCCATCCCAACATTTTGTTGAACCATGTACTTGACCCTGATATATGAACTATCTGTATGATTTGACGAATGTATTCACTCTATGAATCCTTTGACTTTGAGATGTCTGATTGTATGGTCTTTTGGACTGAATGGCTATTCGTGAAGATACCATAGACTACCATATCTGAAATGTGACCTTAAAAATCTGCTTCACCCTATTCCATTATGATGACTCTCTACATCTGCTAAAATTTCTGTCACTATGGAAACACCTACCCCAAACTCATGTGATTACCAAGTTGTCCTGAAAACCATTATTATCAACCCTTGGAAAGTTCTACTATTGGGAAATATTTTGTCATACGAAGATTTTCCGGTATTCTCTGATGAACCTTTTGGTACTCCTTCCTGCTAGGAAGTAGAGTGGGCATTTAACTGATCTCAGTTGAAGAAAACCATGGTGCTATAAAAGTTGAGTATTTGAAGGAACTGATGGAATATGATTTTTGTTAACCCTTGTGATTCTCTTGGATGCTCTCGTTTGTTTATGAAGAAGAACAAGAGAAGTATGCGATGACGTATCGACTATCGTGAACTTAAACGTACCACCATCAGCAATCATTATCTGTTTCCGCGTATCAATGATTAATTTGTTTTTCCTTTGAACCCCGCATTTGATTGCATCATTTTAGATTTGAAGGACTGAAGAAGCAACCACAAAAACTTCTAAGAAGGGGGTTAACTAACCGAGAGTAACCTTTGGGAAGTATTTCAGTTCCTGAAGAAGAAAGAAGGCGATGTGAAAATTTCCTGAGATGATTTCTGAAATTGCCTTTGCACTCGTTACCACATTTGTGAGTTTGAATGATGCCAATGGTGTTGGCTAGAATAATCATGTTTTCGCGTGTTTTGGACAAATTGTCATAGTATGACATTGAGTTGTGTTCTAAAACGAAAGAAGAACATAGAGATTATTGGTGAGACGACCCTTTGTTCTGGAAGAGAAATTTGATTGACGTTCAGAAAGCATAATAGACAACACTACCCTGTATAATGTAAAGACAGAGCTTTCACAAGAAGGACCAAGATCGAAGATCGTTATCGGAGTTAGAAACTTGGTGGAAGAGTCGTAGAAGATGGTTGCGACAAGCACTACCATGGAAGAAGCATACAAGAAGAAGTGAGGAACTGGGATAGTGCTCAATCATACATCATGCAACACGTGAAGATTTCAGTTTGGGCACCAAGACAACCAGACCAAAGAAGACGAACCATTCAACACACAACCTGGAGTAAACAACAACATCATGTACCTTAAAACCTGGAGCTATGTTAGAAGACCTGTCGAAGACACGCAGTCTTGTTTCTCTATTCATTTTAGTTGTACTAAGATGAATTGAGAGCAGAAGCAGACCTGCAGATGGAGGGATGCACAGTAATTGCGTCAGAAACTGCCGTTACGATACCACACTTCCAAGAGGAGCTGCTGAAGACCGGAGGAACCAGACTCGAGTTTTAAATTCTTTTAATCATGAGGTAAGATGGACAAGAGTAAACAGACTACCCCAACTTGGAAGAAATTTTGAAATTTGTAAATGAGTGGACGGATTTGAAAGCGGACATTGTGTTTAGACGAGATGATGCTGTAAAGAATTGACGTTACTGATGACGTACCTTAATTCTGAATGACATTCTCGGATCTCCGTTACTCTTTGAGTAATTTCGTTCTCTTAGTTATGTTGTTTGATTTTGGTGACCTCTGAGACTGTAGGTGGACTAGGTGGATTTAGATAAGTTTGTGTTGTTCACGACTTGAGATAAAGTATGATCATCATGAGGGCATATGTATATGATGCCAGTATTATGACGCCTGGCCAACGTGATAATACTTACATCATATAACGTGCACTTATGGTGGCTATGTGATATTTCGAGGAGTGCCTTAGAAGCTTTAGAATTCTGGCATCTGATCAAGATCATATGAGTTTAGTGAGACTTTAGGTTCATTCTACCTATACGTTTGATATGTTGTCCTTGTTATACGATTCGATACGTTTGGACTCTCGACACGTGTTTTGCTAATCTTTGCAACTTCTGATAAGGATCTTAGGTTCCATTATGAAATTCTGCCGTTGATGATATCTAACGATATGCTTTCTGTCCGTATACGATTCGCATTCGTGAAGTTGTTCATTATGATCTGCTATGAGTAAAATATGTGATTGTGGACTTTAAGGAAATGAGACCTGTTTGTTTATGAGAATACCTTTGGAAAGTTATCTAAAAGCCATGACTATTTGAGAAGCTGAAGAGTTAAACCGTATATCACCCCATGTTTGCTACAATTCAATGTATTCTCATCTGATTCGCCTAATAAATTTGATGTAAATCCTATGAATTTTTATACCTCTTCTTGGAGAATCCGATTATCATCCGTTATGTTTGGTACATTATCCTTTTGATTCAAATTCAATATGATATGCCCTTCTGAGAAATCTGGAACTGTTTTTGACAATAATTACGAGTCATGAGAAACCAGTTGGTCTGAATATCTTTTGGAAGAACCTCCCCGGACGTGAGGATGTTTGTGACGACCTGTTGCGGTTTACTACGACTTCGTCTAACTTTGCGACTTCAAATTTCGAGGACGAAATTTTTCTTTTTAGAGGGGAAGAAGTTGTAACACCTAAAATCTGAGAACATGTGAAATGACCAAAATGCCCTTACAAGTTTAAAAATTATTTAAAAGCTTATTAAGTCTCCAACTAAGTCCCAAACTTCAAACAATGAACTAGTTATGTATCCAAATAATTTTAACTAATACATTTAACATTTATACAAGTGGCTAAATTACCAAAATGCCCCTATATGGCCGATTAAGGTAAAAATGTATTTTAATTAGTTTTATTTTGATTTAAATGATATATATATGGTAAATTGAGAAGATAATTATTAAGAGATAATTACCCAAGCTAAAATCACGAAATTCCTGGCCCAAGCCCTCCCCTAGGATCGGCATTCATCATTTAAAAGTCAACCCATATCATTTTTATCCCTAACCCTAATTGCCGATTTAACAAACACACACAAAATTCCCATAGCCTCCATTCGACCACCCCATAATTCCTAAGCAATTTTCTGTGATCTATCATCATCCTAAGAAGCCAAGAAAAATACCCTTTTGAATTGTTGAAGCTTGGTTCGATCGTGGCACAATTTTCCTTTTGTCGAGCCCTATAAACAAGGTAAATTCGTTTTGATTCATTCGACCTCCACAAAAATTATTTCTTATTTTTCTGGTGATTCTTACATCATATACAACCCACGAAAATTGGTTTCAA
This sequence comes from Artemisia argyi, assembly GCA_030686995.1. NCBI lineage: Eukaryota > Viridiplantae > Streptophyta > Magnoliopsida > Asterales > Asteraceae > Artemisia > Artemisia argyi. The sequence continues at coordinate 106,419,489 of CM060682.1, read as the reverse complement.
GGTTGCTAGGCCTTTGGTGAAGTCGTGACGATTTTTGGAGTGTTTTGGCCAATCGAGTATACATCTAATCGAACTGCTGTTTCCAAACGTTCCAGAATTGATTTGGTATTTTTCTCAGACCCTTTATACCTTATAAACATCAAATAAATTGTTGGATTCGACCCATGCATGCTCGACATCCCTTTCGTGATTTAAAACCCTAAAAACGAGTGTAATTGTGTAATATACCTTCCGATCCAAAACAATTCCTAATAAAATTTATTTACACTTGTTATAATGTAATATGATCTGGAAAATTATTGTAAGAATTATCATGGCTTAAATCATGTGTTTCGAAATTATTCTTGTTTGTGTAAATCGTATATAAAAGAAAAAGAAAGAAATAAGTCGAGGGCCTAGGGTTTTGGTTTAGGGCTGGAAATGGTGTTAATTAATGATATTAATGATGATGTGATGATTGAGAATTGATTAGAAGGATTAGGGTTTCTAAAATCTATGTTTTTGGTTTATACGATTTGATATAAAGGTTTTGGGTGAGTTTTGTAACTTTTAAAACTAAAGGGTTATTTTTGAAACTTATTCTGGGCTGTATACTGTTCGAATAAAATATATAATGAGGGTGCTAAGTGTAAGTTTTGCAATTAAATGGATTAAAATGTATTTTAAACCTAATTAGGGTTGTTTTGGAACTAATTAAAAGAGAGGGACTAAACATGTAATTTTCAGAAACTTGGAGCTGTTTTGAGTAATTTAATATATTCAGGGGGCTATGTGTCATTTTGATAACTTAAGGACATAATATGTAATTATTGATAATTAAAAGTTGAAATTGTAAATTAAAGGGTTAAATATGTAACTTTAATAACTTGAGGGACTTAATGTGTAAATTATGAATACTTGAGTATCCATTCGTATAATATGATAAAATAAGTGCTCATTATGTAAAATGGATAAGTTAAGGGTTTAATGTGTAACTTTGAATACAAAAAGGTTTAAAGTGTAATTTTGGAAAGTAAAGGGTTAAAATGTAAAGTTATGAAACCCTAAGGACCAAATGTGTAAATATGTTAAAAGATACTTTGATTCCATTAATAATGATTCAACTTTCTAATTATGGAAACTTTCTAAAAGTGGAAACTTACTATTTATGGAAACCTGTTAAAAGTGGAAAGTCACTTTAAATGGAAAGTTACTAAAACTGGAAAGCCGACTAAAATGAGAAATCTGAATTGAATAAGTTATTAATAATAAGCCGATCATTAATTCGCGTAGATTCGCTGAAGAAGGAGTTTTGCTTCCGACCTTTATGTTTTCTGTCATGTTTGCACTTGCGGTTTAAGGTACAGATATTCTGACCTTTCTCAAAAGGTTTCTCATGATCTCTTTCATATTCTGATCCGTTAGTTCCCGAATTGATGCCATTGCTTTGATCCCCTTTACTTGAACCTTCTCTGTTGATCCCACTTGATATGACCTCCGTTATGAACCTATGCTATGAAAACCTTCTTAATGATACCATGGAAATGTTTTGAGAAGAACTGATTTGAAAAGATGTTTATAAATGATGCTAAATTTCTTTTTAAAAGAAAGGTTATTTAACTTTCATGAACCCTATATTTTGAAAGACCATTTTTATGAAAACTGTTTTAAAAGATTATTTAAATTGGACTTTTAATAGAAACTTTTGAAACGGACTTTTGAACTGAACCATGAATTGATTTTTGAATATGAACCTTGACCTGATGAACTCTGAATGGACCTTGACTATTATTTCTGATATGATTTTGAGATGACTTTGAGATAAACCTTTGCTATATGACCTTTTGTATGACTTTGAGACCTGACTCTTAGTTTGATACCCGAGCCATTTCTGTTTTCCCTACCTATGGAGGTACCATAGGCATGTCTGTGATGCACCACTGGCATGACTCATGTGTGGGTGAGTGATTTCTCACGCCGTCCCTTTTTATGATTATTATTATGGCCATTATGACTTTGAGTATATGACTTTGAGATTGACTTTGAGTAAGGGGCGTATGGATTGCAATCCTAGATCTGATCTGTTTAGTGGATTTAACTATGACTTTGAGGTGACTGGTGCTGTGTGCAATACACGCCTTTCACAAATTTCTGGGAGCTAGCTACTCCACCCATTTGAAGAATGAGGACACCCCTCATATTATCTGATTATCTGAGAGGACTCCCCTCTATATGATTATGAAGAATTATGGTATTGACGGCTTATATGATATGATATGTTTCTGGGCTCGTGGTAGATGACTATCCTTTCTTCTTTCTATTCTATTACTCTTTTATCTATTCCTTATTCTATTTCCCCAATGCACTATATTTCAGTTCTGTTTCATTATCATTGCTTTGTATATGTATCTGTTCACTGGGCTTTTTAAGCTCAGCCGCATTTCCTTTTCCTGCGGCAGGTTTTAGTAGGAAGCTGGGTTATGAGAAGAGAGTGTGACTGGACTTAGAAGACTATGTTTTGGACTAGAGACGATTAGATGAAGTTTCACTTTATTAGACATAGTATTTATTTTCTTTGTAACCTTGTAGTTTCAGATTTTCATTTGTAAACCCTGATTTTCTTTTGTATGTATGAATCATATGCTTGTGTTTGTTCTGATATGTCACTGTAATGTAATACTTCTACCCTTATCGGGTTGGGGTGTTACAAAACTGCTGAATTGCTAATTGGTGATTGCTTCAAGTTCATTAGAACTCCTAATTGCAGGAAATGGATAAATAGTTAGGATTGATTATGTGTGGTCTATGTTAGGCGTCATTTTAGGCAGCATTTTAGGCGGCATTTTAGGTGGCATTTTAAGTCTGCGTTAAGTGGCATTTTGCTTGTTCCAGTTTTGAGTGTGGTCTGTGTTACACGACATTTAGGCTGTTGATTGTATTATCATATTGTTGTTATTCTAATGAAGTAATATGTAATTGGATGTAATATGAGATACGAATTCTGAAAAAGCAAAATGATGATTTGAAAAAAAAAAGATGGAAGATGAAAGGGTAGCTGCGGAGGCTCAAAGAGCAACAGACATGGTGGCTTAACATAAAACACTCAATGATAGGTTTGAGTCTTTTGCTTAGAATTATCCTCTCTGAACTAAGCGACCTACTGAATTGGATCCTAGACCTAGCTAGTTTGATTTAGCATTAGGCTTTAGTTTTTGTGTTCGAACTATTGGGTTGTTGTAGGTCGGAATCAATTTTGAAGGTGCATCGTCCGATAACACATTACTAACTTATATCTTTTGAATTACGAATTTATGTGCATTGGGCGACACATTAATGCATTTTGGGTAATGGATTTGTTTATTTTTGTAATTTTTCAATTGCTTTTATTGTTTTAGATATTGGTTTTTTGTATTTACAGGCTCTAAAAAATCTGAAATACCACGGAATTTAGCCACATATTTCCCACTAATTAATCACAAAATTCCCACATAATTATTTGAATAAATTTATTTTTCCGTGGGAAATCTATGATAAAACCGTCATAGGTTGTAGTGAGAAAACTGTGGGAAATAATTGTAGGAAATCTGTGGGAAAAAAACGACTAGTTTATGTGAAAAATGGATGCTGAAAATCTAGGGATGGCACCCATGGGCAATGGGTACGGGTACCTCTAACCCGTCACCCGCCCACGTAATTTTTTTCTCACCCATCACCCATCCGTCACCCACCAATTGGTAAAATTTTCTACCCATGCCCTTGCCCATGGGTATTTGTTGCCCATGGGTAAACCCATGGGTTAGTGCTATGTAACAAAATTACAAAACCATGATATGAAAACTAACTATGAAACTGCATAATAAGACACCAATCAATTTGCTAAATACCAAGTTCACAAAATACTTAAACACATGTTTGAAAGTAGCTATCAAACATCAGTACACCAAATCGCATTCATATTTGTTCATTTAAGAGATAAAGTAAAATAGTTTAAAACATCTTTAGCAAAACATAAATATTTGTTTTCTTGAGACTCGGTGGTAACTATTAAATGTATACATGCAACATCATAAATATTTTAATTAGTATAGTTAATTTTAACATTGTTTATATATGGGTACACCCACGGATATTTTAAATGGGTATCATGGGTTTACCCGCGATGGGTATGCCTCACCCGTTACCCACCCGCCACCCACTGATGGGTACAGATTTTCACCCACGACCCACCCGTGGGTGAAAATTGATGCGTTTACCCACCCATTTATGACGGGTACCCGCGGGTTGTGGGTTTTTTCTCGCCCATTGCCATCCCTATGAAAATCTGGGAAATGAGTGGGAAAATGTTTGTCGGAAATCTGTGGCAAAAAAACCACTAATATATATGAATGGATGCAGAAACTGTGGGAAATCAGTGGGAAAATGTTTGTGAGAAAGTTGTGGGAAATTAAAACTGTGAATAATCCGTGAGAAAAAAGTCAACGCTCGGTGGGAAAATATTTACCCACAAGGGTTTTACACACGGAATGATTCCGTGTGAAATTCGTGGAAAAGGGCCCTTACCTACGAGGTTTACCACGGATTCTACCGTGGGAAAAACTAGTTTGTGTAGTAGAGACCCTCTTGGTTTCACCACTAACGCTACTGATTCTCATTCTAAGGAATCTAAGGATTCTAATCGGTCATGCCCTCCTGGTTTCACCCTTAACGTTGCTGATAATAAGGAAGAAGGATCTAAATATGTAAATGATCATAGGAACTCGGTAAGAGAGTTTTCTCATCATAACGTGGACGTCCCTAATACAAGTATTCCCATTACAAGTGGATCTGTTTTGAATGTTATGGATGATTTATTCAAGGTGGGACAAACAATGGGTTTTAGTATGAAAGGATGTTTAAAAAATATAGAAGAAATCATTGGTGTTCAAGGAGATATAAACAGTATTAGATGAATTACATGTCTCTAAACATAAAAGGTCTTGGTCACAAGGCAAAAAAAGGATGGGTTAAAAAATTGTGTCTGCTTCATAAAATAAACTTTGTCTCTCTTCAAGAAACGAAGATGGAAAGTATAGATTTGTTTTCTATTAAGATGTGTTGGGGGAACTTGGCGTTTGATCATGTCGTGATTCCTTCTGTTGGCAAATCCGGAGGTATTCTTTGCGTTTTTGGATTCTAATAAAAAAATGGTATTTGGCGGAACCGAAAAAATGGTATTTTGGATTCTAATATGTTCATAAAAAAGCATGTTTCTTCTTCAGACTATTTTCTCGCTATTATGGGTGCTTGGTCTCCTACTACCACTAAATTGCTCGTTATTTCGGTGTACGTGCCAAAAGATTTAATAGAAAAAGCATGATTTATGGGAGTATTTGTGTTCTTTGATTAATAGGTGGGATGGTGAAACTGTGGTCTTTGGTGATTTTAATTAAGTTCGTACGGAGCAAGAAAGATTTGGTTCTTCTTTTAATATCCAAGGTGCCAATGTTTTCAATAAATTTATTTCTTTAGCTGGTTTGGTTGATATTCCTCTGGGAGGCTACTCGTACACCTGGGCTTACAAGTCGGCTTCTAAGATGAGTAAACTTGATCGTTTCTTATCTCGAAAGGCCTCTTGATAGAGTTTCCTCACTTATCGGGTTTATGTCTTGATAGACATTTATCGGATCATGATACGTGGGAATCGCACCAGGCTTTACCTCTCGAGGGATCTCGGGAAGCTTACAACCCCCACCAGGCAGTGTACCTTATCGTTGTAGTATATTATAGTGACAAGTACCGGGGGATTGATCATTCAACTCAGGAATAGTGTCGCTAAGATTAGAAAGTCTCCTAAACTACGTCTAGAGGTGAGGGATGATTCTTTTTGTATTTTTATATTTTATAAAAGCAAATAAAATCTCGGGTTTTAGAAGAACGGGCGGAATTAGTTGCTAGCCAGCTAACCTAATTTACTAAGATGCAATCAAAATAAAATGACAGAAATGAAAATAAAACTAATTTTACTAATGTGGTGTAAACAATGATGAGGAAAGTTGTGTTTACTTAGGGTTCATTACTCCCTAGATATCTTTTACAGGTTGATAGCTTGTTACATTTGCATGGATAACGGGTCATATTCCTTAATACTAGTCGTAGGGCCGTGTACAATATTCCCTAACTCTATAGGATCCTACTTCACTCCTATGTCGAGCCGTTAGAAGCTCCTAACATGGGATCATTAGAATTCTCCTATGCATTAAATACAACCAAAAATCATAGTACACCTCCGATCATATTTCTTAAGACGTTCAAGCAAGTTACCAATGGAAGTCTGCCAGTTTTCTTAAGCCTAACATCGAATACAATCATCCGTAACAACTATAAACAAAAAATCAACCCATTTTTAACATCTAGGTTTCACTACATCTAAGCAAACACAAAAGAAATCTAGCCTAGCATGTTAAATTGAAGACAAGCGTAAGATATAATCAAACAACATGTTGACATAAATAATGTCTTAAAACATTGTTAGCATATTAACAATGTCTCTATGTTTTGATAATTACAAAGCATAAACTCATTAATCTAAAACTTATGACGTAAACAAGTTTTAGTGCTTAATATTTGTCTTTGCTTCCATATCACTTAAGGTATGAATAAACAAAGGGTTTATTACATTTCATGATCAAAGGAAATTTTTCTAATCACTAGAATTTTTATAAAATGTATTAAACATCTTATATCTTTTACAAAATTACTTTTGGAATTAAAAGAATATGTTTAATTCATTATAAATATATGATTTCAAATTTCCAACCAAAAATGGCAAATTCTATCCAGAAAAATATTCCCCACTAAAAGACAAGAAAAACCAACGTTCTGAAGGGGCGGCCCCCTTAATTCCTTAGGCGGCCCCCTTAATCATTAAGGGGACCGGCCACGCTCCAGAACAGTATTTTTCTCCCTTATAAATACTGGTTCTCTCCTCAGAATTTTCTCACCTTTTGCACTTCTAAACTGTTGAAACTATAGACCTTGATAGATCTTCTTGAGCACTCTAGAATCGTTAGTTATGTCACTGTAATCAATAACACACTAATAGACAATCTCTGTAACTTGTATTTTTAAAGCGGAAACAAAACACAAGCTTGATACTAAGAACTCTTGATCCTCTATGGATCTTTTAATTATAATAAGAGTGTTTTCTAAAAACGTTCTTCAATACATAATCGTGTGTTCCTTTTATACACAAGGAACCCTAAACCGTTTCACAAGAAACGTATATTCTAAAACTTCTAAAAGATATGCATTATCACTTCATAAATAAACTCATGCATATCCAAACTACATTACATAAAATACGGAAATACTATATCCGCAGAAACTAATAATGCTGAAACTAGTCTTCAGCAGATACACTGCTTCAGCAGAAACCAACTCTTCAGCAGGAACCTTCAGCAGAAACAGCAGCAGAATTCTTACTTCACAGAATTCCCAACAATCTTCCCCTAATCTTGAATTTGACCTGGTTAAGTTCAAGATTCTTGATAGATCTTTTAAATAACATACCAAGAGGATTGTAATAACATAGCACCAGCAAAGAATCATCTTCAGCAGAATCTCTATGATCAGCAAATACTTGAAAGCTCCATTCTTTGCAGCAACAAATGACTTATGTACATCAAAACAAATTAGTTTTATACTATTCTCATCACTTCCAGGTGTGTTAACTCCTGTGAGAGGTGAATCATTGAAAATAATGGATTTGATGTCTCTTTACCAATAGCCATCACTACTGGAGTAGTCAAGTGTTCTAAGGTACACTGATAACCACATGATTTTTAGCAAATCATCAGCTATAAACGGATTTGAGATGTCTATACCTGTAGCCGTTTGCTCAGGACTAGCCAATTATTTGGATGAAAATCATCTTGGTTAACTGATTACCAAATATGGTTTTCCACTGCCTTTACCACAAGCCATATACATGTGGGCTAGCCAATTATTCAGAATCCATAAAGGAAAAATCCATGGTCAATTGACAACCATTTCAACTACTCAGCAATAAAGCATGGGTGAGTTGAAAACCCTATGGTTTTGAGCAAACCATTACAGCTATCAACAGATTTGATGTGTCTTTACCAAAGCTGTACCCTTTGGACTGGCCAACTTTATGATGGAAGAGTCAACATCAGGTAAGTTGATAACCAAACCTGCAGACAATAGATACAATACTATACAACAAAATGTTAGTAGTTTTTTTTTCTCTCTTTTTTTTTTTTTTTTTTTTTTTAAGAAATAAAAACAAATATACAACATGATATCCCTAATCAGATGCTGCTCTGGAAGTGTTAATCCTTTGTTTGTAGACCTTCACCAAAGATTCTGCAAACAACCTTGCATTCCCAACTGGATTAGGAGGAATCTCCAACTTTTGTTGTAGCATTTTCTCCATCAGAGACACTTTCAGAGGATATCTTTTGGTAAGATCCATGATAAGCCTAAGACCAGTTGTAGTTTCCAACACATGAACATAAGGCATAGGATAGAACTTCCAACTCTGAACTTTCCATCTCTGATTGTTCTTCCAGATAACATAGCTTGCACCAGTGGGAGTAGAAGAATCAAACAACACTTGAAGATCACCCAACAAATACAATCCAGACCCTTCAGGAGTATGAGTTGCATAATACTTAATAACCAACTCATATAGAGTGACCAAATCCTGATGATCCACAAGATGGAGAATCTGTTGAAGAAATGTAAAGGATATGAAAGTTTTAGCTAATCTGTAAATGGTATTAACTTGACCATTTTTACTTAACTCCCAGCGAACCAAAACATCTCTAGTTCCTTCAGGCCAGTCATCATAGGATCCTTCCCTTATAAATGAAGCATCAAAAGCATTCACATTGAATAGACTTTGTTTTGAATGTGAAGATCTGACTTTTGCCATTCTCTTGCCTCTTCTTCCAAGAACATAAATAGCATCATGAACTTCAGCTTCAGCAGAATCACCTTCTGCAGCATCAGTTTCCACTGATGGAGTATCCAATTGTTCATCAGTAGAATCTTGAGAAGATTCAAGTGCAGCAGAGGCATATTGTTCATCCATAGCCTTCCTTATTTGTTTGTTTCTAGCAGCTTGAATTTCAACTTCTCTTACCTTCAGTTCATGAAATCTTGCAAGCTTAGCCTTTTGTTCAGCTTCTTGTTCCTCAGTCAACCTCCTAGCAGTCTCTTCACCCAATCTTTCCTGCTCCAATCGTCTTCTAGTTCTCTTTCTAGTTGGAGGATCTGATGTCATCACTTTTGCTTTACCTTTACCCACATAAGAGGAAGCAGCAGGATGTGGTACATCAGCAAAAGGATCAGGTAAAAATACCTTTTCAGCAACAATAGGAATATTAACAGATGAAACAGCATCAGCATTGAGAAGAGGAATATTCTTGGAAGCACCCATTCCAGCTTGTTCATTTCTAGTCTTGATTCTGTTATAAATCACAACCAGTTTGTCATATGGAAGTTCCCACACTTGTTTCTTAGACCAACCAGTATTAAACATTGAACAGCTTTGACTTCTCACATATGTTCTCATATAATCCCTCTGTTGTGCTTGAGTCATAGGTTTATCTCTTTTAGCTTTAGCTTTTAACTCATCTGCTACCTTCTTCCTCATCTTTAGCACTTTCACAATTTCAGAAGCATAGTCTTTCTCCTCTACCCTTTTACCAATAATATCTGCAGCTACATCAGGATTATCAAGCATTTGTTTTCCAATCTGCTGCCAATCTGACTCATCAAATTCTAGAACAGCTGCATCCAATTCCCTTTGTCTTTCAATGGGTAATGTAGAAACATATCTTTGAGTGACTGTATCCAATTCTGCATCAAACTTGGCTTGCTGTTCCTCAGCCATATTAGCACTCTTCTTATAATCTTCCCAGTCTTGGAATAGTTTTTCTTGTCCAGCTCTGTCTTCAGCTGTAACAAGCTCATTCAAATCATCATTAGGAACATTATCTGCAGCAATATCATCATGAGAAACATTCACATCTGCCATAGGATCATCATGTACTTCTTGAACCTCTTTATTAGGAGAAACTTGTGGATTCTCAGATGAAAGATTAACAGGGGAACTCAAATATTCTTTCCCTGCTACAAAGTATGCTTCTCCTGATGTATTTCCTTGATCAACAGATTTGTCAGCAGCAACACCACTTAGTGATTGCTTCACCTGAAGTATATCTACAGCTTCAGTCATGAGCACATCATCATCACCACCAGACACTTTTGAAGTTTCAGCAACTTTCCTTGCTAAATACTGTCTTGTACTTCTTCTTCTACCATATAAGATTTTTGGTTTAGATTGAGGTACTTCAGCAACTTTAGGAGGAACAACATTAGACTGTCTAGCAACTTCAGCTAGAATCTCAAGAGAATCCAAATTTGCCTCCTTAGGAACTTCAGTAGAATCCAATCCATCCTTACTTTGCTTCTGCTGATTCAGTTGTGCCTCCAAATCTTGAACCTTGCTTTTCAAACCTTCAATTTCATTACCAAGAGTAGTCTTAGTGTCAGCAAGTTACTTTTGGAGATCTTCAGTCATTTTCATGTACCTGGTAAGAGAATCATATACAAAAGTGAGAGTAATTGGGTCCTCTGCTCTACCAGCTGATTGCTCAATGGTAAGATGAGCTTCATTGAACCCTGTAGGAGAAACAGACTCATTTACAACGTTAGGAAAGCCTTCATAACCTAGCTCTCTCGTAGGACTAGGTGTATGCATTCTAGTGATCTCAGGTTCATGAGGCTGAAAGTTATCTTCAAACTCATGAATTTGCTCAGCTGGAGCATCCTGAGCTGGTGAAATGGTATGACTAGGTGACATATGTGGTGGTAAGTCAGCAGAATCAGGTAATGGTTTAGCAGTTGTAGCTGGCTCTTCCTTCATTACCACTGAAGGATTACCATCAGCAGCAACACCAGAAGATGATGGATTAGCATCATCAGCAGCATTAGGAGCAGGCACATTACCAGCATTAGCACCCTCAACTACATTGCCATGTGGCAACATAGCTTCTAACATTGGGTGATGTTCCCCAGTATAATTAGTTTTCATGGATGCAAACAACTTAGAACTGAGACTTTTAATAGGCACATGGGTCTTATCTTCAGTGGTTATGTCTAAAATCATTTGTAAAAATCTAGGGTACATTAAAAACTTATGTTGTTGTTTATCAATGTTTTATAGCATATTATCAAAGATAAACTTAGAAAAATTATAAGTTTGACCATTAGAAAGACAAACAATACCACAGCCCAATTGCAGAGAGAATTAGTTCCATCCACCACACTTGTTGCTTAAACATTGAAGCAGCAGATGCACCAAATACCTCCACTTAGGACAAAATTGATTCTTGTGCCACTTGGATGTAACAGTACTTTGATATCCAGCTTCCCTTAGCCCAGAAAGAATCTCTGCAGTGTTGGAATGATACACACCATGCTCATCATCCAACTGAAGCTTTGTCCTAATCAATCCTTCTGTCACCACATACTCCACGCCATCAATCTCAGCCACAATCTCTGTATCCGACCTCTTAGTAGCAGATGCCCAAAATTCCTTCACCAAGGATTCACAAACCAGATCGGGACTATATGTCAAAGCATAGTGAATCTTTGACCTTTGTAGAAATTCCACCATTAAATCGAATTCTTCATGTCCCTTTACCTTTTTCAGAATAGCATATTTGTTATGGTTGCCCCTTAATTCGAGTTGATCCATTTGAATGAACTTGGGTGAGATGGTTATGAATTACTCAGAGAATAATGGGTTTAAATGGAGTGATAAGCGAATAATTTTGTTTAGGAAGAGATATGCAAAGTGGGTTAAATTTGGAAGTTCCCCAATCGTGGTCAAAATTGTCGGAACAAATTATTGACCAAGTCTGACAATTAGTTCAAAAACTTCCAATTTTGAATTTACCCTTCAGCAGCAATGAAAGTCAAATCTGCTGAATAATGGTCAACATCAGCAGAATCAACCAAAAGTAAAAATATCTTCGGTCAATATCTTGATTTTACTGTGCAACCCAACTCGCATTAATTATCGTAATGCCTAAACTTGGCATATTTAATCACCCCCAAATCACATCTCAGTCACCAATTTACCCCAAATCATCTTTCAAACCCTAATCTCCCAATTAAAACCTAATTCTCCACTAAAACCATGTCAACAAACCCAGAAACTACAGATCAAAATTCCTCTTCTCCATCATCTGAAGAAGATTTACCACCCTATCCATGGGATCTTGATGATTCTGATTATGAAAGAGAACTGGAGAAACGATGGGATTCACAAGAAAGATAATGGAATGCTCATAGGAAGGGTGAACCAAGCAGTGTACCCATTCCTGCTGAGAGAGAGCTTGTCTCTCCCTTCATCTATACCTCTGATGAAGACTCTTCAGAGGAAGAAAATGAAGATCCAACCATTCTTCCTCCTTCCACACCAGAGAGATCCCAACCAAGATCAAGTAAGAGGGATCCATCTCTTCCAACATCACAAAATTTGGTGTTGGATCTTCCTGCTCCAGGACCTGGTCTTCCATATCAAGAACATATTGGACAGAGCAAGAAGGCTGAGATCATACGTATGGGAAAGGAGAAGCTGAAGTAGATGATTGAGGAATGTTGCCATGGAACAAAGTTCTTGAGTATTTTCTTGACTTTGGTTCATGAGCATCTTCACAGTCTTCCTTCTCTTCTTTTTCCATTTTCATCTTCAGCTTCATCATTGTACTTGTCATAGCCTCAAGTATTTTGTAATAAGTGATAGAAGCTAGTAGTACTTAATTAGCCAAATGTTTAGGAATGGTCATTGTAATTCAGTTGTAACTTTGAATGTAAGCTGTAACTTGTTTCTTTGAATGAATGAAAAGATCTTCTTAATATATCAACTGTGTAAGACCTTCAGCATAATTAACTCATCAGAAGAAACCATGTTCAGCATTTTTGACCACATTCCTTTGACTTTTGCTCTTGGTGACTTTAACATGAAACTTACATTCTCAGAACATCTGCAAAACAGACACAAAACAAGCAAATACACCAAACAACTTGCAAAACTGTTAGTGGGTTAGTGTTAAAAACTCAGAAATTATACAACTTATACAAATTTACAATCTTTACACTCATTATCCTCCCCTGAGGCATATGCCTCCCCTGAGGCTTATGCCTCCCCTTAAACTTTGCAGTTAAGGGTTAAGCATTCCAATATGAATCACTAAATATTGAAACCTTGGTCCATCAAATGCTTTGGTTAACAAATCTGCCACATTTTCATTTGTGTGAATTTTGACCACTTTACCCAAATGTTTTTCATAAGCATCCCTTATAAAGTGGTGCCTGATTTCAATATGTTTGGTTCTATTATGAAAAACTGGATTTTTAACAATACAAATTGTACTTTGATTGTCAATGAAAATGGTAGTATTCATGAAGTTATACCCATAATCTAGTAACTGATTCTGAATCCATAGAACCTGTCCACAACAATTGGCAGCAGCAACATACTCTGCTTCAGTAGTAGAGGTAGCAACAATGGTCTGTTTCTTGCATTGCCAAGAAATTAGTCTTCTTCCAAGGAATTGGCAACCTCCAGTTGTGGATCTTCTATCCAAATTTGCACCAGCATAGTCACTATCACTATAAGCTGCTAGCTGAAATGGAGACTCTTTGGGATACCAAAGACCTAATCTGGGTTGGCCTTTTAGATACTTAAAAATCTTTTTGACAACATTCATATGAGATGTAAGTGGAGTGACTTGGTGCCTTGAACATGCACTCACAGCAAATGTAATATCAGGTCTTGAGGCAGTCAACTACATCAAAGAACCAATCATGGACCTGTATAAGTGAACATTCACAGGGAGATCAGGATCAAGATTGTTCTTTGGTTTGGGAGCCTCATATGGAGTAGTGGCAGTCCTGACATTCTCCATTGCAAACTTGGACAACATATCTTTTACATATTTCTCCTGATGTATGAAAATACCATCAGGTTTCTGCTGAACCTGTAAACCCAGAAAGAAAGTGAGTTCTCCCATGGCACTCATTTAAAATTCTCCCTTCATCAGATCCTCAAACTCTCTACACCATGCTTCTTTGGTTGAACCAAAGATAATATCATCCACATACACCTGCACAAGAATAATATCCCTGGAATCTTTCTTGAGGAATAAAGTCTTGTCAATGGCACCTCTTCTATAGCCATTCTTCAGCAGAAATGTGGAAAGTCTAGCATACCAAGCTTTGGGAGCTTGATGAAGTCCATAGAGAGCTTTGACAACCTTGTACACATACTCAGGATGATCAGGGTCTTCAAATCCCTTGGGTTGAGTCACATAAACCTCCTCTTCAATCTCACCATATAAGAAAGCACCTTTAACATCCATCTGATAAACCATAAAGCCCATGTAAGAGGCATAGGCCAAAAATATCCTTATAGCTTCAACTCTGGCCACTGGTGCAAAGACCTCATCATAGTCAATGCCTTCCTCTTGTCTAAACCCTTGAGCCACTAGTCTTGCTTTGTTCTTCACCACAATACCCCTTGCATCTCTTTTATTCTTCAGAATCCATTTTGTCCCAATGGCATATTTACCATCAGGAAGAGGAACCAAAATCCAAACCTACTGATTCTTAAATTGTAGCATCTCTTCTTGCATTGCCTCCATCCAACTTCAATCAGCCAGTGCTTGAGGAACACTAGTTGGTTCTATCTGAGAAAGAAAGCATGCAAACAGACAATGTTTGAAGTCTGTGTGATTGTTCCTCTTTTGATTGTAGACATAAGAGATGAAAGCAACTTCACCATATTTTGTATTTTTAACAGTGCTTCTAGTTCTAACAAGGTCTTTAGGATCTCCAATAATCTTTGATAGGGGATGAGCATTATGAATCCTTTTTGTAGCTGTAGGTGGAACATCAATTTTGGCATCAAGGTTGTTGATTGTAGGCCCAAACTCAGTATCATAAGAAGCTGAGTGAAACAAGCCAGGCTTTGGCTGATAATTCCCAAGATCAGAAGGACTTGGAAATCTTGTAAAGGGCTTATCAAAGTCTGCAAAGACTTCAGTAGAAATGGGAGAGTGAACATCAATAGAATCAGCATCTGTTACCTTGTCAGTGGGAATAGGTGTGCCTTCAGTAGAATTATTAGCAGTATCCTTGTTTCCACTGACTACTTATGCTGAGTGATGTAGGATAGCTTCAGTCTCTTGTGTAACCTTTTCATGGAGCTTCTGAGCTTCCTTAGTAGCAGCATGTTCTTGCTTCTTCAGTCTTGCAATATCCTCTGCATAATGTGACTCATCTTCTGGTTCAGCAGCAGAGTGATTACCTACAAAATGGTTAGGTGGAAAAGATGGTACAACAAAAGTATTCTCTTCTGGCTCAGATTCACAATCTGAGTCATCATCCATGGAACCTGCAGGGTTAGAGTTTGGAACTTTGGTACCTGCATTAGGATTAGAAGCATGCCTAGTATAACCCAAATAGTCAGTCAAATAATCTAGGTCAAAATACCAAGAATGGCCATGTCCCTGAATATTAGGCTGATCTTCAAGAAATCTGAGATTAAGGGTCTCTTCTATCCTTTTGGCATTCAGATTATAAACCCTATAGGCCTTGCTATGAGCTGAATAACCAACTATATACCCCTCATCAGCTTTCCCATCAAACTTACCCAGTATATCAGCAATATTCAAAATGGTCACTTTGCATCCAAAAGGCTTAAGGTAATGTATGTTTGGAACTCTCCCAGTGAGAAGTTCATATGGTGCCTTGACATTGTGGGTAGTTTGGAGTCTAGTGATGGATACCCTGTTCAAGACATAGCAAGCAGTACTTACTGCTTCAGTCCAAAACATTGTGGGTAGTTTGGAGTCTGCAAGCATTGATCTTGCAGCCTCAATGAGGGTTCTATTTTTTCTTTCAGCAACCCCATTTTGTTGTGGGGTTCTTGGAGTACTATAGTCCCTTCTAATCCCCTTAGACTTACAGAATTCTATGAAAACAATATTTTTGAATTCTGTCCCATTGTCACACCTAATACCTTTAACCTTTTTATTTAGTTGGTTTACAACTAAGATAATGAATTCTTTCAAAATTGGAGTTGTTTCATCTTTAGTTTTTAGAAAGAATACCCAGCAAAACCAGCTATAATCATCTGTGATAACCAGGCAGAAGTACTTGTGATCAATACTTCTGATAGGAGTTGGACCAAAGAGATCCATGTGCAGCAACTGAAGTGGTTCAGAAATGGTGCTCACAGCTTTGACTGCTTTGTAAGAGGCTCTGTGTTGCTTTCCCTTGTTGCAAGCAATACAATTGTGTTCATTGGTGAAGAGTTTAGAAGGAAGGCCCTGAACAAGACCAAGTTTAGACAACTTGTTGATAGTCTTGTAATTCACATGAGCCATTCTCCTATGTCATTTGGTAGATTCATCCAGGGAAGCTTTGGCCACCAAACATGTTAGATCACCTTCTGGCTTGACATCATTCAGATTGAAAGTGTACAAGTTGAAGGTTCTAGGAACTCTCAGCAAAATAGTTGTGTCTTCTGGAAGTTTGAAGTCCTTGGAAAGTACAAGACACTCATCTTCAGAGAAGAAAACCTTATTCTTAGTGTCACAAATTTGTGATACAGAGAATAGATTAAAATGCTCCAGTTCCTTCACATAATAAACATTTTCAAAGTCTAACAAGGGTGTCTTAATTGTTCCTTTCCCTGTAATTCTGCCATCTCCACCACCAAAGGTTACAGTGCCTCCTCCTTCTATGGGCTCAAAGTCATGCATCTTGTCCATGTTCCCTGACATACTTCTAGAACAACCACTATCAACAATACCTACTTCTGTACTTTTCAAAGGATGTTCCTACAATAACAACAAAAATATACAAAATTAGTACACATTGGAGACTCAAGTCATTGCTGACTTGAGCCTGCCTTGTGGATCATTAGTGATAGGCCATGTAGATGTTTTAGATCCACCATTGTTCTTGGGCCTGTAATGCATATTAGGTCCCTTCTTTGTCCAAGAACAACCTGCTGAGGGCTTCACATCAGTATTCCATTTCCCACCACCATAATACATTGAGTCAAAGTGATTCGGCCAATAACCATTAGAAAAGAAAGAACTAGTGGGTTGAACATATAATCTAGTACTGGTTCTTCTCCATGAAGAATGTGATTCAGCAGAATTGGGTTTCTGCTGATGTGGAACAAAAGAGGGTATTTCACTAACATTCTTCCACATCTGCCTAGGTTTCCTATGACTAACACATTCACCCATTCTTTGCTCATGAAATGTACAATCCTTAATCAAGTGATATTTACTTCCATACACAAAACACTTCTTCTTTTTAGAAGATTTATTTAAACCAAAAGAAGTTCCATAACATGAAAAAGTATTCAAATCACCATGATAAACAGAATTGTTTTTAACATAACCAAAAGTATTATTGTGCAAAGAATTTAAAAACAAGTCATCTGTAGAAACTGTCTTGTTATCAGCAGCAACTCTAGAAGGCTTGTGGGGAGTCTTGGGTGATGTCTTTGGTGTGGTC
Source organism: Artemisia argyi (assembly GCA_030686995.1). Lineage (NCBI taxonomy): Eukaryota > Viridiplantae > Streptophyta > Magnoliopsida > Asterales > Asteraceae > Artemisia > Artemisia argyi. The sequence goes on along the minus strand of CM060682.1, from coordinate 106,401,897 downwards.
TTGGGAATGGTCTTGGGCAGGTCAGATTTCTCACTTGAATCACAGCTAGCAAATGAGGTAGACCCTTCATCAAAAGACTTGTCACTGTCACAACATGAGACAAAGTCAGTAGATTTCATAATACGGTCTGGCAAGTCAATTGACTTTTTGCCATAGAGATGGTGTGATCCATCAAAGTCACTAGGTATGGATAGGTCAATAGGCATATGTTCCCCTCTTATAGGTCCAGGGACAGCATGTAAGTTACCTTCTTTGACAAAGTTAGCTAAACCTGCAGGTGTGGATTTACCTAGGTCATTCTTAGCCTCTAAACCAACATATTTTTGAAATCCCAAACCTATTTTAGAGTTCACAGCCTGACTACCATAAAGTTCCCTAGCTAGATTGTCACCTGATATTAACCATTGTTTATTTCTAGCTATCTCTTTGTCTAACTTAACTTGTAATTCTTGTTTTTCCTTTTCTAGATCAGACTTCTCTTTTTCAGTACGTTTTAAGTCTATCTTAGCAACCTCTAAATCACTTTCTAGTACTCTTATTTTTTCATCATACTTAACTTGATTCTTTTGAAACCAGACTTTTTGTTTCTCTACAGTTTTTAAAGCCATTTTATAAGACTCTACCTCTATATAACACTCATTGTACTTTGGTTTCAATTCATCAAACTCTTGTTTAAGCTCATTGTATCTTACACTACATCCAAACACACAGTTATGAACCTGAGAAATTCCCATCAGGGAAACTTGCTCCTTCTTGTCCTTTGAAGGTGAGTATGCCAGCAGATTCACTTGTGAAGAAGTAGAAGCTTCCTCTCCAGCAGGTTCATGTTTAGCCCAATCAATTTGGTGATCCAGAGTCACCATAGCTTTTGAAGGTACAGTCTTGGTATTCCCTGCTTCTACTGGATAAGAGCCATATCTAACTTCATCTCCAGCCTTTCTCTCCTTGCATTCTCTTGAAAAATGTCCCACTTGACCACAAGTGTAGCATTTAACCTTCCTTCTATCAAACCTTGCTGCCTCTCTTCCATTAAAACCAAACTTCCTTCCAGACTTGGCTTCAAACCTCTTAATGTTCATGGAGATCATTGCAAGCTCCCATTTCAAGTGTATCTCCTCCATTTCCAGTGGATCCACCTGTTCAAAATCCTCATAAGCCAGAAACTGCTGATGTTCATATTCAGCCACAAATGAATGAATAATATCCTCCAACACACTACTGGATTTTGATTTAGGAGCAGATTGAGTATGGGTTTGAGAAGAAGTTCCTGATGAATAAGAGCTTGAAGCTTGTTGCATAGGTTTTGTAGATGCCCCAACAAATGCAGAATGAGTGGATGGACGTATGGGACTTCTAACATCAGGCTCAAGAGATTTGAACTTGTTGTATAGGTCATCAAAAGACATTAAGTCCAATCCACCCTCTGTTTTGAGAGCAATACTGACTTGCAACCAAGATGGTGGCAAAGATCTCAAAAACTTAGCATTGCAGTCCTCGTTGTCAGGTCTTGCCTTCAACTGATTAAGTTGACTTAAGATTCGATGAAACCTGTCATAACCCTGATGAATTCCCTCTTCTTCAGATATCTGAAATTCTTGGAACTTTTGCTTCAGCATAGACTTCTGCAACCTTCTTGATTCATCATTCCCACCAAATCTCGCTTTTATAGCCATCCAAATGTCCTTGGCATCCTCCATAAAGTAGAAGTCACCCATGTGGTCATCTGGTATAGCTTGGAGCAGAATTGTTCTTACTTTACTCTCCTTTTGCACAGCCAGAATCTCTTCAGCAGTTTTGGGACCTACAATAGTAACAACTCCATCGGCATCAGTAACATGCTTCTTCAGACTATTCCCCTTTTTGACAACCTCCCATAGATTCCAATCTATGTTAGTGATCCAGTTCTGCATCTTCATGGACCAGAGATGATATTCATCAGCATTCTTCAAGTATGGAAACTTAGCATTACTGTTGGAGAGGTTGAGTTGTTGAAGAGAAGTGGTGTTAAAGTTTTGGGTTGTATCAACATCATCATCAGATCCAGGCATGGTTGTTAATTTGTTTGGATATTTAAGGTGTAAGATTTGTGTTTCTTAGTATGATAGAGACTCTCTCGAGGCTCTGATACCACTTGTTGAAGATCGTTTAAGCCCATCTAGGATATAGTAACATTGATTGCACAGCGAAATAAGAACAATAAGAACATAATCAATATTGCTCCAAGGTTTTCTTTTATTGAATATAAAAGAAACTACTTCTACTACTACACGCTCTATGCGTTTCTAGACTCTCATTGGAGAGACTAGCTATGAAAGAGATGCTAATAACCAACGCCCTGCCTCCCTTTATATAATAGAGAGGCTAGGGTTTACATAAAAACCTAGCTTACTAATCAAGCTAGCTAACTATTTAATATTTAGGTCCTTCTTGTTTCTTCTTTCTTCATTCTTTCTCGTGGTTTTGTAATCTTCAAATCTTGTAATTCCCAACAATTAATTGTTAAAGATCGTTTAAGCCCATCTAGGATATAGTAACATTGATTGCACAGCGAAATAAGAACAATAAGAACATAATCAATATTACTCCAAGGTTTTCTTTTATTGAATATAAAAGAAACTACTTCTACTACTACACGCTCTATGCGTTTCTAGACTCTCATTGGAGAGACTAGCTATGAAAGAGATGCTAATAACCAACGCCTTGCCTCCCTTTATATAATAGAAAGGCTAGGGTTTACATTAAAACCTAGCTTACTAATCAAGCTAGCTAACTATTTAATATTTAGGTCCCTCTTGTTTCTTCTTTCTTCATTCTTTCTCGTGGTTTTGTAATCTTCAAATCTTGTAATTCCCAACAATATTTCCCTATTTGATATTACAAAACAATCTGCATGAAGAAACAATGTCATCACCAATAATAAGCTGCACATCATAACTATTCTTCCCCTTTTTGTAATCTTCTAATAGGGGTCTTGTGCAACTTGTAGACGCTTCCCCTCAAGTGATGCATGTAGATGGTTAACAAGCTTCCCCTTAAGAATAGACTAACCATCTCAGGAACCAACTAATAATTAATAATAATAATTTTTTTTTAATTTTTTATAACTAACAAAAAGCTGTAATGAGCAGTAGCAGTAACGAACATCAGCAGTATCGAACATCGACATGAAAAATGGTTAAGTGTATTAACAATAAGCTTCCCCTTAAAAGTATACTTGCCATCTCATTAATCCAATAGGCTCCATGGAGTGATCATTGATGAAGAAAATCAAATATAACTGATTTAATGAAGAAATGGAATCTCCCAACCTTGTATCTTATGTCTTGCACTATCCACGTGATGGCCTCTTGACAAACTCCTCATTGACTTATCCAATGAGACACTGAGCACTACAACGTAACTCCTTTAAGTGATAGCAAATGTACGCATTAGGCACAATAAAATTGATCATACCCCTTCACTAGAGTCGTCAAGTCTTCGTCACCATACAAACCAAGCAAGTTCTCTTAAAAAGCTGCTGATCCCTTTAAGATATGATAAGAACACAATACTTGGGAAAATCAATTACAACATCAAACAAGCGATAATCAAATGTCTTCATCAAGTAATCTTCTCAAAAAAAATGATGATGGTTGATAACTCCGTCCTCCTTAACCATTAGTAATCTCACATGACTAGTAGGAACCAAAACCGACCAAAAGAAAATGTATACAACAAGTCAGCAGGAACCATAAAGAAGTCAGCAAGAATCATATATATCAGCAGGAACCCATCAGTAGGAACCAATCAGGAGAAACCCGAAGTCATCAGCAGAAATAAGTATGATCAGCAGAAACCAAATATCATCATCAGGAGGAACCATTAAGTACAATCTCTGTAACTTGTATTTTTAAAGCGGAAACAAAACACAAGCTTGATACTAAGAACTCTTGATCCTCTATGGATCTTTTAATTATAATAAGAGTGTTTTCTAAAAACGTTCTTCAACACATAATCGTGTGTTCCTTTTATACACAAGGAACCCTAAACCGTTTCACAAGAAACGTATATTCTAAAACTTCTAAAAGATATGCATTATCACTTCCTAAATAAACTCATGCATATCCAAACTACATTACATAAAATACGGAAATACTATATCCGCAGAAACTAATAATGCTGAAACTAGTCTTCAGTAGATACACTGCTTCAGCAGAAACCTACTCTTTAGCAGGAACCTTCAGCAGAAACAGCAGCAGAATTCTTACTTCACAGAATTCCCAACATAAACTTTCAGATCTACATCCAATTCTCTATTCTCTTATCCTTTGATCATAAGTGTATAATTCTTTGTTTCAAAGTGATCCAACCTTCATCCTCTCAAGTGAATGAGAAGAATACTTCTATCCCTCAAGACAAGAAGTATTACAACTTATTGTGATCTCCACATCCAAGTTGTTGATCCATCATCAAAGATCATTTACATTATTCTTTGTGAAGTTGTGAATATTTGATTGTAGATAGTTGTGCTAGATATAGATTGTGTGATTAGTTAGTAGCTTGGTGTGAAGAAGAAAAGTTAGGAACTAGATTGGTGTGAAGAAGATAGGTGTGGAGTAGTTAGTTGTGAAGTAGATTGATTAGAAGAAGTTGTGTAGAAGTTGTGATTTAGGTGTGACGAAGTTGTGGTGTGAAAAGTGGTGTGTAAATTGGTGTGTACGGTTTTCTCCGCCATAAGGGAGCTTGTTGATATAGTGAAGAAAACTCTCGAGTTAGATGCTCGGGGAGTGGAGTAGGGCAAGGAAGGTGTCCTTGTAGCCGAACCACTATAAATCTCTTGTCTCGCGGTTCGATCTTTCCATCTCTTACTTATTTCATTACTTATCATTGTCATATATTGTGTAGTATTATTTATTTATATTGTACAAGACTTGAGATCACATATTATCGAATCAAAGTTTTCAAAAGCTAAGTAAACTCTAAAGCTATCTTTTATAACGAATTAAAAAGACGTAAAACTATTCAACCCCCCTTCTAGTTTTCCACAATTGGTATCAAGAGCCACGTCTAGCAAGATTTTTAAAATATATTGTATTTTAAAACTTGTAACGATCTATGGAATCTGAAAAATATTTAGAAGGGCAATCTATGCAAAGACCACCACTATTTGAAAGTGATGGATTTTTATATTGGAAAAATAGATTCGAAACATATGTGAAATCAAAAGATCTTGATCTTTGGCATATTATTACCTTTGGTGATTTTCCTCCTATTCAATATAATGTTGAAACTAAAATGAATGAAATTGTATCTTTTGAAGAACAAAATGATGATTTGAAAAAGAAATTAGCAAAAAATAATGAGGCTAAAATGGTAATTTATAATGCGTTACCACACAAAGAATATGAAAGAATTTTTATGTGTAAAACCACCAAAGAAATTTGGGATTCTTTAATAATTACTCACCAAGGTAATAGCCAAGTCAAAGATAATAAAATAGATCTTCTTGTAAAACAATATGAACAATTTACGATTCCGGAAGAGGAATCAATTGATGATGCTTTTGCTAAGTTTAACACTATCATCACAAGTTTAAAAGCACTTGATGAGACATTTTCTAGTAAAAATTGTGTTAGGAAATTTCTTAGGGCATTGCATCCAAAATGGCGAGCTAAGGTCACGGCAATTCAAGAATCAAAGAACTTGATAACGTTATCACTAGATGAACTAATTGGCAACTTAAAGGTTCATGAAGAAATCATAAGAAGATATTCGGAAACGGTCAAAGTCAAGAAAGAACAAACCAAATCCATTGCTCTAGAAGCCAAAAAGGAACCTAGTGATGATGATGATTCAAGTGACGAAAGTGAAGACGAAGAATATGCAATGGCCGAAAGAGAATTCAAGAAATTCTTCAAGAGACGAGGAAGATTCACTAGATCATCACGAGACGAAAGAAAAGCATTCCAAAGGAATATAAGTGACAACTACGGGAAAAGAAAGTGCTTTAGATGTGGAAGTCCAAATCATCTCATTGGCGAATGTCTAAAGCCACCGGGTTATGAAAATCAAGGTGCTTTTGTTAGTGGAACATGGAGTGATAGTGACAAAGAAGAGGTTGAAAAGCCAAGAGAAGAAAAGTGTTTTATGGCAAAAGACCGACGAAATATGTTGAGGAATTGACTTGGAACCTGACGAATGGATCAAAGATAGCGGATGTTTGAGGCACATGACGGGGAACCGCAAGCTATTCTCTACATACAAGGCATACAATGGAGGTAACGTTATTTTCGGTAGTGACTTACGTGGAAAAATCATTGGCAAAGGTATGATTTCTCAAGACTCACTTACTATTGAAAATGTAGAGCATGTAGATAAATTAACATATAACTTGCTTAGTTTAGGACAAATATGTGATAATAAATGTAGAGTCACATTTACCGAAGAGGATAGCGAAATAGTTAAGAATGGAAAAATTATAGGTAGAGGAATTAGGAAAGGCGGCATATATGTTATGAAACTAGGAAACAAACCTGAGGATAGGATATGCCTAACGACCCTAGATGAAAACTCTACATTGTGGCATAGGAGATTAGGACATGCTAACATGCAACAAATACAATCTTTGGCCTCTAAGGAATTAGTTAGAAATTTGCCTAATCTAAAATATGACAAGCATTTTTGTGATGCATGTAAAATTGGAAAAAAAACTCATGCTAGTCACAAAGTTAAGAATATAGTATCCACTACTAGGTGCCTAGAATTATTACATATGGATCTTTTTGGTCCATCCGCTGTGCGGAGCTATGGAGGAAACAAATATACCTTAGTAATAGTAGATGACTACTCACGATACACTTGGACTAGGTTTTTAAGTGACAAAACCCAAGCCTTTGAAAAATTCGAAATATTTAGTAAAATGATTCAAAATAAATTAGGATGCTCAATAGTTGCCATTAGGACGGACCATGGTAGGGAATTTGATAACGAAGTACAATTCGGAAAATATTGTGAGTTAAATGGAATATCTCACAATTTCTCCGCTCCTCGTACCCCTCAATCAAATGGGGTAGTAGAAAGAAAAAATAGGTCACTACAAGAAATCAGTAGAACTATGTTAAATGAACAATCCATTCCACAAAAATTTTGGTGTCACGCCGTAGATACATCAACTTATATTTTAAATAGGGTATCAATTAGAAGAATTCTAGGAAAAACTCCCTATGAGTTATTAAGAGGTAGAAAACAAAACTTAAGCTACTTTAGGGTATTTGAAGTAAATGCTATATTTTAAACACTAAGGACTACCTCACTAAGTTTGATCCAAAATCATATGAAGGAATATTTTTAGGATACTCACAAAATAGCAAAGCATATATAATACTTAACAAACACTCCATGAAAGTAGAGGAATCACTAAATGTAACATTTGATGAAACACCACCACCTCCTAAAACACTACCTTTAGAAGATGATGATTTAGTCGAAGATGAAGCTATTGAGGTTAGTAAAACAAAACCCATAGGAAATGATAATGAAGACATTCACTTAGAAAATAACGAAACTGTTAATATTAAAGAATCTAGATCACATCCATTAGGTAACATAATAGGACATCTTAACCAAAGAACCCTTAGGTCACAAGCCCAAGATAAAAACAACTTCTTTTGTTTCCTCTCAGCAATAGAACCTAAGAATATTAGCGAGGCTTTAAAGGATGAAAGTTGGGTTATAGCTATGCAAGAAGAATTAAATCAATTTAAGGCAAATGATGTTTGGGAATTAGTCCCAAATCCAAAGGATATGACCATCATAGGAACCAAATGGGTATATAGGAATAAGTTAGACAAGAATGGAATAGTTACTAGGAATAAAGCTAGGTTAGTTGCCCAAGGTTATAATCAACAAGAAGGAATTGATTATGACGAAACTTATGCCCCCGTAGCTAGACTAGAATAGATTAGGATATTACTTGCCTATGCTTGCGCCCTAGATTTTAAGTTATTCCAAATGGATGTGAAAAGTGCATTCCTTAACGGTTTTATAAATGAGGAGGTATATGTGGCACAACCTCCAGGATTCATTGACTTCGCAAAACCTGATTATGTTTATAAGTTAAAGAAAGCCTTGTATGGACTCAAACAAGCTCCCAAAGCTTGGTATGATCGATTAAAAGCTTTTCTTATTAAACATGATTATTCCATGGGAACGGTAGATAACACTCTTTTCACTAAAAGGAAAGACCCAAATCTCATCATTGTCCAAATATATGTTGATGACATTATATTTGGATCGACTTGTCAAGACATGTGTGATGAATTTGCCAAAATCATGCATGATGAGTTTGAGATGAGCATGATGGGTGAACTTAACTTCTTCCTAGAATTACAAATAAAACAATTAGAAGATGGAATATTTTTTAACCAATCTAAGTACATTAAGGAAATGCTTAAGAAATTTGGCCTAGAAGACTCAAAACCCATGAAAACTCCCATGTTTACAGAGGTAAAGCTCACAAAGGACGATGAAGGTGAGTCCGTAGATAACACCAAGTATAGAGGAATGATAGGTAGTTTACTATACTTGACGGCAAGTAGACCCGACATCATGTTTAGTGTCTGCCTTTGTGCCCGTTTTCAAGAGGATCCCAAAACCTCTCACCTAGAAGCGGTTAAGCGTATCTTCCGATACGTTAAAGGCACTATACACTTAGGATTATGGTATCCTAAGGAATCCAGCATAGAAACCATCGTCTATGCGGATTCGGATCATGCGGGAGACTACGTAGATAGAAAGAGCACTAGCGGTATTTGCACGTTTATGGGATGTTGTCTAACGTCTTGGTTTTCGAAGAAGCAAACTGCTCTTTCTATTTCTACCACCGAAGCCGAATATGTAAGCGCCGGAAAGGCATGTCAACAAGCACTATGGATGAAACAAGCTCTCATAGACTATGGCATTAGGTTAGAAAATATCCCCATTATGTGCGATAATAAAGGTGCGATAGATTTAAGTAAAAATCCGGTGCAACACTCTAGGACTAAACACATAGAAATACGTCACCATTTTCTTAGGGATAATGTACAAAAAGGAAATATATCTATAGAAAAGGTTGCATCGGAAGACAACATTGCGGATATATTCACAAAACCCCTTAAGCGTGAATTATTCAACCACTTGCGTTTAGGATTAGGAATGATGGAACAAGTTGACTAAATTATATTGAATTAATTCAAATTTATACTTGCATGAAAAAAAAAATCATTTTACCTTTTCTGAGTCTAGGAATCTATTTGGCACAAAACTAAAGATTGAGAAAATTTATTTTCTTTGCATAAACCTTTTTGTAAAACTCAATCAATTTTCTCTAAAAATTATTCTCACAATCTAGGAATCACATGAAGATCATTTTCCTTGCATTGTTGACTAATTGTAAAAACATTGTCTTTTAAAATCATGCATAAACTCTCACATAAATTGTCAAGGTATATAATCTAATATATGTCTTTGACATTCATGATCGAGCAAAAAATGAATCAAGGAGATCATTTGGATTGTTTCTTAGGAACGTTATTTCTTTTTGCATCTAGGAGTCGATACAATCACAACTCCACATTTGTTGCATATAGACACTCACTAGGACAAATTCCCAAATAATGGTGTCATCTTGATCCATCACTAGCTTTTCACTCACTAATTTCTTTTGCCTTCAATCTAAGATAGGTGCCTTAGGAAGCTTAAGTGTGCTTGCCTTTACTTACCTCCTATTGCTTATTATGTGTTGATTATTTGCTCTTTCGCCTATGTGTTTTTGCATGCATGCTATATCTTGATTAGATTAGATTCTATATTGCCTAAGAGAATTGAACTTGCTTGAATTCTAATCTAAACACATAACCTTTCTGCAAATTTTCTGCCAAAAACCCAATTCTGGCAACCTGGAAATCACTAGATGGGCGGCCCCCTTAATTTTGTAAGGCGGCCCCCTTAATCATTAAGGGGACCGCTCCCTAATTAAGGGGACCGGCCATCTGATGGTCGGGTTTACAGAATCTTTTCTGCTTTTTAGCCCATTTCAACCTATATTTCCCAATTTTCACCAACACAATTTGTCTTAATCTCCCAAACAAACTTTATCCATCCATAAACACACAAATCTTACACTATAAATACCCCCAATCCTCAAGACTCTTTACTCATCCCTTCATGGCTTCTCCAAACAAACCCAAACCAAAAGCCTCAAGGCTTGCAAGAATGACGGAAAAACCCGTTTGGCGAAGAAAAAGCCCTCGGAACAAATCCATCATAACAAATGAAGTTGGAAGTCATTCAACACCACCAACCACTTACTTCCCGAACTTTCCACCAAATTCACAAGGACATTCATTTGATCCTACTTACAAACCATACAACATTGGCCAAACATCTTCCTTCATGCCAACTCACTCACCTCTTCCTCCAATCACTTGTAATGATCCATACAAGTTTGATCAACCATCCCACTACAACTCCAACTACACAAACCCAATTCATCCATATCAACACAATGACTTTCTCCACATTACCACGGAAAAGCAAAAGTTCCGTGATGAAATATCACAAATCAATGATCTTCATGATCTCAATGCCATGCATCTTGCACAACGCAACAAAGGGCAACCTCCATCATCACCCTACAACAATTGCCTTCCTCACTCTCTCAACCTGGATCAAGTTACAAACCACACTCACTATTACCCTTGTTGCATGTTTCTCCAAAAACAAATCCTTTACTTGAGTGAAGATATTTCTTGGATTGAATATCTCCTCACTCGACCTCATCCCATTCCACCCCTAACACGATACAATATCGTAAGGGCCACCTCTTCCGCTCCATACCTCACTCCATATCCCTCTCCATCTAACAACTAAGCTTTATGCTTATGTTATCCTTCAAGCAAATAAAACAATCAACCATGAGATGCAAGCAAGTCCAAGTGCTCTTTCTAGGCAATATAGGACTATGTCTTTTCATTTGTTTTATTATGATTAATATGCCTTAAGCATATTAAATGTTGTAATGCTTTCTATGATGCTTGAATGAATCTATTTTTATAACTATTGCTTTACATGTATATTTGCCTTGCTCTCTTCTAATATTTTGTGTAGCCAACATTTCCATAGCTCATTCCCTTGATGCTCTCAAATGAGGGGGAGTATACATCAAGGGGGAGCAATAACCTTTTTGATTTTACAAAAAGGGGGAGAAGAGAATGTTAAACTCTAAATTCTTGTCTAAAAATTATTTTTTAGACCTAATGAGTTTAAGGTTTTGTAATCATCAAAAAGGGGGTGATTGTTGACATAAATAATGTCTTAAAACATTGTTAGCATATTAACAATGTCTCTATGTTTTGATAATTACAAAGCATAAACTCATTAATCTAAAACTTATGACGTAAACAAGTTTTTGTGCTTAATAGTTGTCTTTGCTTCCATTCACTTAAGGTATGAATAAACAAAGGGTTTATTACATTTCATGATCAAAGGAAATTTTTCTAATCACTAGAATTTTTATAAAATGTATTAAACATCTTATATCTTTTACAAAATTACTTTTGGAATTAAAAGAATATGTTTAATTCATTATAAATATATGATTTCAAATTTCGAACCAAAAATGGCAAATTCTATCCAAAAAAATATTCCCCACTAAAAGACAAGAAAAACCAACGTTCTGAAGGGGCGGCCCCCTTAATTCCTTAGGCGGCCCCCTTAATCATTAAGGGGACCGGCCACACTCCAGAACAGTATTTTTCTCCCTTATAAATACTGGTTCTCTCCTCAGAATTTTCTCACCTTTTGCACTTCTAAACGTTCAGATCTAGATCCAATTCTCTATTCTCTTATCCTTTGATCATAAGTGTATAATTCTTTGTTTCAAAGTGATCCAACCTTCATCCTCTCAAGTGTAAGAGAAGAATACTTCTATCCCTTAAGACAAGAATTATTACAACTTGTTGTGATCTCCACATCCAAGTTGTTGGTCCATCATCAAAGATCATTTACATTATTCTTTGTGAAGTTGTGAATATTTGATTGTAGATAGTTGTGCTAGATATAGATTGTGTGATTAGTTAGTAGCTTGGTGTGAAGAAGAAAAGTTAGGAACTAGATTGGTGTGAAGAAGATAGGTGTAGAGTAGTTAGTTGTGAAGTAGATTGATTAGAAGAAGTTTTGTAGAAGTTGTGACTTAGGTGTGATGAAGTTGTGGTGTGAAAAGTAGTGTGTAAATTGGTGTGTAAATCGGTGTGTACGGTTTTCTCCGCCATAAGGGAGCTTGTTGATATAGTGAAGAAAACTCTCGAGTTAGGTGCTCGGGGAGTGGAGTAGGGCAAGGAAGGTGTCCTTGTAGCCGAACCACTATGAATCTCTTGTCTCGCGGTTCGATCTTTCCATCTCTTACTTATTTCATTACTTATCATTGTCATATATTGTGTAGTATTATTTATTTATATTGTACAAGACTTGAGATCACATATTATCGAATCTAAGTTTTCAAAAGCTAAGTAAACTCTAAAGCTATCTTTTATAACGAATTAAAAAGACGTAAAACTATTCAACCCCCCTTCTAGTTTTCCACACAACACATAGGCGTATTGAATGATTTGAAAGAGTAGTTATCTTTAATTGAACATGAAAGATTCAAAGGGTTGGAACCCTCGAAAAAGCTGTAAAATTCAGCCTAGGGTTTTTCCCTCAAAATTGCACACTGATGAATGAAATTTGGAAAACTATATATAGATTTTATAGGGTGACGGCGTCATGTATTGGGTTGTGACGCCGTCAACTCGCTGCCTATAATGAAATCATATTGCCTAGATCCACTTGTGACGCCGTCCAATGTAAAATTGCTCTGGGCCGTCAATAACACTTGGACCTTGACGGCCTTGGGTGACGTCGTCATCTCCTATGCACAAAACTCTCTAGATCGTCACGTGTATTGTCCACATCCACCTCTTTTTGTAACTCTTGACGCCGTCATGTAGAAGCTCTTGACGCCGTCAGGTACTGTTCCCAGCAAAGAAAATTAAGACTTTGCCGTTTTCTTCACTTTTATGCTCTAAAACGTCCAAAATGCTTCCTTTTCCAGATTTCTCTCCAAAAGTACCTAAAATGACAAAAGGAACAATTTAGGGCAATAATTGATCGAATAATCTCGAATTTGGGCTTAAATGACCCCTTAGAAGTGGTTCACTTTTCGGCTCATCAAATACCCTTACACTTGAGATTTGTTTGTCCTCAAGCAAATGCGCTTTTAACACTAATATAAAAGTAATTACAACAAATAAAAGTTCCACTAAAGACCAAAGACAAGCACGGAGGTCATACACTAGCACCTCACAAATAGTGTTTAGATACTCACATCTCTCGTGTGTAATAAAGTATATATCACGATATGGAAATGGAAAACATCTCTCACTACCTGTCATAACAAAATAGATTACCATAGGCTTGGGAAAGGATCAAACCTCCACCACTTGGCGTAAGAACCTAGGATAAACTATCAAAGAGGTCTTTTAAAAGGGTTATAACGTTAGGTGTAGGGATATGGAATACACGGGTTTTGTTGGATAAAGGCAATATTTACTGGTGGCCAGTTAATCATCTTGGTTAATTACATGTACAATATGGCGTTGCTAAGCCAAGACTCGACTCGACTTAAGCTAATAAATCAAAAATAACTAAAACTTAAAACAAACATAGAATGAAACGGGATGGTAGTCCGTATGTTTTTCTCTTTTCTTTTTCTATTTTTTTTCTTTTTCTTAATTTTTTCGACTTTTTTTTATTTTTTATTTATTTATTTTCCTTTTTTTTGCATACACTCTTACCCTACCATCCAAAATAATACATCATAGGGAATGTACATTCCCCTTACACTTGAATTTTTACATACTTTACAATAAACTACTCTAATGACTCGAATCAAGATAATCAAAACACTTGGAGTATTTTTAAGATTAACGCTCATATGGGGGTAATAATATGATGTTCTTCCCCATTACTCCATAACACAAGTACTTTACCCATGAATCTCAATCATCCCAAAACAATATGTACAAGATATGACTCGACTTAGTAACCATGTAATCAATTAGATAATTAACTAAGGGTTTAAACATATAACAATAATGCACTAAAGATGAGTGCATACACGGAAGGCTAAGGCGATTTGGTTGCACATTTGGGTGGGTTATAACAAATTATTCCTTTAAGTAAGATGCTTAAAGTTAGAAACGAAAGGATAGGCTCGGAGGGGTGTACTAGGGGTTTCGTGTACTAAAAATGAGTACATCGCTAAGGTGTGGGAAAATCAATTGACTTTACTAGTCAAGTAATATGACTTAAATGGTCAAGTAATTATGATACGGGTTTAACACAAGGGTGATCCTAATGCCTCTTATCATGTAGTAAATCTTACTACACGAATGTAGTCTCACTAGCGGTCTCGGTATGCATCACTAACGCAAGTTCTAGAATCTAAATGCTACCGGTACACTCATAAGCACTAATAATGAATGCTTTTCCTATCAAATCTAAAGGCGAACCTCATATATTTTGGTGGAAATTTTTTCTGAAAAGTACGGTTTGTGCTTGTCATACAACTTCTATCCATGAAACGCTTGCTTAGGCTAAAGCTTCACTCCTAAATGTTGTAAAAAAAACTAAATTTGGCGCTAAAATTACACTAACAAGTATTTCTCTTAGTTTTATTACACACCTACCATCAAACAAACAAACTCAAGTGCAATAGTATCCTATAAGGTATCATCATTTACCTTCCCCTTACACTTAGGATGAACATTGTCCCCAATGTTCAATTAAAGAATGTAAAAGTGAAATAGGTAAAAGAATGAAAGCAAATACTCCCCTGATTCGTTTGGTGTGGATAGTGTGGTAACAAGGTTAGATCTTCCTCCAAGAAAATGAACATTCAAAGCTTCCCTTCCAGAAAAATAAATCATCTTCTTGTCATATATAACATGTTAAACCTGAGACAACAAACAAGGAAACCTCGCATAAAATCAGCGGCAATCTATATATACTAACAAGTCCTAGAAAACAAATTAAGATATAATGCTTGTGGAATGAATGTTTGCAGATTTCTTGGAGTTTATAAAACTAAGGAATTAACAAAAACTTTAAGACTCCGTTAGAAAAACAAAACTCACAAAATTTCCAGAATTTTACACATGACGCCGTCAGAAGTGACCTGCAGAAATCTTTACGTTAAGTTTCCAGAAAATTTCTGGAAAAACGTATGTCCTACTTCCTGGAAAATCCTGCAAAACATCATTATGACTCGATACAAGCATTTGACTCTAACAAATACTAATACACATGTTCATTTAATATTGTGGCGAATCAAGATCAATTTCGTTCTTAGAAATAAATTTGGGGTTTCCCCTTACACTTAGCTTTTGCAAAATACCTTTATATGAAGTTAAGACGAAGTTAAACAACAAAATAATGCATTTTCACAATTTTTGTTTGAAACATGATCTACCAACAATAAAAATAAAGCATGCATACGGAAGCAAATAAAAATCAAACAAATAAAAATCACACAAAACATGGGTTGCCTCCCAAGAAGCGCTTTTCTTTATTTTATGAGTCTTGTAGCTAGACTTAAGGTCATGGGCTATCCTATATGTGTGAGCTCCTCATTGAGGACATCTTTGGGGTCAAACTTAGGTTTCAACTTCCTATCAGTTTTCTTGGAACGGTATGACCTCTCAAACTTTTCTCCATCCAGATCATATAAAATCATCTTCATATGCCATGATCCGTCACCTTCCTTAGGTGGCTTGTCCCACTTCCATTTACACTTATCCCCTTCCCTTTTCCACTTGTTCATCTCTATGTTGATAGGCATTACGCGTAAGAACTCAATCATTTTCCTAAAGACTAGAGGATCCTCAAAAGGGTCAAGTTCCTCATCCCTAGCTATGAGTTGTTCCACTGAATGTGTTTTATCGATGAGATCTTTTTCTAGATAGAATGGGTGTTGAGGTCCTATAAAGTTTCTTTCTATCTAAGGTCGATATCTAGATGGTCTCCTATTCATCTCTACCCAATGTGGTGTCGGTTCGCCCTCACAATCGTAGCTATGCTTCCTAATATCATAAACCGACCAAGTATCACCTTCTCCTACTGCTATCTTAGACTCCTTACAATCTATCATGGCACTAGCGGTTGCTAAAAATCCTCTTCCTACTAACAACGGGCATGTAGTATTACTAACCATATCTAGGACGTGAAAATCCGCTAAAATAGTTAACTTTCCTACGTGAACCACTACATCCTTGATCATTCCGACCGGATGGGCAATACTTCCATCCGCTAGACCAATTAGTACTTCTGTTTCCCCTAACTTTCCTAGCTTAAGAGTGGTTAAAAGGGATAAGGGAAAAGTTGAGGCTTGATCATAAGTCGGCTAGTGTGTCGAAAGCTTCGGATTTTCCTATCTTACAAGGCAAAACAAATATACCCGGATCATCAAGCTTCTTAGGTAACTTGCTTTGAATAAAGGCGGTCCCATTTTTACCTAATTTAAATTTCTCATATTTTCTAGTAGGGCACTATAGTAGGGAGCACGGGCTAAACATCAATGATGGGGCGTTCAAGGTGGAGCTCCTTGAATTCATCGTCAAGGTCTTGTATAGGAGGTGTTACAACTATGTTATTGACCGGTTTGATATCGGATGTTTTATTCAATTGGTCCTTTTGAAGGATTTGGGTTTGCTTGAAACACGTGCTCATTGCTTTGACCAAATAGTATTGTGGACAAGAAGTAGGTGACAAAACCGATGATATGGCATTAACGTTTAGTTTCGGGTTCTTGACCGTGTCGCTTGGGAGTGCTCCCATTTCTCGGTCATTGAGAACTTTCAACAATGTGTCGATTTTGTTGGTCATCTCACTTTGCTTTTGTTTGAAATCGGCTTCAAACTTAGATATGCGAGCTTCTTGAGATGCCATAAACTTAGACATCAACCCTTCAAGATTTTTTGTACTACCATAGTTGTTGGAAGGATTGTTGTTGAAAGTGCGGTTAGAGGGTGGACCGTTTGGTTGGTAATGATTAGGTGGATTGGAAGAATTGTTTTTGTTTTGTTTCCACCTAAGATTTCGGGTGATTTTTCCAAGAAGGGTTGTAGGAATCACTGTAAGGGTTTGGCTCGGGTTTGAAAGTGTACCACTTGTCTCCCGCTTCGTCGGTACGCAAGGATGCGTAATCCGCAAAAGCTTGTCCGGGGAGTTCCATGCAATCACGAGTGTCATGGGGACCACTACATAATTCACATGAAGAAATGATTTTGTTCACTTGGCTTGAAGGCTTAGAAGCTTCGTAAGATATCATGAGAAACTTGACTTGGTCCTCAAGTTCCATGATCCTACGGTCGGGAGTGCTAGAATTGTTCAAAGGTAAAGATATTGCCTTGACCGTTTTGTTCAAATCACGGGGATCATTCCAACTTTCGTTGTCATAAAGAGCAAGATCTTCTATGAGTTCCCATGATTCTTCCGCACTCAGATCACGTAGCTTGCCACCGGCCGATTGGTCAATGGTTCGCCTTGTGGAGAGGTCGATATGGTCATAGAAGATTTGGACTTGGAGCAAAAGATCTATGCCATGATGAGGGACTTTTTAAAGTAAGTCCTTGAAACGAGTCCATGCTTCATATAGAGTTTCACCTTGACATTGTTGGAACATCAAGATATCATTTCTAAGCTTTGTAGTTCTCCCCGGTGGGAAAAATTCAGCAAGGAAATGAGTGGTGAGATCATCCCATGAAGTGATGGATCCCGCGGGTAAACGTTCAAGCCATTGACTAGCTTGATCACGTAGAGAGAATTGGAATAGGCGTAATCGGGTCGACTCTCTAGTTGTAACATCAAGGTCTATAGAATCTACGATTTTAAGGAAATGCTTGAGGTGTTGATTAGGATCTTCGGAACGAAGTCCATGGAATGCACATCCGCTTTGCACCAACCGGATGGTGTCGGATCGCAAGGAGGACCCATTGGCTCCTTGAGTGAGCTCAATAGTGTTTCGATATACTTGGTGGCTAGGACGAGAATACTCTCCTAAGGTTCGGGGCCTAAGAGGTTGGTTTGCTAGTGGTGGGTTTTGTGGGTAGTTTTGTTGTGGTGGGTTGATGGGTTCAAAGAGGTTACGACCTTCCATGATTTCGGATGGTAAAGGTTATGAACAAAGACACGAAGAAATAAGATAGACTAAAGGAAACCTAAAAATAAAAATAAAATCTTACTAGAAAGGAATCTAGCAAGTAGACCTAATAAAAAGAAATCCAAACCTAGACAATAACTATTCCCCGGGCTGCGGCACCAAAAACTTGATATGTAGGAATCGCACCAGGCTTTATCTCTCGAGGGATCTCGAGAAGCTTACAACCCCCACCAGGCAGTGTACCTGATCGTCGTAGTACAGTATAGTGACAAGTACTGGGGGATTGATCGTTCAACTCAGGAATAGTGTCACTAAGATTAGAAAGTCTATTAAACTAAGTCTAGAGGTGAGGGATGATTCTTTTTGTATTTTTATATTTTATAATGGCGAATAAAATCACGGGTTTTGGAAGAATTGGCAGAATTAGTTGCTAGCCAACTAACCCAATTTACTAAGATGCAATAAAAATGAAATGACAGAAATGAAAATAAAACTAATTATACTAATGTGATGTAAACAATGATGAAGAAAGTTGTGTTTACTTAGGTTTCATTACTCCCTATATATCTTTTACAGGTTGATAGCTTATTACAATTGCATGGATGACGGGTCATATTCCTTAATACTAGTCGTAGGGCCGTGTACAATATAATCTAACTCTATAGGATCCTACTTCACACCTATGTCGAGCCGTTAGAAGCTCCTAACATGGGATCATTAGAATTCTCCTACGCATTAAATACAACAAAAAATTATAGAACACCTCTGATCATGTTTCTTAAGATGTTCAAGAAAGTTACCAATGGAAGTCTGCCAGTTTTCTTAAGCCTAACATCGAATACAATCATCTGTAACAACTATAAACAAACAATCAACCCATAATTAACATCTAGGTTTCACTACATCTAAGCAAACACAAAAGAAATCTAGCCTAGCATGTTAAATTGAAGACAAGCGTAAGATATAATCAAACAACACATAGTCATATTGAATGATTTGAAAGAGTACTTATCTTTAATTGAACATGAAAGATTCAAAGGGTTGGAACCATTGAAAAAGCTGTAAAATTCGGCCTAGGGTTTTTCCCTCAAAATTGCACACTCATGAATGAAATTTGGAAAACTATATATAGATTTTACAGGGTGACGGCGTCATGTATTGGGTTGTGATGCCATCAACTCGCCGCCTATAATGTAATCGTATTGCCTAGATCTAATTGTGACGCCATCATGTGTAAAATTGCTCTGGGCCGTCACTAACACTTGGACCATGACGGCCTTGGGTGACGCCGTCATCTCCTATGCACAAAACTCTCTAGATCGTCACGTGTATTGTCCACATCTACCTCTTTTTGTAACTCTTGACGCCGTCATGTAGAAGCTCTTGACGCCATCAGGTACTGTTCCCAACAAGGAAAATTAAGACTTTCCCGTTTTCTTCACTTTTATGCTCCAAAAACGTCCAAAATGCTTCCTTTTCCAGATTTCTCTCCAAAAGTACCTAAAATGACAAAAGGAACGATTTAGGGCAATAATTGATCGAATAATTTCGAATTCGGGCTTAAATGACCCCTTAAAAGTGGTTCACTTTTCGCCTCATCAGATCATCATCCTATTATTATGTTTGAATTGAAATTAGGCTATGGCCCTATTCCTTTTCGCATTTTCCACTCTTAGCTCTCGATGGAAGGTTTTGATAAATTCGTTGAAGATAAGTGAAAGTCTATGAATGTTATGGACTTGAATGGCTTAACTCGGTTGAAAAAGAAACTTTAGCTCCTTAAAAACGAGATAAAAGTTTAGATCAAGGAGAGAAGGAAGAATACTAATGAAACTAAATCTTCCACAACATGTATGCTCATTGAGGTGGATAAGCTAATTGATCAAGGTAAATGGGACGACGATATTGTTTTTAAACGTGCCTCGTTAATGAAAGATCTTAATGAGATTAACTCTAAAGAAGCCTTAGATGTGTCTCAAAAGCAAAAATCCGATGGTCGATAGAAGGAGGTGAAAATTCAAAGTACTTTCATGGGATTCTTAATAGCAAATGATCTCAACTTTCAATTCGGGGTATTCTTTATAATGGTGTCTGGACAGCTGATCCAAAGAGAGTTAAAGCTAAATTTCTTAATCATTTCTCTCACCAATTTTCGAAGCCTCCTTCTGCCCGTATTAGATTCGATTCTCCCTTTTCTGAACGGCTTAAAGTGGAGCAAGTGGAAGAATGAGAATGTCATATCTCTTATGATGAAATCAGAAAAGCAGTTTGGGACTGTGGTATAAATAACTCCCCGGGCCCTGATGGTTTTACTTTTGAATTTTTTCAACAATTTTGGAATATTATGCGCAATGACATTGTCACATCGGTTAATCAATTCTTTTCAACATTTATTTTCCTAACTCTAATTTCATTTCTTTAATTCCCAAAAATCAAGATGCCATAGTTATAAAAGATTTCTGGCCGATTAGTCTCATTGGAAGCGTGCATAAAATCATTGCAAAGATTCTGGCTAATCGCTTAAGCATGGTTATCCCAGATCTTATAAATGAGGTCCAAACTGCTTTTGTGTCTAACCGACAAATTCTTGATGGGCCTTTTATGAGCTTATTACTTGGTGCAAACACAAGAAGTTTAATGCTATGATTTTTAATATTGATTTTGAAAAGGCTTTTGATTCCGTGAGATGGGATTTTCTTGATGATATTTTAAAATCATTCAGATTTGGACATAAATGGCATAGTTGGATTTCTGGTTGTTTGAATTCTGCTAAAGTGTAACAACCCACTAACTTCCCCTTAGGTTAGAAATGCCTTACTAACTTAACTTATGCCCTCACTAAGCACACTAGGATTAGAAATGCCGTACTAACTTAACTCAGACCCTCACTAAGCATAAACTAGGATTAGAAATGCCCATAGGATTTCCCGAGCTAAATTTTTGCTTTATCATATCCTTATGACCTACCTAACCTCTAGACGAGCTCACGTATCCACCTATGCCAACCACTACCATGTTTACTTGATGTAAAAATCCCGGTATGTCAAGTTAAGCTTATAAACACATTTTCACAAAGAAAATTATCATTATAAAACACTATACTTGCTAGAAAACCCTAAATGCACCTATGTGTTCCCGGTTAGCTTTAAAACCCTAATTGCTTATCTTAACTAACATGAAAAGTATTTAAGACTTAGATATGAGTTACATTAGTTACTTTAGGATATATTAGACTCCCTAGATCTTTGTACAACTCCCAAGAACTTAGGTACAAGTCATATAAGCACAAAACCCTAATTAGGTCATAACTTCCCGAAACAAGGTCTAAACTATCCAAAATCTTTAACATAAGTTATCACCACTTAGTATAAGCTACTTAGGACATTATATTAGTTATTAAACATCATTAGGACCCTGAATGAAACACTAAACCCTAGGAAAAACCTTAAACTCCCACTATACAAAACTAAGTTAAAATTTGACCTAAACACTTAAACCATGATACTTAAGCACCTCATATTAAACAAGCAACCACCCTAGCACCTCCCTAATAACTAATCACCCACCCTAACACCTCTAACCACCCAATCAAGTAGGTGGATCACCTACTTGTCACCTTCTTCCCCAAATCGCCTCCCTCGACTCATTTCCACTACAACTAACCTATGGCGCCCCCTAGCTACCACCATAGCTGCTCCTCATCACCACCTAGGCCTTCCACACCATCCCATATCTTAGCTTAGTCGACCCTCCCCATCCACGACACCTAGCAGCCCATGCCTTGGTCGCTACTCCATACGCGAGTATAAATACCCCTCCTATCCCCTCCATTTCTCTTCACACCTTTCTTTCCTCTCTACCTCACACCTATCTACAGTCTAAGACCCGCAGAAGCTTTAGAGAATGAGTAGCGAAGCCCTGGCCTAGTCAACTTGTGGTTTGAGCCGAAGGAAACCCTAGAAACCCATAAACCCTCGTTAACCCCTACACGACCTAGGTAAGCCTTAGTTGTCATTATAGTTGTTTTAGAATAGACCTAGGATACTTATAATGAGCCTTAGAAACCATAGGATAACCTTAAACCTTCCCATTTGCATGCTTTCCTTTCATAACCCTAGATATAGTCAGATTACATGCTTACGTATGATATAGTTTATTCTCATTATATAATCTGAAGTATATGACTTATTTGAACTTATATGAGCTAAACATAAGCTTAGAAAGCTAGTTGCTATGTTAAAATATGAATTACAAGCATTTAGGACTAGTTTTACAAAATTTTACATGCATAGGGGTATATATTATAAATACCTGAAACTATAAAGTCTATGGACTATTTTTGACATTTCCTAGAAGTTATAAGTGTAAGGACTAATTTTGCAAAGTATTAAAATCTTAGGATAAAAACTAAAACAAGTTATAAACTAAAAAGGACTAATATTGCAAATACTATAAAGTTAAGGGTAAAAAGAGTAAATAATGATAGTTAGTATAGGTTAGGGACTATTTATGTCATTTATCTAAAATATATAAGTATAGAGAATAAATGAACAAAAGTTAGAAAGTTATATGCTTAATTGTTAAAAGTTTATAAGTATAGGGTAGAAAATGTAAATATGTAAATTTAAAGGGTGAAAATAGACTATTTTCATATAAATATAAAACCTATTTAAGTTAGAAGCATAACACAATACTAGGGAGCTTCATGCGAGGAGTACTATGTGGATATTTCATTTTGACGAGTTTGCTGGGTTTACGAATTAAAGTGTCCTGGCTCCTCAAACGATTATTGCATATACTTCTGAGATATGATGGCCCGAATGGTGTTATGTTATAACTAAACCCTAATAACAACTTAACTCAATAGTAGGGAGGTTCGTGTGAGGAGTATTAACTTTTGAATTATGATGGCCAGAACGGTATTATGTTAATAACATAATACAATAGTAGGGAGCTTCATGTGAGGAGTCTTATACTTCTGAATTACGATTGCCCGAACGGTGTTATGTTATATATAAAAACCTAATAGTAATTAGTTAAGAAAACCTAGACTAAGAGTTGACATACACACACCTACACTACCCCCAGGATACGTGAGTGAGTTGTCGAAACGCCTACTTTACTTACCATAAGACCCAGGTGAGTTTTCATAGCCTCACTTTTAAATTTTTACAACCCTGTGAGGGGGATACATGCTTTAAACTGAATACAAGTCTTTTCCCTTGGTTATTGCATGAGTAAACTATCTACCATCATTACATAACCAAAATTCATGAATCTAATCGTTTGGGATATTTTACCAACGCGAACGCGAATATAGTTGATTGATCTATTGGAGTTTGACAACTTCAGTTGGTATTAACATCTCACTGGATGGTACCTATAAGTACTATATTTGAACCCACTGAAGGATTAACTTTAGCAAGTTATCCTTCCCGTCCCCTCATGGTTTGGTCTGCAAACCCCATGACCCGGACCGTTAATGTGTGGTTCATGAGCTTGGTGCAATATACCTTCAATCACTAAAACCTTTCCACACATAGGGTTTAAGCTGAACCCTGTGGAACTTGTATTCATACCTTAACTAATTAAACCTATGACTCTCACTCAACCTATGTGTTGACTTTTAAGCATGTTATCTTAGGTAATTAGGCACTATAGGAACCCTGGCACGGAGAAGTACTGGACATGATGATGTCAAGAATAGTTATCATTCATTAAGTTTTATGTCATAAAACGTATCTTAGGGACCTCTCTTTTGGTAAAAGTACATCTTTTACTATAAAAACTTTGATGAATAAATGAATGATAACACCTTTTTCAAAAACATCTCTTTTCTAGTCGTTTTCTATTATCTTGTATTTGTTTCCATGAGTAATACCCCAAACAATTAATCCGCTGCGATCAGTGAAAAACGGGGGTGTTACAGATTGGTATCAGAGCCTTGTTTATATAGAACAAAGGATTTTTCCTAAACTATAACCTCTTTTTCAAAAAGTCCTCCATGCCACTAGAATCCCCAAACTTGCCTTTAGGTTAGAACTCCTAACTTGCCTTTAGGTTAGAATTCCCGACTTACTTTTAGGTTAGAATTCCCGATTTGCCTTTAGGTTAGAACCCCACAAATTGCCTCTAGGATAGATACCTCACTATTGCCTTTAGGTTAGAATCCCCACCATTAGTATTGCCTTTAGGATACCTACTTAGGTTAGAATTATGCTAAGATAATTATGCTAAGATACTCGTTCGGGTATTACAGTTAGATATGTCATCCTTTAACAATCCAATCATCGTGTTGGATACCGATGATACGGATACCTCATCCGATAGTTATGAGTATGCTCCGGCTACTCCTACTCACTCATCTTCTAATTCTAATTCTCCGGAAGAATTAGCCCAGAACATCTTAACTAACTTAGGTTTAGAACTTTCCACGAATGATCTCTATATGCAAGCATATAATGGGTATATGCAAGCATATGGTGGAGAAACTCCTACTGTGCCTACTATAACCCCTACCCCATCTATACCCCACTATAATAGTCAAGATCGTTATGTTTCCGAAATAGTTTCACCTCCCTGTAAGAAAATACGTATTATACCACCATCACCTCCCCCTAGGTATGAAATAGGTAGTAGTTCATATAAAACGCCTTTAGAAAGGCATGATGAACAAATAGAGGAAATACTTTGTCCTTTAGATAAATTATCGTTAGGACGAATGGAAGAAGTAGAAACTAGGATTAGGGAATTAGGAATAGGTAGAAATAGGTTAGAAAATGAATTAGAGAAAACTCGTAATCAAATCTTTAGGTTAGAAACAAAATATGAGGGACACTCTGACGAAGCAAGTACTGCACATGTTAGACTTTCCACTTTAGAAATGATTATCGAGGATATTAGGGATAATCATAGGTCTGACATAGGTGATCTTTTGGAAGCAATTCAGGAACTTAAGGGTAACAAAGAAATAAAATAAGGTTATAAACTTAGATAATATAGGTTTATAGGTAGATAACTTAGTTATAAACGGGTACTTGCTAGATTTTCATAATATAAAATAAAAGTTTTAAGCTACTTATACTTAAATTATCATAAAACTAGTATCCCGTATTAGGATCCCCTATTGCCTTAGGACACACTATAGACTGCCTTAGGATTTAAGAACTAGAAAAATATAGGAAATTAAAACAAGTAGACATACCTAGGAACACTAAAAACTTAGGATCTTTTAGAATCACTATGCCTTTAGACAGGAGAAACTATCTTTGGTGAAATATAACAATCCTTGTTTGGAAATTCGCCCATTTAGTTTTAGGATTCCCTACCCATCCGGTATCAGATAGTCTTCTAAGCACTTAGAACATAAACTATGACACTATTCTTATCACATCATACCTATAGAATGGCACGTACAAGAGCTACCACTCCCGTTACTCCCACTACTCCCGCCATGACTCAGGAAGACATCCAGTGACTAGTGACTGACAGTGTGACTGCAGCACTAGGAGCTAGAGATGCAAAAATGGCTAGAAACCCTGAAATTTCTGTAGTGAAGAAGAGTAACTACAAGGAATTTATGAGCTGTCAGCCCTTCAATTTCAAGGGGATAGAAGGGGTGATACGATTGATTCACTGGTTTGAGAGATGTGAATCGGTATTTTCTCGTAGTAACTGTACTGAGGATTGTAGGGTTAAGTTTGCAACTGGTACGCTTACTAAGGAAGCGTTATCTTGGTGGAACTCGTATGCCCAATTAATAGGAATAGAAGAGGCATACAAGTTATCTTGGGTTGAGTTTAAGAAACTTATGATTAAGAAATACTGCCCTCGAACGGAAGTCAAGAAAATGGAGGATGAATTTTATAACTAGACTGTGAAGGGGAACGATGTTAAAACTTATATTAGGAGATTTCAAGAGTTGGCAACTTTGTGTCCTACAATGGTGCCAACTGTTGAAAAGACGATAGAAGTTTTCATCGGAGGTTTGCCCCGGAGTATCGAAGGGAATGTTACAGCCTCTAAACCTTAAACTTTAGAGGAGGCCAATAACATAACTTTGAGGTTAATGGACCAAGTAACAAAGCATAACCATGTGCTAGTGCCCTACGATAATAAACGAAAGTTCCACGATGGGAGAGCTTTCGGTAACACTCGTAATACCACTAGTAGTAACCATACAAACCCCTATCCTCAACCAAGGCAAGAGAATGCAAGAGCTTATGCTTCCACTTTAAATGAGAAAAGTGGTTATGCTGGGAATGCCCCTCTATGTAAGAAATGCAACTGACATCATACAGGGCCTTGTTTCATTAAATGTAATACACGTAACAAGGTGGGCCATCACTTAAGGGATTGCAAGAACAAAGAACCAGTTATTGGGGGTAATCTACCACCAGCAACAGTCATTTGTCATACTTGCGGAGAAAAGGGACACTATGCAAATAGATGCCCAAAGAAAAATACTGATGGTGCCCAGGGTAGAGCATATATGTTGAGGGATAGGAATGATCCACAAGATCTGAGCGTAGTCACGGGTAAGTTTCTCTTAAACAATCACTTAGGTAGAATATTATTTGATTTTGGAGCCGATAGGAGTTTCGTATCCATACTCTTAGCCTCTGGACTTAGGATTAAACCCATAGCTTTAGATAATTACTATGAGATAGAACTGGCCGACGGAAACTTAGTTAGTACTAACACGGTCATTAAGGGTTGTACCCTAAATTTACTTAACCCCCCCTTCGAGATTGATCTTATACCCATTAGACTCGGTAGTTTTGACGTTGTTGTGTGAATATATTGGTTGTCCAAGAATCAAGCAAAGATTCTTTGTGATGAGAAAATCATCCATGTACCTATCAACGGTAAGACTTTAACTATCCGAGGAGATCAAGGTAAAACTCGACTTAACTTCATTTCATGTATCAAAAAAGAACGATACATGTCACGATGTTGTGAAGTTTTTGTGGTTCAAGTAACAGAGACTAAGCCAGACGAAAAACGACTGGAGGAGATCCCTGTAGTCAGGGAATACCCAGAAGCTTTTCCTAAGGATTTACCTGGCTTACCTCTTGTTCGTTAGATAGAATTCTAAATCAATTTAATTCCCGGAGCAGCACCTATAGCCCAAGCACCCTATAGGTTAGCCCTTTAGAGATGAAGGAACTCTCTGAACAACTCAAGGAATTAACCGATCGAGGTTTTATACGCCCAAGTACATCACCCTGGGGAGCTCCTGTCCTATTCGTAAAGAAGAAAGACGGATCGATGAGGATGTGTATTGATTATCGTGGATTGAAAAAACTTACTATCAAAAATCGATACCCATTACCCAGGATTGATGACTTATTTGATCAACTACAAGGTTCGAGCGTATATTCAAAAATCGACTTACGATCAGGTTATCATCAGCTGAGAGTGAGGGAAGAAGATATCCCTAAGACTGCTTTAATAACAAGATATGGGCACTATTAATTTCATGTTATGCCATTTGGTTTGTGATGCATGGGATTGCGCCCTCACAAAAGGTTTCACCTATCAAGGAATCTCAAGAGGCTTGCAATCCCCACCAGGCAGTATACCTGACCGTTGTAGTATAGTGTAGTGGCAAGTACCGGGGGATTGATCATTCTCTCGGGGAATAGTGTCCTTAGGATCAAAACTTAATTAAACTAGGTCTAGAGGTGAGGGATGATTCTTTTTGTATTTTTATGGTTGATGAGACTAAAAGTGTACCGCTTTTAGGGGTTATTTAAGCCCAAAGTCAAGATTATTTGATCAAATATTGCCCTAAATCGTTCCTTTTATCATTTTAGGTAATTTTGAGGATAAATCTGGAAAAGGAAGCATTTTGGACGTTTTTGGAGCGAAAAAGTGAAGAAAACGACAAACTCTCAAATTCAAGCTGAAAACAGTACCTGACGGCGTCAGGATTTGCTTATGACATTGTCACCCTTTGACAAAGAGGTGGATAATCAAGTTACACGTAACGCGCCAGAGAGTTTTTGGAGAAATTATACATGACGGCGTCATCAAGGCCGTCAAGAGCAAATTACATGTGACGGCCAAGATAGAGTTTACACATGATGACGTCAGAAATGGATCTAGGCAATACAATGATAATTATGGCGGCGAGTTGACGTTGTCAAAACTTACTCTTGACGCCGTCATACCTTATAATCTATATATAGTTTTCGATTTTTCATTCATTGTGTGCAATGATACGTAGGGATTGCACCAGGTTTTACCTCTCAAGGGATCTTGAGAAGCTTACAACCCCCACCAGGCAGTGTACCGGATCGATGTAGTATAGTATAATGACAAGTACCGGGGGATTGATCGTTCAGCTAGGAATAGTGTCGCTAGGATTAGAAAACCTAAATACTAGATCTAGAGATGAGGGATGATTCTTTTTGTATTTTTATATTTTTTAGAAAGCAAGTTAAAATATCGGGTTTGAAGGATTTGGGGCGGAATTAGTTGCTAGTCAACTAACCCAATATTAAAGATGCAATCAAAATAAAATATTAAAAATGAAAATAAAACTATATTAAACTAAGGTTGTGAGCAATATGTGGGAGAAATGTGTTTACTTAGATTTCACTACTCCCTAGATATCTTTTACACGTTAATTACTTGTTATAGTTGCGTGGATGATGGATTGTATTCCTTAATACCATTCATGGGTTGGCGTACTTACTTCCCCAATCCTATGAGTGCCTACTTCACTCCTATGTCGAGCCTGCAAGAAGCTCCTAACATGGGATCATTAGAATTTACTCATGCATTAAATACAACCAATAAAACCTAGTACACATCGGTTCATGTTTCCTAATATGTTCAAGCATGTTACACAATGGAGATCTGCCAGTTTTCTTAAGCCTAACATTGAAATCATTCATCCAATACAACCATAAACAAGTAATCAACACATAATCAACATCTAGGTTTCATTAGATCTAAGCAAACACAAAATAAATCTAGCCTAGCATGTTGAAATCAAGACAAGCACAAGATATAGACAACCAACACATAGACATATTGATTGAATTAAGAGAAGACTTATCTCAATAGCACATGTAAGGATTCAAGGGTTGGAAACCCTTGAAAAGTTGTAAAATTCGTACAAGGTTCGGCCCTAGGGTTTCTCCACACAAGTTCCTTTTAATGAATGAAAATTAGAAAACTATATATAGATATTAGGAGGTGACGGTGTCAAGAACAAACTTGTGACGCCGTCATCTCGCCGCCAAGTAAATCTTCGGACTGCCTTGATCTACATCTGACGCCGTCATGTAGTCCACTTTTGCAGGCCGTCACACATTTAACTCTTGACGCTATACTTGTGACGCCTTCATGTTTGTACTGGGTCGTCATGGTCTTTACTCTTGACGCCGTCAAATTCTTCCTCTTGACGCCGGCATACACTGTTCTAGCATGGAAAATTAAGTCTTTGGCGTTTTCTTCACTTTTATGCTCCAAAAACGTCCGAATTGCTTCCTTTTCCAGATTTTACTCCCAAAGTACCAAAAATCACAAAAGTAATGATTTAGGGTAATATTTGATCAAATAAATTCAATTCCGGGCTTAAATGACTCCCTAAAAACGGATCATTTTTTGCCTCATCATATACCCTTACACTTGAGATTTGCTTGTCCTCAAGCAAATGCGCTTTTATTCTAATCAAAATACAAGTTAGGGGTCATTTAACACTAATATAAAAGTAATTACAACAAATAATCGTTCCACTAAAGACCAAAGACAAGCACGGAGGTCATACACTAGCACCTCACAAATAGATGGTTGCCTAAGTCAAGTAGTGTTCGGAAAGCTGTTTGTTGAGACCTCTAAGATGAATTATGAACAATCTCTAGGGATTGTTTGGTTCAAGGATGAGAACGATAAGATAGCTTACCAAATGCCCTATAAGATTGAACAATTTCGTCTTTTATCAAACATCGAAAAGGAACACAAGCAAGCGGTCTACTATAGGAATGATGAGGATAGACGTACGGGAGTAGACTATGTTATGAATAGAATATTTGGTTTTTACAAGGAATGCTTGCAACTAGGTCCGGAATACAAAACTAAAATCGAGGATGACCTAGGAACCGTGACCAATGACGAGGTCATGTAATAGCCCGTTACCTTGAGTCTAGCTACAAGACTCGTAAATAAAGAAAAGCGCTTCTTGGGAGGCAACCCAAGTTTTATTTGTTTGATTGTTTGTTTTCTTGATTTTATTTGTTTCCGTATGCATGTTTTATTTTTATTGTTTGTGGATCATGTTTCAAAATAAATTGTGAAAATACTTTACCTTGTTGTTTAACTTCGTCCTAACTTTCGCAAAAGCTAAGTGTAAGGGAAATCTAAATATGTTTCTAAGAACGTAATTGAACATGAACCACAACAATATTAAATGAACATGTATATTAGTATTTGTTTGAGTCAAATGCTTGTATCGAGTCATAATGATGTTTTGCAGGAATTCCAGGAATTAAGGCGCGAGTTTTTCCAGAAATTATTCGGAAACTTAACATATGATTTCTGTCAGAAAACTTTGACGATGTCAGGATTATAATCTGACGGCATCAGGTGTAAAAATCTGAAAAATTTTGCGAGTTTTGTTTTTCTACCGGAGTCTTAAAGTTTTTGTTAATTCTTTAGTTTTATAAACTCCAGGAAATCTGCAAACATTCATTCCACAAGCATTATATCCTCATATATATAGATTGCCACCAATTTTACGCGAGGTTTGCCTTGTTTGTTTTCTCAGGTTTAACAAGTTATATTGGACAAGAAGATGATTTATATTTCTAGAGGGAAGCTTTCAATGTTCATTTTCTTGGAGGAGGATTTAACCATGTTATATTATCCACACCGAACGAATCAGGGGAGTATTTGTTTCATTCTTTTACCTTCATTACTTTTACATCATTTTTATTGAACATTGGGGACAATGTTCAGCCTAAGTGTAAGGGGAGGGTAAATGATATGATGATACCTTAGAGAATGCAATTGCACTTGAGTTTGTTTGTTCAATAGTAGGTGTGTAATAAAACTAAGAGAAATACTTGTTAGGGCAATTTTAGCGCAAAATTTAAAATTTTTTACAAAATTTAGGAGTGAAGCTTTAGCCTTAATGAGTGTCTCATGGATAGGAGTTGTATGACAAGCACAAAAACCGTACCACTCAAAAAATTTTCCACCCAAATATGTGAGGTTCTCCTTTAGATTTGTTAGAAAAATCATTCATTATTAGTGCTTATGAGTGTACCGGTAGTACTTAGATTCTAGAACTTGCGTTAGTGATGCATCCCGAGACCGCTAGTGAGACTACATTCGTGTAGTAGGACTTAATACATGATAAGAGGCATTAGGATCACCCTTGTGTTTAAACCTGTATCATAATTACTTGACCAATGAAGTCATAATTACTTGACTAGTAAAGTCAATTAATTTTTCCCACACCTTTGCGTTGTACTCATTTTTTGTACACGATACCCGTAGTACACCCCTCCGAGCCTATCTTTTTCGTTTCTAACTTTAAGCATTTTACTTAAAGGAAGAATTTGTTTACAATCCACCCTAAATGTACACCCAAATAGCCTTAGCCTTCCTTGTATGCACTCATCTTTAGTGCATTATTGTTACATGTTTAAACCCTTAGTTAATTGTCTAATTGATTACATGGTTGATAAGCCGAGTCATATCTTGTACATATTGTTTTAGGACGATTGGGACTCATGGGTAAAGTACCAGTATTATGGAGTAGTGGGGAAGAACATCATATATTACCCCCCCCCCCCATATGTGCGTTAATCTTAAAAAGTACTCCAAGTGTTTTGATAATCTTAATTCGAGTCATTAGAATAGTTAATTGTAAAGTATGTAAAAGTTCAACTGTAAGGGGGAATGTAATTCCCTATGATGTATTATTTTGGATGGTAGGGCAAGAGTGTATGAAAAGAAAATCGAAAAATCAAGAAAAGAAAAAGAGAAAAAACATACGGACTACCATCCCGTTTCCTTTTATGTTTGTTTTATGTTTTGTTAGATTTTGATTAGCCTAAGTCGAGTCGAGTCTTGGCTTAGCAATGCCACATTGTACATGTAATTAACCAAGATGATTAACTCGCCCCCAGTAAAGATTGCCTTTATCCAACAAAATCGTGTTTACCATATCCATACACCTCACCTTATAACCCTTTAAAAGACCTCTTTGATAGTTTATCCTAGTTGCTTACACCAAGTGGTGGAGGTTTGATCATTTCCCAAGCCTATGGTAATCTATTTGCTATGACAGGTAGTGAGAGATGTTTTCCATTTCCATATTGTGATATATACTTTATTACACCCGAGAGATGTGAGTATCTAAACACTATTTATGAGGTGCTAGTGTATAATTTTCGTGCTTGTTTTGGTTGAAGTGGAACGATTATTTGTTGCAATTACTTTTATATTATTGTTAAATGACCCCTAGCTTGTATTTTGATTAGAATAAAAGCGCATTTGCTTGAGGACAAGCAAATCTCAAGTGTAAGGGTATTTGATGAGACGAAAAGTGTACCGCTTTTAGGGGGTCATTTAAGCCCAAAGTCGAGATTATTTGATCAAATATTGCCCTAAATCGTTCCTTTTGTCATTTTAGGTAAATTTGAGGAGAAATCTGGAAAAAGAAGCATTTTGGACGTTTTTGGAGCGAAAAAGTGTAGAAAACGACAAAGTCTCAAATTCAAGCTGAAAACAATACCTGACGACGTCAGGATTTGCTTATTACGTCGTCACCCTTTGACAAAGAGGTGGATAATCAAGTTACACGTGACGCGCCAGAGAGTTTTTGGAGGAATTATACATGACGGCGTCATCAAGGCCGTCAAGAGCAAATTACATGTGACGGCCAGGATGGAGTTTACACATGATGACGTTAGAAATGGATCTAGGCAATACGATGATAATTATGGTGGTGAGTTGACGGCATCAGAACTTACTCTTGACGCCGTCAGACCTTATAATCTATATATAGTTTTTGATTTTTCATTCGTTGTGTGCAACTTTGAGAGGAGAAAACCCTAGAAGAATTTTACAGTATTTTTAAGGGTTTCAAACCCTTGTTTCATCCATGCTTAATTGAAGATAATTTTTCCAATAATCATTCAATATGTCTATGTGTTGTTTGATTCTATCTTATGCTTTTCTTCTCTTTAACATGCTAGGCTAGGTTTTCTTTGTGTTTGCTTAGATGTAATGAAACTTAGTTATTGATTATTGGTTGGTTGTTTGTTTATAATTGTTGTGGATGAATGATTTCGATGTTAGGCTTAAGAAAACTGGCAGACTTCCAATTGGTAACTTGCTTGAACGTCTTAAGAAACATGATCGGATGTGTACTACGATAAATTGGTTATATTTAATGCATAGGTAACTACTAATGAGGCCATGTTAGGAGCTAGTAGTCGGCTCGTGTAAGGAATTATTGAGATACTGCTGACTAATACTACTGACAGGTTCCTGCGGAAGCTTAGTGACTTTCTGCTGATGAATGGTTCCTGCGGACATATAGAGATCCTACGGATAGAGTTAAACCGTGGATAGAACTTATGTAATTTAGGACAAGATATGTAGAATATCTTTGATTAGTTTATTATTATTTGTTTCTTGTAAGAAAGGTTAGGGTTTCCAATAGTATATAAGGAACCCTAGGTCATTGTAATACATACGAGTTTTCATAACATTATTAGTGAAAGTTTATTGATCCATAGAGGATCAAGTTTAGCATAAGTTTGTTTTTATATTCCGCAATAATTACAAGCTCACAGAGATTATCTCACTTAGTCTTACTGGTGATTACATTAGTAGGCTAACGATCTATTGGCCCGTGATCTATCAAGGTATAGATCCCTACAAGTGGTATCAGAGCCACGAGATACTCTCTGTAACCTCAAACACAATCACATAACTTTTCACTCAAGTACCAATGGGAGACAAACCAGGCAGTGATGTTGCTCTCTCAGAAGCAGGCTCTCTCACTCAAGAACTACAACAGGTGGCCTTCTCTAACAGCAATGCCAAACTTCCTTTTTTCAGGAAGGATGAGTATGAGATCTGGGCCATGAAGATGCAAAACTGGATTGCAAGTGTTGATTATAACCTCTGGAATGTTATACTCAATGGTTGTCGTCCTAAAAAGCAAAGTGTAGAT
This sequence comes from Artemisia argyi, assembly GCA_030686995.1. Lineage (NCBI taxonomy): Eukaryota > Viridiplantae > Streptophyta > Magnoliopsida > Asterales > Asteraceae > Artemisia > Artemisia argyi. The sequence continues at coordinate 106,367,476 of CM060682.1, read as the reverse complement.
GCTGATGGCAAAATTAAGATTTTGGAACCTGTTTCTACTGAAGAAATTCTTGCCATACAAAGGGAAAACAAAGCTAGAACCATATAACTGCAGGCAATCCCTGATGACCACATGGGAGATTTTCATTCCATGACTGATCCAAGAGAAATCTGGTGGGCCATAAAAGCTAGATTTGGTGGGAATGAAGAATCAAAGAGGATGAGAAAGAGTATGTTGAAGCAAGAATTCCAAGAATTCAAGATAACTGAAGAAGAAGGTCTCCACAAAGGTTATGACAGGTTTTAGAAGATTCTGAGTCACTTGAATCAGCTTCTAGCCAGACCTGACAATGAGGAGGTGAATTCCAGGTTTCTAAGAGCCTTGCCTCCCTCATGGTCTCAGGTGAGTATATCATTGAAAACCAAAGGTGGCTTGGACTACCTCAGTTTTGATGACTTGTACAACAAACTCAGAGCTTTGGAAGGTGACATAAAGGGATTCTCTCCATATGCAGCAACTCTTTCACAATCGGCATTTGTCAGCTCTAACTCAAACTACATGCCACATACCTATACAAGTCCATCCCCAGTACCACAGGTTTACTCAAGTCCATCCACTCCAAGCCAAAGTCTTCCCATTACCACATTGTCTTTTTCAAATGCTAATCCAATAACTCATCCAAAGATTAGTAATGTGATGGAAGATGTACTTCATTCATTTGTTGCTGAAGTTGATAAACAGCAACAAATAGCTTATGAAGATTTTGAGCAGATTGATGAACTTGCTTTAGAAGAGTTGGACTAAAAGTGGCAAATGGCTATGCTCTCCCTCAAGGTTAGAAGATTTGAGCAAAAGGTTGGTAAAAAGCTCAATGTTGATGGTAGAGATGCAGCTAGGTTTGACAGGAGGAAAGTAAAGTGCTATGCTTGTGGAGAAATTGGCCATTTTGCAAGAGAGTGTACAACCAAGAAGGGTGAAGCCAGTACCAGATATTCAGCATACAAGAAGAAAGAAGTGGAGGCTGGAGAATCAAAGGCCTTGGTCACTGCTATAGATGCTAGTGTTGACTGGAATAGGCATGAAGATGCAACAAGCAGCTCTCCTCAAATCTCTTGCATGGCTAGTTATAATGACGTCTTTGGTCTCATGGGAATCTCTCCTCAGGTATCTACTTGTGTTTGTGATTGTGATTCTAAATATACAACTCTAAAGAAGCTTATGATGAGATGAAACCAAAATATAATGAGTGTTTTATTGAAGCAGCAACTTATAAAGAAGCTTTTAAAACCTTAGAACAACAAAAGATGTGGTTTCAGCAAAATCAATTGTCTTATGAGGAAAAGATTAAAGTTTTAAGTAGAGATTTAGAATGTGCTAGCAATGAATTAAAGTTTTTTGAAAAAGAAAAAGCTAGAATTGAGTCTGAGAAAAGTGTTTTACAAGAGAAATTGGATAAAGAAGTAGCTAGGCATAACGAGTGGCTTGTTTCAGGTGATAAATTGTCTAGGTTACTCTAAAGTAGTAAGTCTATTACATCTGAGATAGGTCTAGGGTTTAATAAATATGTAGGTCCAGAAGCTAATCACTACTTAGATAAAAAAAAATCATAATTATACTGTCCCTATAAACTATCTAAAGGAAGGTGAGATGCATGCTGTACCAGGACCTATCAGAGGTGTATTTATGCCTACTACCAAAACCTCTGACTTTGATGGCTCACACCATCTCTTTGGCAAAAAGTCTAAAGACTTGCCAAATAAGTCTGAAGACCATCCAACCATAGGAACCCCTAAGCCCACATCCCATAGTTTGACTTACCAGAATTAAAGGAAACCACTGGCATTAGGATCAATGACTCCCTTAACTCTAGAAGTATATCTAGTAATGATTCTAACACTTATGTCTCTTGTTCTTCCAGGGACAAGACCTCAGAGACCTCTAGTTATGCCAGCTGTGATTCCAAGACCAAGTCAGACTCACCCAAGTCCTCAATAAAGAACTCTGACAAGTCATCTTACAAGTCTGTGGACTCTGAAGTTGCTGCTGATGAAGTTCTTTCTAAGACAGCTTCTTCTGAAGACTTGTTATTTACTTCTTATGAAAACAATTCCTTTCAGTGTTTACAAAACAATTCTATTTCTGGTGTTTCTTTGAATAATTCTGTGTTTAATAAGACATCTTTTGATTTTAATAAATCTTCTAAGAAGAAGAAGTGTTTTGTTTGTGGTAGCAAATTGCATTTAATTAAGGATTGTGAATGATAAGAGGATGGGTGTTTCTGTGGTTAATAATAGACCTAGACAAAAGTGGACCAAACCTTCATTAGTTCCACAGGCAAATTATAATGTCAGCAGAATGCATTCCATTCCTGCTGATTGGTATGTTCCTTCTGATAGGTCTGTTTATGCTAGTAGATGTATGAATACCAATAGAAATAGATATGGGTCAAGACCATTTTATGAATTTAATCATTGGTATGGATATAATGACCCAGTGTTTATGGGAAGGGGTAATTGAGATTCTGCTGAAAAGTCCTCAGCAGATTGTTCTTGGACATATAACAGGCAATACAACTACAGGGACTCCAGGAACAATAGTGGATCTAACTCATCTTCTTGGGTACATCATAATGATCCACAGGGCAGACTCAAGTCTTTCATGACTTAAGTCTCTAACATATTCATGTTGTTGTATATTAACTTCTTTTGTTTTAGGAACATCCTCTTCTTAATAAAGACTTAGGTATTGTTGATAGTGGCTGTTCAAGAAACATGTCTGGGAATCAGGAGAAGCTACATGATTTTGTACCTATTAATGGAGGTATAGTGAGGTTTGGAAGTGGAGTAGGAAGGATCACTGGCAAAGGAACCATTAGAACTCCAAAGGTGGATTTTGAGAATGTCTACTATGTGAAGGAGCTTCAAGGATTCAATTTGTTCTCAGTCTCACAAATTTGTGACAAAAAGCTTCCTGTACTTTTCACTAAAGAGGGTTGTTTCATTCTTTCACCTGAGTTCAATATACCTGATGACAATCATGTATTGCTAAAGGCTCCAAGAAATCATAATCTTTATACATTTGACTTGAATGATGTCAAGCCAGAAGGTGATCTAACATGTTTGGTGGCTAAAGCATCCTTGGATGAATCTACAAAATGGCATAGGAGGATGGCACATGTTAACTTCAAAGTCATCAACAAACTTGCTAAAGATGGACTTGTTCATGGACTTTCTTCCAAGATCTTCACCAATGAGCATAATTGTGTGGCTTGTAACAAGGGTAAGCAACACAAAGCTTCTTATAAAGCCATTACTGCTGTGAGCACAATCTCAGAACCATTGCAGCTGCTTCACATGGATCTTTTTGGTCCAACATCCATCAGGAGTATTGATCATAAGTACTTCTGTTTGGTAATCACTGATGCATTCAGCAGATTTAGTTGGACATTCTTCCTGGTGACTAAAGATCAAACCTTTCAGGCACTTAGAGAGTTTATGGCTCTAGTTGAAAACCAACTTAACAAGAAGATTAAAGGTATAAGGTGTGACAATGGGACATAGTTCAAAAATGCTAATCTCATTGAACTTTGTGGTTTAAAGGGTATTAAAAGAGACTATAGCACTCCTAGGATTCCACAACAGAATGGAGTTGCAGAGAGGAAGAATAGAACCCTAATAGAGGCTGCAAGATCTATGCTTGCTGACTCTAAACTTCCCACCAAGTTTTAGACTGAGGCAGTTGGCACTGCCTGCTATGTGTTGAATAGGGTGTTGATTACTAGACCTCATAATAAGACACCCTATGAGCTATTGACAGGGAAGAAACCTACCATTGAACACTTGAAACCTTTTGGTTGTCAGGTGACCATTCTTAACACAAGTGATCACTTAGGCAAATTTGAAGCAAAAGCTGCTCAAGGGTATATTGTTGGTTACTCAGCTCATAGCAAGGCTTACAGGGTATATAACTTGGCTACAAAGAAGATAGAAAAGACTCTTAACCTAAAATTTCTGGAGGAGAATGTAAATGTTCAAGGAAAAGGTCATGAATGGTATTTTGACCTTGACTATCTTACAGATTATTTGGGGTATACTAGACACAAAACTAACCCCTCTGCAGGTATACAAGTGTCATCTTCTAACAATGCAGGTACCCTACAGGATGATTCAGACAGTGATTCAGAATGTGATGAACCCACTATTGTTGTAACTACTCCACCAATTCAAATAGCAGATCCTCCTAACAAAGAAGCCTTTGATGCCAAATCTGCTGATGATGTGGAAAACTCAACTTATGCAGAAGATCTTGCTAGACTCAAAAAGCAAGAACATGCAGTTGCTGAGGAAGCTAAAAGACTTGGTCTTGAATTTGCTCAAGACACTGAAGCACTCTTAAAACAAGCTGCTGTTGAAGAAAGCAGAAAATCTAATTCTGCTGATGGAGATTCTGCTGAAGGCATTTCTGCTACAGTTCCTGTTTCCACTGAAACTTCCACAAGTTTGGATGAACCTTATGGCAGGTTTCCAATTCCTTCAGATCTTGCCAATGTTGAGCAAAGTGATGGCATCTTTCAGTCAGCTTCGTATGATGAAGACTTTTCTCCTACACTAACGAATCTTGATACCTCCATTGATGTCAATCCTATTGTAACAAAAAGGATCAACACAATTCATCCACAAGATAATATACTTGGTGATCCAAATGCTATGGTTCTCACCAGGAGTGCCATTAAGAATACCAAGTTTGGGCAATATGCATTTCTGACTTATGTATCCACTCAGAAGAGAGACAATCACACAGATCAGAAGCATTGTTTGTTTGCTTGTTTCTTGTCCCAAGTTGAACCAACAAGCATTAAACAGGCTTTGACTGAACCTAGTTGGGTTGAAGCTATGCAGGAAGAGATGCAACAATTCAAGAATCAAGATGTTTGGGTCCTTGTTGATCTTCCTGCATGGAAAATTGCAATTGGGACCAAGTGGATCTTAAAATGCAAGAGAGATGCCAGAGGTATTGTGGTTAGAAATAAAGCAAGATTGGTGGCTCAAGGTTTCAAACAAGAAGAAGGGATTGATTACACTGAGGTCTTTGCACCAGTTGCTAGGGTTGAGGCAATTAGATTATTTTTAGCCTTTGCCTCATATATGGGGTTTAAGGTCTATCAGATGGATGTCAAGAGTGCCTTCCTCTATGGCAAAATTGAAGAGGAGGTATATGTTACTCAACCACAGGGCTTTGAAGACCCTCATCATCCTAAGAAGGTGTACAAAGTTGTCAAGGCACTTTATGGACTTCACCAAGCACCAAGAGCATGGTATGCTAGATTATCTACAATTCTTTTGGAGCATGGCTACAGAAGAGGGGCTATTGACAAGACCCTCTTAATTAAGAAAAACTCCAGGGACATCATTCTAGTACAGGTATATGTGGATGACATTATCTTTGGATCCACAAAGGAGGCATGGTGCAGGGAATTTGAAGATTTGATGAAAGGTGAATTTCAGATGAGTGCAATGGGGGAGTTAACCTTTTTCTTAGGGCTACAAGTCAAACAACATCCTGAAGGGATTTTTATCCATCAAGAGAAGTATGTTAAAGACATTTTGAAAAAGTTTGATTTTGAACTTCTGAGGACTGCTACTACTCCATATGAACTACCCAAGCTTAAGAATCCAAATGAGCAAGATGAGGCTGTGAATGTTCATCTTTATAGGTCCATGATTGGATCACTCATGTATCTCACAGCTTCTAGGCCTGACATTACCTTTGCAGTCAGTGCTTGCTCAAGACATCAAGTCACTCCACTAACTTCCCACCTAAATGCAGTGAAGAAAATTTTCAAGTACATCAAGGGCCAACCCAAACTAGGCCTTTGGTACCCAAGGGAATCACCATTTGTGTTGGAGGCTTACAGTGATAGTGACTATGCTGGAGCTAATTTGGATAGGAAATCCACAACAGGAGGTTGTCAATTTCTTGGTAGAAGACTCATCTCTTGGCAGTGCAAGAAACAAACCATAGTGGCTACTTCTACTACTGAAGCAGAATATGTTGTTGCTGCCAATTGTTGTGGTCAGGTACTTTGGATTCAGAATCAGATGTTGGATTATGGGTTTAACTTTATGAACACTAAATCTACATTGATAATCAAAGTACTATTTCTATTGTTAAAAATCCTGTTTTTCATCAGAGAACTAAACATATAGAAATTAGGCACCATTTTATAAGAGATGAAAATGAGAAGCATCTAATTCAAGTGCTTAAAATTCATACTGATGATAATGTGGCTGATTTATTAACAAAATCTTTTGATGGACCTATGTTTAATCACCTAGTTGTCAACATTGGGATGGTTAACCCTTGAATGCTATGTTTGAGGGGAGGCATAAGCCTCAGGGGAGGTATATGCCTCAGGGGAGGATTGTACATGTTGTATTTATGTAGATTATTATGTTTACTAACTTTGTTTTTCAGGTTCTTACTAATCTTGTATATTATTATGGCTGTCCTTTTGTGTTCTGTTTGAATGTTTGGTTGCAGGTCATGTTCCTGCTGATGTACAAAGGAATCAGATGTAAAATACATAAAAGTAAAATCTTTTATTAATCAAGAGAAAACAAGGTACATCCACAATAAGATCATTCATCAGAAGAAAAACAAAAGACATCAATCAACAACTAACAACCACTAACAAACCACCACCTCCCTAGGCCCTAACCCTCTGCTCCATCTTCCTCTTCCCTTTGCCCAAGTCATTTGGGTCTGGAATTTTCTTGTGGACCCCTCTGGATTGCATGTCCTTGTTCCAGAGCTTGGGAGCAGCAAGACCCAGGACCACCTTCAATGGACCCTTGTTCCTCTTTGAGGACTATGGCTCCTCAGGGACAGAGATCTTCCTCATATCTGCAATGAGCTGGTCTTGGTATGGTATTTTGTTGTATATTTTTCTTTTCTTTTTGTTTAAAAAAAAAAAAAAAAAAAAAAAAAAAAAAAAAAAAAAAAAAAAAAAACAACTAACATATTTGTGTAGTTTTGTGTATGTTGTATGCAGGTTTGGTGTTGATTCTTATCACACTTTTTCCGGTAATCAACTTACCTGATGTTGACTATTCCATCAAAAAGTTGGCTAGTCCAAAGGGTACAGCTTTGGTAAAGACTCATCAAATCTGTTGATAGCTGTAATGGTTTGCTGAAAACCATAGGGTTCTCAACTCACCAATGCTTTATTGCTGAGAGTTGAAATGGTTGTCAATTGACCATGGATTTTTCCTTTTTGGATTCCAAATAATTGGCTAGCCCACATGTATATGGCTTGTGGTAAAGGCAGTGGAAAACCATATTTGGTATTCAATTGACCAAGATGATATTTCATTAATAATTGACTAGTCCTGAGCAAACGGCTACAGGTAAAGACTTCTCAAATCCGTTTATAGCTAATAATTTGCTAAAAATCATATTCTTTGGGTCATTAGTGTACCATAGTTTTTAACTGAGAACACTTGGCTACTTCAGTAGTGATGGCTATTGGTAAAGACACATCAAATCCATTATTTTCAATGATTCACCTCTCATAGGAGTTAACACACCTGGATGTGATGAGAATAGTATGCAACTTATATGTTTTGATGTACATTTGGTCATGTGTTGCTGCAAAGAATGGAGTGCTCAACTTCTTACTGATCATAGAGATTCAATTTTTGAAGATTCTTTGCTGCTGATGTTCATCCTCAATCCTCTGGTTTGTGCTATTGGCGATCTATCAAGAAATCTTGAACTTAACTATGTCAAATTCAAGATTAGGGGAGGATTGTAAGGAATTATTGAGATACTGCTGACTAATACTGCTGACAGGTACATGCGGAAGCTTAGTGACTTTCTACTGATGAATGGTTCCTGCGGACATATAGAGATCCTACGTATAGAGTTAAACCATGGATAGAACTTATGTAATTTAGGACAAGATATGTAGAATATCTTTAATTAGTTTATTATTATTTGTTTCTTGTAAGAAAGGTTAGGGTTTCCAATAGTATATAAGGAACCCTAGGTCATTGTAATACATACGAGTTTTCATAACATTATTAGTGAAAGTTTATTGATCCATAGAGGATCAAGTTTAGCATAAGTTTGTTTTTATATTCCACAATAATTACAAGCTCACAGAGATTATCTCACTTAGTCTTACTGGTGATTACATTAGTAGGCTAACGATCTATTGGCTCGTGATCTATCAAGGTATAGATCCCTACAGCTCGACATAGGAAGAGGTAGAAGCTTATAGAGTTAGGGAAGATCGTACACGGCCCTACGAATGGTATTAAGGAATATAACCCGTCATCCATGCAATTGTAACAAACTAATCAACCGGTAAAAGATAGCTAGGGAGTAGTGAAATCTAAGTAAACACATTTTCTCTTATTATTGTTTTCGCCAAATTTACTTTAGTTTCATTTTATTTTATTTTGTTTGGAATTGTAGTAATTTAGGTTAGTTGACTAGCAACTAATTCCGCCCACTCTTCCAAAAACCGAGATTTTTACTTGCTTTCCATAAAATATAAAAATACAAAAAGAATCATCCCTCACCTCTAGACCTAGTTTAATTGAGTTTTAACCCTAGCGAACACTATTCTTTGAGTTGAACGATCAATCCCCCTGTACTTGCCACTATACTATACTACAACGGTCAGGTACACTGCCTGGTGGGGATTGCAAGCTTCTCAAGATCCCTTGAGAGGTAAAACCTTTTGCAAGGTTGCAAAACCACGCATCAATGGTTTATGAAAAGCAAGTAAAAATCTCGGGTATTGGAAGAGTGGGCGAAATTAGTTGCTAGTCAACTAACCCAATAAACTACAAATGCAATAAAAATAAAATGACAAGAAAGTAAATGTGAGAAAAACAATAATGAGAGAAACGTGTCTACTTAGATTTCACTACTCCCTAGATATCTTTCATTAGGTGAATAGTTTGTTACAATTGCATTGATGACGGGTTTTATTCCTTAATACCATTCGTGGGGCCGTGTACGATCTTCCCAACTCTATAAGTTTCTACCTATTCCTATGTCGAGTCAACAACTAACTCCTAACATGGCCTCCTTAGTAGTCACTCATGCATTAAATACAACCATTAAAATTGTAGTACACATCCGATTCATGTTTCTTAAGACGTTCAAGCATGTTACCAATTGGAAGTCTGCCAGTTTTCTTAAGCCTAACATCGATATCATTCATCCAATACAATTAATAACAAACAATCAACCAACAATCAATAGCTAGGTTTCATTACATCTAAGCACACACAAACAAACCTAGCCTAGCATGTTAAAGTAAAGACAATCATAAGATAGAATCAAAAACACATAGACATATTGAATGATTATTGGAAGACTTATCTTTATTGAAACATGGATGAAAGAAGGGTTTGAAACCCCTACAATATGATGAAAATTTGACCTAGGGTTTGTGGTAAAGTTCCTCCAAAAGTTCTCTCTCCAATGAATGAAAATTAGAAAACTATATATAGAGAATACACGTCTGACAGCGTCACGTTATAATCCTGACGCCGTCAACTTGCTGCCAATGCTTCCCTCGGATTGCCTAGATCTAGATCTGACTCTGTCATGTATAATTCCTCTCTTAGCCGTCACGTGTAATTTTGCTCTTGACGGCCTTGGTGACGCTGTCACTCTTTAACTCCATAAAACATTCTGGCGCGTCTCGAGTAACTTTTTATCCACCTCTTTGCTAATACGTGACGCCGTCAAATGTAAGTCTTGACGCCGTTAGGTACTATTTCCAGCTTGATTTGGAGACTTTGCCGTTTTCTTCACTTTTCGCTCCTAAAACGTCCAAAATGCTTCCTTTTCCAGATTTCTTCTCCAAAGTACCTAAAATGATAAAAGAAATGATTTGAGGAAATATTTGATCAAATAATCACGAGTTAGGGCTTAAATGACCCCTAAAACCGTAACACTTTTTGTCTCATCAAATACCCTTACACTTGAGATCTGCTTGCCCTCAAGCAAATGTGTTTTATTCTAATAAAAATAAAAGATAGGGGTCATTTAACACTAATATAAAAGTAATTACAACAAATAATCGTTCCACCTCAACCAAAACAAATAGTGTTTAGATACTCACATCTCTCGGGTGTAATAAAAGTATATATCACAATATGAAAACGGATAATATCTCTCACTACCTGTCATAGCACATAGATTACCATAGGCTTGGGAAATGATCAAACCTTCACCACTTGGCGTAAGTACCTAGGATAAACTATCAAAGAGGTCTTTTGAAGGGTTGTAACGTGAGATGTAGGGATATGATAAACACGGTTTTATCGGATAAAGGCAATCTTTGTTGGTGGCAAGTTAATCATCTTGGTCAATTACATGTACAATGTGGTGTTGCTAAGCCAAGACTCAACTCGACTTAAGCTAATCATAAACTAACAAAAACATAAAACAAACATAAAAGGAAACGGGATTGTAGTCCGTATGTTTTTCTCTTTTTCTTTTTCTCTTTTTTGTATATTTTTATTTTTATTTTTTATTATTATTATTATTATTATTTTGCATACACTCTTGCCCTACCATCCAAAATAATACATCATAGGGAATTTGCATTCCTCTTACACTTGAACTTTTACATACTTTACAATTAACTATTCTAATGACTCGAATTAAGATAATCAAAACACTTGGAGTACTTTTTAAGATATTAACGCACATATGGGAGTAATAATTGACGTCTTCCCTAATACTCCATAACAATAGTACTTTACCCATGAGTCCCAATCGTCCCAAAACAATATGTACAAGATATGACTCGAGTTAGCAACCATGTAATCAATTAGACAATTAACTAAGGGTTTAAACTTGTAACAATAATGTACTAAAGATAAGTGCATACAAGGAAGGCTAAGGCGATTTGGGTGTACATTTGGGGTGGATTGTAAACAAATTCTTCCTTTAAGTAAAATGCTTAAAGTTAGAAACGAAAAAGATAGGCTCGGAGGGGTGTACTAGGGGTATCGTGTACTAAAAATTAGTACATCGCAAAGGTGTGGGAAAATTAATTGACTTTACTAGTCAAGTGTATTGACTTTATTGGTCAAGTAATTATGATACGGGTTTAACACAAGGGTGATCCTAATGCCTCTTATCATGTAGTAAATCCTACTACACGAATGTAGTCTCACTAGCGGTCTCGGGATGCATCACTATCACAAGTTCTAGAATCTAAGTACCACCGGTACACTCACAAGCATCTTTTCCTAACAAATCTAGGGGCAAACCTCACATATTTGGGGTGGAAAATTTTGAGTGGTACGGTTTTTCGTACTAGTCATACAACTCCTATCCGTGAGACGCTTATTAAGGCTAAAGCTTCACTCCTATATGTTGTAAAAAAAAATTTGGCGCTAAAATTACCCTAACAAGTGTTTCTCTTAGTTTTATTCACACCTACTATTGAACAAACAAACACAAGTGCAATTGCATTCACTAAGGTATCATCATTTACCCTCCCCTTACACTTAGGCTAAACATTGTCCCCAATGTTCAATAAAAAGGATGTAACAGTAACGAAGGTAAAAGAATGAAACAAATACTCCCCTGATTCGTTCGGTGTGGATAATATGTTAACATGGTTGGATCCTACTCCAAGAAAATGAACGTTGAAAGCTTCCCTCCAGAAATATAAATCATCTTCTTGTCCAATATAACCTGTTAAACCTGAGAAAACAATCATAGCAAACCTCGCGAAAAATCGGCGGCAAACTCTATATATACTAAAATTCTTGAAAGAAAATTAAGATATAATGCTTGTGGAATAAATGTTTGCAGATTTCCTAGAATTTATAAAACTAAAGATTTAACAACTCTAAGACTCCGGCAGAAAAACAAAACTCACAAAATTTCCAGAATTTTACACTTGACGCCATCAAGTTGTAACCCTGACGTCGTCAGAAGTGACATGCAGAAATTTCATGTTAAGTTTCCGGAAAATTTCTGGAAAAACTCACGCCTTAATTCCTGGAAATCCTGCAAAACATCATGATGACACGATACAAGCATTTGACTCAAACAAATACTAATATGCAGATTCATTTAATATTGTTGTGATTCATGTTCAATCTCGTTCTTAGAAACAAATTTATATTTCCCTTACACTTATCTTTTGCGAAATACCTTTATATGTAGTCAAGACAAAGTTAAAAGCAAAATAAAGCATTTTCACAATTTTCTTTGAAACATGAGCCACAAACAATAAAAATAAAACATGCATACGGAAATAAATAAAATCAAACAAATAAAGCTTGGGTTTCCTCCCAAGAAGCGCTTCTCTTTATTTACGAGTCTTGTAGCTAGACTCAAAGTCATGCTCTATCCTATATGAGTGAGTTCCTCATCAAGGACGTCCTTAGGGTCGAACTTAGCATGTAGTTTCCTATCGGTTCTTTTAGTTCGGTATGACTTCTCAAACTTCTCTCCATCCGGATCATATAGAATCATCTTCATATGCCATGATCTGTCACCTTCCTTAGGTGGCTTGTCCCAATTCCATTTGCATTTATCACCTTCCCTTTTCCATTTGTTCATCCCTAAGTTGATAGGCATCACTCCTAGGAATTCAATCATTTTCCAAAAGACTAAGGGGTCCTCATAGGGGTTTAGTTCCTCATCCCTAGCTATGAGTTGCTCCACTTAATGTGTTCGGTTTATGAACTCCTCTTCTAAATAAAATGGGCGTTGAGAACCTATGAAGTCTCCATTGATCCAAGGTCCATATCTAGATGGTCTTCTATTCATGTCTACCCAATGAGGTGTCGGTTCATTTTCATTATCATAGCTATGCTTCTTAACATCGTAGACCAACCAACTCTCACCTTCTCCTACCACTATCTTAGATTCCTTACAATCAATCATGGCACTAGCGGTCGCTAAAAATCCTATTCCTACTAGCAATGGGCATGTAGTGTCACCAGTGTTGCAAAAATCGGTCGCATCGGCCGATTAATCGGCGAGTAATCGCTAATCGGTCTGCGACCTTGGAGGAAATTACACGGAAATCGGCCGATTAATCGGCCGAGTCACAAAAATCGGCCGATTAATCGGTAAAAAATCGCTAATCGCCCCCCGACCGCCTCAGTACCGATTCACGATTTTTGCAACATTGAGTGTCACTAACCATATCAAGGATATGAAAATCCGCTAAGATAGTTAATCATCCTATATGAACTACTACATCTTTGATCATTTCTACCGGGGGGGGGGGGGGGGCAACACTTCCATTCGCTAGACCAATTATCACTTCCGTCTCCTCTAACTTTCCTAGCATAAGTGTGGTGAAAAGGGATAAAGGAATCAAGTTGAGACTTGATCCTAGATCGGCTAGTGTGTCGAAAGCTTCGGAGTTACCTATCCAACATGGTAAAACAAATATACAAGGATCATCAAGTTTCTTAGGCAGTTCATTTTGAACGAAAGTGGTCCCATTTTTGACCAACTTAAGTCTTTCTTCATATTTTTCTAATAGAGCATTGTAGTAGGGGGCACGGGCTAAGACATTAATGATGGGGCGTTCAAGGTGAAGAATCCTTAAACTCATTGCTAAGGTCTTGTGTAGAAGGTGTTTCAACTATGCTATTGATCGGTTTAATGTTGGATGTTTTATTCAATTGGTCCTTTTGAAAAAATTGGGTTTGCTTGAAACACGTGCTCATAGCATTGACCGAATAGTATTTTGGACAAGAATTGGGAGACGAAACCAATGATATGGCGTTAACATTTAGTTTCGGGGTCTTGACAGTGTTGCTAGGGAGTGCTCCCATTTCTCGGTCATTGAGGACTTTCAACAATGTGTCAATCTTATTTGTCATCTCACTTTGTTTTTGCTTGAAATTGGCTTCAAACTTTGCTAAACGAGCTTCTTGAGATGCCATAAAGTTAGACATCAATCCTTCAAAATTATTGGTAATACCATGGTTGTTGGAAGGATTGTTGTTGAAAGTACGGTTAGGGGGTGGACCGTTTGATTGGTAGCGATTAAGTGGAGTGGAAGAATTGTTTTGGGGTGCGTTTTGGTTATGTTTCCACCTAAAGTTTTGGTGATTTTTCCAAGAGGGGTTGTATGAATCACCATAAGGGTTTGGCTCAGGTTTGAAAGTGTACCACTTGTCTCTCGCTCCGTTGGTACGCAAGGATGCGTAATCCGCAAAAGCTTGTTCGGGGAGTTCCATGCAATCACGAGTGTCGTGAGGACCACTACACAATTCGCATGAAGAATTGATTTTGTTCACTTGGCTTGAAGGCTTAGGAGCTTCGTAGGATTTCATGAGAAACTTGACTTGGTCTTCAAGTTCCATGTTCCTTCGGTCGGGAGTGCTTGAATTGTTCGAAGGCAAAGATATTGCCTTGACCGTTTTGTTCAAATCACGGGGATCATTCCAACTTTCGTTGTCATAGAGAGCAAGATCTTCTATGAATTCCCATGATTCTAACGTAGCTTGCCACCGGCCGCTTGGTCAATGGTTTGCCTCATGGAGAGATTGATATGGTCATAAAAGATTTGGACTTGGAGCCAAAGATCTATGCCATGATGAGGGACTTTTTGGAGTAAGTCCTTGAAACGAGTCCATGCTTCATAAAGAGTTTCACCTTGACGTTGTTGGAACATCAAAATGTCATTTCTTAGCTTGGTGGTTCTCCCCGGTGGGAAAAATTAAGCAAGGAAACGAGTGGTGAGATCATCCCAAGAGGTGATGGATCCCACGCATAAACGCTCAAGCCATTGACTAGCTTGGTCACGTAGAGAGAATTGGAAGAGACGCAATCGGGTCGTCTCTCGAGTTTCAACATCAAGATCTATGGAATCTACGATTTTGAGGAAATCCTTGAGATGTTGATTAGGATCTTCGGAACGAAGTCCATGGAATGCACATCCGCTTTGCACCAACCGGATAGTGTCGGATCGTAGGGGAGACACATTGGCTCCTTGAGTGAGCTCAATGGTGTTTCGATAGCCTTGGTGGCTAGGACGGGAGTACTCTCCTAAAGTACGGGGTCTAGGAGGTTGATTTGGTTGTGGTGGGTTTTGTTGCTGTGGGTTGATGTGTTCAAAGATATTACCACCTTCCATGATGGCGGATGGTAATGGTTACGAACAAAGGAAAGAAGAAATAAGATAGACTAAAGAAAACCTATAAAAAGAAAATAAAAATCTCACAAGAAAGGAATCTAGCAAGTAGACCTGATAAAAAGAAATTTCAACCTAAACAATAACTATTTCCCGACAACGGCGCCAAAAACCTGATGGGTGGGATTGCACCCTCGCAAAAGGTTTGACCTCTCAAGGGATCTCAAGAGGCTTGCAATCCCCACCAGGCAGTGTACCTGACCGATGTAGTATAGTGTTTTGGCAAGTACCGGGGGATTGATCGTTCTCTTGGGGAATAGTGTCTTTAGTATCAAAATTTAATTAAACTAGGTCTAGAGGTGAGGGATGATTATTTTTGTATTTTTATGGTTTATGGAAAGCAAGTAAAAATCTCAGGTATTGGAAGAGTGTGTGGAATTAGTTGCTAGTCAACTAACCCAATAAACTACAAATCCAATAAAAATAAAATGACAAGAAAGTAAATGTGAGAAAAACAATAATGAGAGAAACGTGTCTACTTAGATTTCACTACTCCCTAGCTATCTTTCATTAGTTGAATAGTTTGTTACAATTGCGTGGATGACGGGTTATATTCCTTAATACCATTCATGGGGCCGTGTACGATCTTCCCTAACTCTATAAGTTTCTACCTCTTCTTATGTCGAGCCGACAACTAGCTCCTAACATGGCCTCCTTAGTAGTCACTCATGCATTAAATAAAACCATTAAAATCGTAGTACACATTCGATTCATGTTTCTTAAGATGTTCAAGCATGTTACCAATTGGAAGTCAGCCAGTTTTCTTAAGCCTAACATCGATATCATTCATCCAATACAATTAATAACAAACAATAAACCAACAATCAATATCTAGGTTTCATTACATCTAAGCAAACACAAACAAACCTAGCCTAGCATGTTAAAGTAAAGACAAGCATAAGATAGAATCAAACAACACATAGACATATTGAATGATTATTGGAAGACTTATCTTTATTGAAACATGGATGAAAAAGGGTTTGAAACCCCTACAATATGATGAAAATTCGACATAGGGTTTGTGGTAAAGTTCCTCCAAAAGTTCTCTCTCCAATGAATGAAAATTAGAAAACTATATATTGAGAATACACGTCTGACGGCGTCACGTTATAATCCTGACGCCATCAACTTTTCGCCAATGCTTCCCTCGGATTGCCTGGATCCAGATCTGACGCCATCATGTATAATTCCTCTCTTGGCCGTCACGTGTAATTTTGCTCTTGACGGCCTTGGTGACGCCGTCTCTCTTTAACTCCCAAAAACATTCTGGCGCATCTCGTGTAACTTTTTATCCACCTCTTTGCCAATAGGAGATGCCGTCAAATGTAAGTCTTGATGCCGTCTGGTACTATTTCTAGCTTGATTTGGAGACTTTGCCGTTTTCTCTACTTTTCGCTCCAAAAACGTCCAAAATACTTCCTTTTCCATATTTCTTCTTCAAAGTACCTAAAATGACAAAAGGAACGATTTGAGGCAATATTTGATCAAATAATCATGACTTAGGGCTTAAATGACACCCTAAAAGCTTAACACTTTTCGTCTCATCAGTTTGAGAAACGCACCAGTGGTTTTCATGGATCTCATGAACCGGGTGTGTCAACCATACTTGGATAATTTGTTATAGTGTTCATAGATGAAATCCTTATCTATTCACGTAACGAGGAAGAGCACGCTAAACAGTTGAGAATAATCCTAGAACTGCTTAAGACGGAGAAACTTTATGCAAAGTTCTCTAAGTGTGAATTCTGGATTAGTGTTGTGCAATTTCTTGGACACATGATAGATAAACAAGGACTTCATGTCGATCCAGAAAAATCAAAGCCGTTAAGAATTGGCCGCATCCTATGAATCCTACTGAGATACAACAATTCTTAGGACTTGCGGGCTACTATTGAAGGTTTATTGAAGGATTTTCAAAAAAGCAAAACCTTTGACAGAACTAACCCATAAAAACAGGAAGTTTGACTGAGGAAAAGATCAAGAGATAGCTTTCCAACTTTTGAAGAGAAAGTTGTGTGAAGCTCCGATCTTAGCATTACTAGAGGGAAACGATGATTTTGTCGTTTACTGTGATGCTTCGCGTAGAGGTCTTGGAGCTGTGTTAATGCAAAAGGATATGGTAATCGCTTACGCATCACAACAACTCAAGACACATGAGGAAAACTACACTACACATGATCTAGAATTAGGAGCAGTAGTGCACACTCTAAGAATATGGAGACATTACCTGTATGGCACTAACTGTACGGTTTTCACCGATCACAAAAGCCTACAGCATATTCTTAATCATAAAGAGTTGAACATGAGACAACGTCGATGGATAGAACTGCTCGCTAATTACGATTGTGAGATTCATTACCACCCTGGCAAAGCTAACGTAGTAGCAGATGCTTTGAGCCGAAAGGAAAGAATCAAACCACTTAGGGTTAGGTCGTTAGTTATGACTCTTCATTCGAATTTACCTTCTCAGATACTCAAATCCTAGAATGAAGCCCTCGAAATGAAGGATCGTAAACTTGAGAATTTACGAGGGATGGATAAGGCTTTTGAGATACGTTCAGACAGAACTCGTTGTATTAAGGGTCGGAGATGGTTACCTCATTATGGTAACTTAAGGAAAGTAATAATGCACGAGTCCCATAAATCTAAGTACTCCATCCACCCAGGTTTTGATAAGATGTATCAGGATCTGAAAAAACACTATTGGTGGCCCGACATGAAGGCATCCATTTCCAGATATGTGGGTAGGTGTTTAACATGTTCTAGCATAAAGGCTGAATGTCAAAAGCCATCCGGCTTATTGAAACAGCCTGAGACTCCCATTTGGAAGTGGGAAAGAATTACGATGGATTTTATCACTAAACTACCTAAAACATCCAATGGGCATGATGCTATTTGGGTAATAGTTGATCGCCTTACGAAATCCGCTCACTTCATTCCTATACGAGAAATGGATGATATGGAAACCCTTGCTAGGTTGTACCTCAAGGAAATAGTTTCTCGACATGGAGTGCCAATATCTATCATATCGGATCATGATTCTCATTTCACGTCGAGATTTTGGCAATCTATGCAAAAGGCCTTAGGTACTCAGATAGACATGAGTACGGCATATCATCCGCAAAATGACAGTCAAAGTGAAAGAAATATCCAAACACTAGAGGATATGATTCACGCGTGTGTGATAGATTTTGGAAAATGATGGGAGAAACACTTGTCGTTGGTAGAATTCTCATATAACAATAGTTATTACACCAGTATTACGGCAGCATCGTATGAGGCACTTTATGGGAGAAAGTGCAGATCCCCTGTATGTTGGGCCGAAGTTGGAGAAATACAACTTACGGGTCCAGAGATAATCCATGAGACAAATAAGAAAATAGTTCAAATCCGACAACACTTACAAGCCGCAAGAGATAGGAAAAAGAGTTATGCAATATAAGAAGTAAGCCTTTAGAATTTCAGGTCGGAGATAGGGTTATATTGAAAGTTTCACCTAGAAAAGGTGTCTTTCATCTCGGAAAGCTTAGTCCAAGATACATTAGACCATTTAAGGTTTCAAAACGAATTGGTCCAGTGCATACCGACTTGAATTGCCGGATGAACTAAGTAATATACATGACACGTTTCACGTCTCAAATATTAAGAAGTGTTTATCAGACGAATCACTCGTCATTCCTATAAAAGATCTTCAACTGGACGACAAGCTCAATTTCACTAAAGAACCAGTGGAAATTATGGACCAAGAGGTCAAAAATCTAAAACACCACCGGATTCCTATCGTTAAGGTACACTGGGACTCCCAAAGAGGACCAGAGTCTACTTGGGAACGAGAGGATCAAATCTGTGCTAATATCCCCATCTATTCTCACCCTCGCACACTAACTCTAGTTAAATCTCGGGACGAGATTTTCTTTTAGGATAGGAGACTGTAACAACCCACTAACTTCCCCTTAGGTTAGAAATGCCTTACTAACTTAACTTAGGCCCTCACTAAGCACACTAGGATTAGAAATGCCTTACTAACTTAACTTAAGCCCTCACTAAGCACAAACTAGGATTAGAAATGCCTATAGGATTTTCCCGAGCTAAATTTTTTATTTATCATATCCTTATGACCTAACTAACCTCTGGACAAGCTCACGTATCCACCTATGCCAACCACTACCATGTTTACTTGATGTAAACATCCCAGTATGTCAAGTCAAGGTTATAAACATATTTTTACTAAAAAAACTATCATTATAATACACCATACTTGCTAGAAAACCCTAAATGCACCTATGTGTTCCCGGTTAGCTTTAAAACCCTAATTTCTTATCTGAACTAACATGAAAAGTCTTTAAGACTTAGATATTAGTTACATTAGTTACTTTAGGATATATTAGACTCCCTAAAACATAGTAAAACTCCCTAGAACTTATATTTTCACTAAGAAAACTATCATTATAATACACCATACTTGCTAGAAAACCCTAAATGCACCTATGTGTTCCCGGTTAGCTTTAAAACCATAATTTCTTATCTGAACTAACATGTAAAGTCTTTAAGACTTAGATATTAGTTACATTAGTTACTTTAGGATATATTAGACTCCTTAAAACATAGTAAAACTCCCTAGAACTTAGGTACAAGTCATATAAGCACAAAACCCTAATTAGGTCATAACTTCCCGAAACAAGGTCTAAACTATCCCAAATCTTTACCATATGTTATCACCACTTAGTATAAGCTACTTAGGACATTATATTAGTTATTAAAAATCATTAAGACCCTGAATGAAACACTAAACTCTAGGAAAAACCTTAAACTCTCACTATACAAAACTAAGTTAAAATTTGACATAAACACTTAAACCATGATACTTAAGCACCTCAAATTAAACAATCAACCACCCTAGCACCTCCCTAATAACTAAGCACCCACCATAACACCTCTAACCACCCAAGCAAGTAGGTGGATCACCTACTTGTCACCTTCTTCCCCAAACTGCCTCCCTTGACTCATTTCCACCACAACCGGCCTATGGTGCCCCCTAGCTACCACCATAGGTGCTCCTCATCACCACCTAGACCTTCCACACCATCCCATAGCTTAGCTTAGTCGACCCTCCCCCTCCATGATACCTAGCAGCCCATGCCTTGGTCGCTACTCTATACGCGAGTATAAATACCCCTCCCCTCCCCTCCCCTCCATTTCTCTTCACACCTTTCTCTACTCTCTACCTCACACCAATATATAGTCTAAGACCCTTATAAGCTTTAGAAAATGAGTAGCGAAGCCCTGGCCAAGTCGAGTTGTGGATTGAGCTGAAAGAAACCCTAGAAACCCATAAACCCTCGTTAACCCTTACACGACCTAGGTAAGCCTTATTTTCGTTATAGTAGTCTCAGAATAGACATAGGATACTTAGAATGAGCCTTAGAAATGATAGGATAACCTTAAACCTTCCTGTTTGCATGCTTTCTTTTCATAACCCTAGATATAGTCGAATTGCATGTTTACGTGTGATATAGCTTATTCTCATGATATAATCTGAACTATATGACTTATTTGAACTTATATGAGCTAAACATAAGCTTAGAAACCTAGTTGCTATGTTAAAATATGAATTACATGCATTTAGGACTAGTTTTGCAGAACTTTACATGCATAGGGGTATATATTGTAAATTCCTAAAACTATAAAGTCTAGGGACTATTTTTGACATTTCCTAGAATTATAAGTGTAAGGACTAATTTTGCAAAGTATTAAAACCTTAGGATAAAAACTAAAACAAGTTATAAAGTAAAAAGGACTAATATTACAAATACTATAAAGTTAAGGGTAAAAAGAGTAAATAATGAAAGTTAGTATAGTTTAGGGACTATTTTTGTCATTTCTCTAAAATATATAAGTATAGAGACTAAATGTGCAAAAGTTAGAAAGTTATATGCTTAATTGTTAAAAGTTTATAAGTATATGGTAGAAAATGTAAATATGTAAACTTAAAGGGTAAAAATGGACTATATTCATATAAATATAAAACCCATTTAAGTTAGAAGCATAACACAATACTAGGAAGCTTCATGCGAGGAGTACTATGTGGATATTTTGTTTTAACGAGTTTGCTGGGTTTACGAATTAAAGTGCCCTGGCTCCTCAAACGATTATTGCATATATGATGAGGCGAAAAGTGAACCGTTTTTAGGGGGTCATTTAAGCCCAAAGTCGAGATTATTTGATCAAATATTGCCCTAAATCATTCCTTTTGTCATTTTAGGTACTTTTGGAGAGAAATCTGGAAAAGGAAGCAATTTGGACGCTTTTGGAGCATAAAAGTGAAGAAAACGGCAAAGTCTTAATTTTCCTTGCTGGGAACAGTACCTGACGGCGTCTAGAGTCTCCAAGTGACGGCGTCAAGAGCAACAAAAGAGGTGGAAGTGGAAGATACACGTGACGGTCCAGAGTGTTTTGTGCATTGGAGAGGACGGCGTCACCTAGGCCGTCATGGTCCATTTGCTAGTGACGGCCCAGAAGAAAATCACACATGACGGTGTCAAAATCAGATCTAGGCAATACGATTTCATCATTGGCGGCGAGTTGACGGCGTCACAAATTCCTTCTTGACGTCGTCACCCTGTATAATCTATATATAGTTTTCCAAATTTCATTCATTAGTGTCCAA
Organism: Artemisia argyi; assembly: GCA_030686995.1. Classification (NCBI taxonomy): domain Eukaryota; kingdom Viridiplantae; phylum Streptophyta; class Magnoliopsida; order Asterales; family Asteraceae; genus Artemisia; species Artemisia argyi. Next base: position 106,345,625 of record CM060682.1, on the reverse strand, counting down.
CTTTGAGGGAAAACCCTAGGTCGAATTTTCTAGATTTTTCAAGGGTTTCAACCCTTTGAAACTTTCATGTTCAATTTGAGATACGTACTCTTTCAATTCAATCAATATGTCTATGTGTTGTTTGAATATATCTTATACTTGTCTTCAATTTAACATGCTCGACTAGATTACTTTTGTGTTTGCTTAGATGTAGTGAAACCTAGATGTTAATTATAGGTTGATTGGTTGTTTATAGTTGTTACGGATGATTGTATTCGATGTTAGGCTTAAGAAAACTGGCAGACTTCCATTTGTAACTTGCTTGAACGTCTTAAAAAACATGATCGGAGGTGTACTACGACATTTGGTTGTATTTAATGCGTAGCAGAATTCTAATGATCCCATGTTAGGAGCTTCTAACAGCTCGACATAGGAGTGAAGTAGGATCCTATAGAGTTAGGGAATATTGTACACGGCCCTACGACTAGTATTAAGGAATATGACCCGTCATCCATGCAATTGTAACAAACTATCAACCTGTAAAATATATCTAGGGAGTAATGAAACCTAAGTAAACACAACTTTCCCCATCATTGTTTACACCACTAGTTTAATTAGTTTCATTTTCATTTCTGTTATTTTATTTTGATTGCATCTTTAGTTATTGGGTTGGTTGGCTAGCAACTAATTCCGCCCACTCTTCCAAAAATCGAGATTTTACTTGCTTTTATAAAATATAAAAATACAAAAAGAATCATCCCTCACCTCTAGACTTAGTTTAGGAGACTTTCTAATCCTAGCGACACTATTCCTGAGTTGAACGATCAATCCCCCGGTACTTGTCACTATACTATACTACAACGATCAGGTACACTGCCTGGTAGGGGTTGTAAGCTTCTCGAGATCCCTCGAGAGGTAAAGCCTGGTGCGATTCCAACGTATCAAGTTTTTGGTGCCGCAGCTCGGGGAATAGTTATTGTCTAGGTTAGGATTTCTTTTTATTAGGTCTACTTGCTAGATTCCTTTCTAGTAAGTTTTTATTTTTATTTTTAGGTTTTCTTTAGTCTATCTTATTTCTTTGTGTCTTTGTTCGTAACCTTTACCATCCGACATCATGGAAGGTGGTAACATCTTTGAACCCATCAACCCACCACAACAAAACCACCCGCAAAAACCACCACTAGCAAACCAACCTCTTAGGCCCCGAACCTGAGGAGAGTATTCCCGTCCTAGCCACCAAGGCTATCGAAACACTATTGAGCTCACTCAAGGAGCCAATGTGTCCCCCTTGCGATCCGACACCATCCGGTTGGTGCAAAGCGGATGTACATTCCATGGACTTCGTTCTAAAGATCCTAATCAACATCTCAAGGATTTCCTTAAAATCGTAGATTCTATAGACCTTGATGTTACAACTAGAGAGTCGACCCAATTACGCCTATTCCAATTCTCTCTACGTGATCAAGCTAGTCAATGGCTTGAACGTTTACCCGCGGGATCCATCACTTCATGGGATGATCTCACCACTCATTTCTTTGCTATATTTTTCCCACCGGGGAGAACTACGAAGCTTAGAAATGATATCTTGATGTTCCAACAACGTCAAGGTGAAACTCTATATGAAGCATGGACTCGTTTCAAGGACTTACTCCAAAAAGTCCCTCATCATGGTATAGATCTTTGGCTCCAAGTCCAAATCTTCTATGACCATATCGATCTCTCCATAAGGCGAACCATTGACCAATCGGCCGGTGGCAAGCTACATGATCTAAGTGCGGAAGAATCATGGGAATTCATAGAAGATCTTGCTCTCTATGACAATGAAAGTTGGAATGATCCCCGTGATTTGAACAAAACGGTCAAGGCAATATCTTTGCCTTCGAACAATTCTAGCACTCCCAAACGTAGGATCATGGAACTTGTGGACCAAATCAAGTTTCTCATGAAATCCTACGAAGCCCCCAAGCCTTCAAGCCAAGTGAACAAAATCACTTCTTCGTGTAAATTGTGTAATGGCCCTCATGAAACTCATAACTGCGTGGAACTTCCAAAACATGCTTTTAAGGAATTCACATCGTCACGCGCTGATAAAACAAAGGATAGAGAGCTCGCCACTAATCGAGGTCCTCGAAACTTTGACGAGGCCTATGAAGCATGGAAGGATAAACCAAATTTCATAGGATACCAAACTCGGAGCGTATCCTTCAATGATTCTCCTCCACTCGAATGGTCCGAGCATTTTCCATCACAGAGCACTCCTAGGCAAAGCTATGAAGATGCCTTACGAAAGTTCATTCTCTCTCGAGAATTACAGCTTTCCACGCTCGAGACCCGATTTAGACAATAGCAAGCCAATATGAATGACAAGATTTGTAATCTGTTAACCGCTATTAAAGAGCACGCTGTTAGTAAACCGATTCAGGCTGAAGAGGTCAAATCTGTCACCATCATGAATCAGCCAACCTCTCCTGTGAAAATAAAAAGTCGTAGTAAACTCTTTAAACATTTGTCACCAAAGGTGAAGGACGTTAGGGACCATGTTAGGACCAATCCATTTTGTGAATACCATCACCACAATATCTGCTCCTACATCTGACCAGAGCCTTGCCAACTCATCCGTGGACTCCGTCACACAAGAGTCAGACGAATGGGATGAAGCAAAAGAGAGATCAAAAGGGCACACAAAGAATCCAGCAATTTTTAGTGAATATATTATAGAGGAACTCGAGGAAAATATGGTGGATATTACTATAGGGAGTAGTGATAGGATTAAGGGAAGCAACTCTGGAGTTTTTAAGATTTCCTGCACTACTAGGAAGAAGCTCATAACCGATACTCACATAGATCCTAACCTCCCTATCAACATAATCCCCCTATCCCTGTACAACGAAGCCTTCCCTGAACGTATCTCATGGTAAAGAATCGATAACACCAGGGTAAAAAAAAGTTATCAGTTTTGATTGGAGGATTCGTCTATAAAATTGATCTCACCGTGGTCAATGACATAGACTCTGTCACTAATCTAACATTAACCAACCTCATCCTCGGGAAACCATTTGTCAATGAATCGGGAGTGATACTTGATGAGAAGGATGGTAGTGCATTATTCACCAATGGCGTCAGGAAGGTGATTTTTCGGAAGGGTAATGAGGAAGTGTATGAGTACCGTCCGTCACTAGATGGGAATATATATGGATCACAAGATGGATGATCGGAGAGGATAAAGCGGCGTGATCCGAATAACCTAAAAATCCCTTGTATGATTGGTCACAAGTATTTCGATAATGTCTATATTGGCGTGTTTCTACCTAAGAATTTTATGTCCCTGTTCCATTACAACAATATCTGCAGATGGGAGATGATTTATAAAGGAGAAAATGTTGTTGGTAGAGATCATGAAATTCAGGTATTCATAGGAAATATGGCATTCACAATGGACTTTACGATTGTGGACAACATTGAGGAATATGTCGACCCAAGGTTATCGCAAGTTGTTTTCGGAGCCCCCTTTTGTGAAATCACTAACTTAATGGTTGACGACCGGAATGGAATCATGACTTTCACTGATGGAATTAGGAGGGTGTCATACCAAACGCCATACAAGAGGAAATACTTCAAAGGAATTGATTGTGACGGGCTTGATAAGCTAGGTTCTCAACTTGTCTTATGTGATGAAGATGTTCGGAGAGGATGTAAAAACACTTTTGATTTACCATGTGGATTCTTTAAGGATGTTAGTAAACTTGGATCCAAGTATCGGGAAGATGTCTTTGAGTTTGAAGACCCAAAATACCTGCACTATGAAATCGATCCCGAGATTGGAGATGACCTAGAGAATGAGACCAACGAGGAGGTCACGTAATTGCCCACGACCTTGAGTCTAGCTACAAGACTCGTAAAATAAAGAAAAGCGCTTCTTGGGAGGCAACCCATGTTTTTTGTATTTTTTTTAATTTTTTGATTGTTATTTGCTTCCATATGCATGCTTTGTTTTTATTGTTGGTAGATCATGTTTCAAAACTAAAATTGTGAAAATGCTTTATTTTGTTGTTTAACTTCGTCATAACTTCATATAAAGGTATTTTACAAAATCTAAGTGTAAGGGGAAAACCCCAAATTTGTTTATAAGAACGAAATTGATCTTGATTCGCCACAATATTAAATGAGCATGTGTATTAGTATTTGTTAGAGTCAAATGCTTGTATCGAGTCATAATGATGTTTTGCAGGATTTTCCAGGAAGTAGGACATAAGTTTTTCCAGAAATTTTTCGGAAACTTAACATAAAGATTTCTGCAGGTCAGCGTCAGGAATTAACTCCTGACGGCGTCATGTGTAAAATTCTGGAAATTTTGCGAGTTTTGTTTTTCTAACAGAGTCTTAAAGTTTTTGTTAATTCTTTAGTTTTATAAACTCCAGGAAATCTGCAAACATTCATTCCGCAAGCATTATATCTTAAATTTCTTTCTAGGACTTGTTAGTATATATAGATTGCCGCCGATTTTATGCGAGGTTACCTTGTTTGTTTTATCAGGTTTAACAAGTTATGTATGACAAGAAGATGATTTATTTTTCTGGAAGGGAAGCTTTGAATGTTCATTTTCTTGGAGGAAGATCTAACCTTGTTACCACACTATCCACACCGAACGAATCAGGGGAGTATTTTTCTTTCATTCTTTTACCTATTTCACTTTTACATTCTTTAGTTGAACATTGGGGACAATGTTCATCCTAAGTGTAAGGGGAGGGTAAATGATGATACCTTATAGGATACAATTGCACTTGAGTTTGTTTGTTCAATGATAGGTGTGTAATAAAACTAAGAGAAATACTTGTTAGTGTAATTTTAGCGCCAAATTTAAAAATTTTTACAACATTTAGGAGTGAAACTTTAGCCTTAGCAAGCGTCTCATGGATAGGAGTCGTATGACTAGCACGAAACCGTACTATTCAGAAAAATTTTCCACCCAAATATGTGAGGTTCGCCTTTAGATTTGATAGGAAAAGCATTTACTATTAGTGCTTATGAGTGAACCGGTAGCATTTAGATTCTAGAACTTGCGTTAGTGATGCATCCCGAGACCGCTAGTGAGACTACATTCGTGTAGTAGGATTTACTACATGATAAGAGGCATTAGAATCAGCCTTGTGTTAAACCCGTATCATAATTACTTGACCATTTAAGTCATATTACTTGGCTAGTAAAGTCAATTAGGTTTTCCCACACCTTAGCGTTGTACTCATTTTTAGTACACGAAACCCCTAGTACACCCCTCCGAGCCTATCTTTTCGTTTCTACCTTTAAGCATGTTACTTAAAGGAAGAATTTGTTACAACCCACCCAAATGTGCAACCAAATCGCCTTAGCCTTCCGTGTATGCACTCATCTTTAGTGCATTATTGTTACATGTTTAAACCCTTAGTTAATTATCTAATTGATTACATGGTTGCTAAGTCGAGTCATATCTTGTACATATTGTTTTGGGACGATTGGGACTCATGGGTAAAGTACTTGTGTTATAGAGTAATGGGGAAGAACATCATTTATTACCCGCATATGTGCCGTTAATCTTAAAAGTACTCCAAGTGTTTTGATTATCTTGATTCGAGTCATTAGATTAGTTTATTGTAAAGTATGTAAAAATTCAAGTGTAAGGGGAATGTACATTCCCTATAATGTATTATTTTGGATGGTAGGGTAAGAGTGTATGCAAAAAAAAAATAAAAAAAAATAATTAAGAAAAAAAAAACATACGGACTACCATCCCATTTCATTCTATGTTTGTTTTATGTTTTTGTTATTTTTGATTTATTAGCTTAAGTCGAGTCTAGTCTTGGCTTAGCAACGCCATATTGTACATGTAATTAACCAAGATGATTAACTCACCACCAGTAAATATTGCCTTTAACCAACAAAACCGTGTATTCCATATCCCTACACCTAACGTTATAACCCTTTGAAAGACCTCTTTGATAGTTTATCCTAGGTGCTTACACCAAGTGGTGAGGTTTGATCCTTTCCCAAGCCTATGGTAATCTATTTTGCTATGACAGGTAGTGAGAGATGTTTTCCATTTCCATATTGTGATATATACTTTATTACACCCGAGAGATGTGAGTATCTAAACACTATTTGTGAGGTGCTAGTGTATGACCTCCGTGCTTGTCTTTGGTCTTTAGTGGTATGATTATTTGTTGTAATTACTTTTATATTAGTGTTAAATGACCCCTAACTTGTATTTTGATTAGAATAAAAGCGCATTTGCTTGAGGACAAACAAATCTCAAGTGTAAGGGTATTTGATGAGGCGAAAAGTGAACCATTTTTAGGGGGTCATTTAAGCCCGAAGTTGAGATTATTTGATCAAATATTGCCCTAAATCGTTCCTTTTGTCATTTTAGGTACTTTTGGAGAGAAATCTGGAAAAGGAAGCATTTTGGACGTTTTTGGAGCATAAAAGTGAAGAAAATGGCAAAGTCTTAATTTTCCTTGTTAGGAACAGTACCTGACGGCGTCAAGAGTCTCCAAGTGACGGCGTCAAGAGCAACAAAAGAGGTGGAAGTGGAAGATACACGTGACGGTCCAGAGTGTTTTGTGCATTGGAGATGACGGCGTCACCTAGGCCGTCATGGTCCATTTGCTAGTGACGGCCCAAAAGAAAATCACACATGACGGCGTCAAAATCATATCTAGGCAATACAATTTCATCATTGGCGGCGAGTTGACGGCGTCACAAATTCCTTCTTGACGCCGTCACCCTGTATAATCTATATATAGTTTTCCAAATTTCATTCATTAGTGTGCAACTTTGAGGGAAAAACCCTAGGTCGAATTTTCCAGATTTTTCGAGGGTTTCAACCCTTTGAAACTTTCATGTTCAATTTTAGATAAGTACTCTTTCAATTCAATCAATATGTCTATGTGTTGTTTGAATATATCTTACATTTGTCTTCAATTTAACATGCTTGACAAGATTACTTTTGTGTTTGCTTAGATGTAGTGAAACCTAGATGTTAATTATAGGTTGATTGGTTGTTTATAGTTGTTACGAATGATTGTATTCGATGTTAGGCTTAAGAAAACTGGCAGACTTCCATTGGTAACTTGCTTGAACATCTTAAGAAACATGATTGAAGGTGTACTACGATATTTGGTTGTATTTAATGCGTAGGAGAATTCTAATGATCCCATGTTAGGAGCTTCTAACGGCTCGACATAGGAGTGAAGTAGGATCCTATAGAGTTAGGGAATATTGTACACGGCCCTACGACTAGTATTAATGAATATGACCCGTCATCCATGCAATTGTAACAAACTATCAACTTGTAAAAGATATCTAGGGAGTAATGAAACTTAAGTAAACACAACTTTCCCCATCATTGTTTACACCACTAGTTTAATTAGTTTCATTTTCATTTATGTTGTTTTATTTTGATTGCATCTTTAGTTATTGGGTTAGTTGGCTAGCAACTAATTCCGCCCACTCTTCCAAAAACCGAGATTTTACTTGCTTTTATAAAATATAAAAAATACAAAAAGAATCATCCCTCACCTCTAGACTTAGTTTAGGAGACTTTCTAATCCTAGCGACACTATTCCTGAGTTGAACGATCAATCCCCTGGTACTTGTCACTATACTATACTACAACGATCAGGTACACTGCTTGGTGGGGGTTGTAAGCTTCTCGAGATCCCTCGAGAGGTAAAGCCTGGTGCGATTTCCACGTATCAATATACTTCTGAGATATGATGGTGCGAACGGTGTTATGTTATAACTAAACCCTAATAACAACTTAACTCAATAGTAGGGAGCTTCGTGTGAGAATTATTAACTTCTGAATTATGATGGCCCGAACGGTATTATGTTAATAACATAATACAATAGTAGGGAGCTTCAGCGAGGAGTCATATACTTCTGAATTACGATGGCCCGAACGGTGTTATGTTATATATAAAAACCTAATAGTAATTAGTTAGAAAACCTAGACTAAGACTTGACATACACACACCTACACTACCCCCAGGATACGTGAGTGAGTTGTCTAAACCCCTACTTTACTTACCATAAGACCCAGGTGAGTTTTCATAGCCTCACTTTTAAATGTTTTACAATCCTGTGAGGGGGATACATGCTTGAAACCGAATACAAGTCTTTTCCCTTGGTTATTGCACGAGTAAACTATCTGCCATCATTACATAACCACAATTCATGAATCTAATCTTTTGGGATATTTTACCCACGCGAGCGCGAATATAGTTGATAGATCTATTGGAGTTTGACAACTCCCGTTGGTATTAACATCTCACTGGATGGTACCAATAAGTACTATATTTGAACCCACTGAAGGATTAACTTTGTCAAGTTATCCTTCCCGTCCCCTCATGGTTTGGTATGCAGACCCCATGACCCGGACTGTTAACGTGTGGTTCATGAGCTTAGTGCAATATACCATCAATCACTAAAACCTTTCCACACATAGGGTTTAAGCTGAACCCTATGGAACTTGTATTCATACCTTAACTACTTAAACCTATGACTCTCACTCAACCTATGTGCTGACTTTTAAGCATGTTATCTTAGGTAATTAGGAACTATAGGAACCCTGGCATGGAGAAGTACTGGACATGAGGATGTCCATAATAGTCATCATTCATCAAGTTTTGTGTCATAAAACGTATCTTAGGGACCTCTCTGTTGGTAAAAGTACATCTTTTACTGTAAAAACTCTGATGAATAAATGAATGATAACACCTTTTTAAAAAACGTCTCTTTTCAAGTCGTTTTCTATTATCTTGTCTTTGTTTCCATGAGTAATACACCAATCACTTAATCCGTTGTGATCAGTGAAAAATGAGGGTGTTACATAAAGGGTCGGTTCTTGTTAATGGAAGTCCTACTTTGGAATTCCCTTTTCATAAAGGCCTTAAGCAAGGAGATCCGCTTTCCCCATTTCTTTTTATATTGGTCATGGAAAGTTTGCGGCATTCTTTTTCTAGAGTAAGGGATGCCGGTCTCTACAAAGGTATCTCTATAAGGAACTCGTTTTCGATATCTCACCTGTTTTATGCAGACGATGCAGTCTTTGTTGGGGAATGAAATATTTCAAATATCAAAACAATTGTGAGTATTTTGAATTGTTTTTTCTTGGCTTCGGGTCTCAAAATAAACCTTGCCAATAGCAAACTTTTTGGTTTTGGTGTTAGCAAGACAGAAATTAATGAGGCAGTTGCTTTGATTGGATGTTCCACGTTTTCTGCTCCTTTCAAGTATATCGGGGTTACAATTGGAGCTCCTATGTCTAGAATAAATTCGTGGAAGGATGTGTTTGATAAAATATCTTCCTGATTGTCAAAATGGAAGATTAAAACTCTTTCTAGTGTCAGAAGGTTGACTTGGATCAAATCAGCTCTTAATGCTCTTCCTCTATACTACATGTCGTTATATAAAGCTCCAGTTGCTGTTCTAAATGAATTGGAATCCATACATCGGAATTTTTTTCATGGTTCTGCTAAGGAGGATAGGAAAATGGTTTTGATTCAATGGGAGAAAATTTTGGCTTCTAAATCTAAGGGTGGTCTTGGCGTTTCCAGTTTCTATGCGTCTAACCGAGCCCTTCTTTTCAAATAGATTGGGAGAATGTCTACTCACTGTTCGTCGCTTTGGGCTAGCCTTATTAAAGCTATTCATGGTGTTAAAGGTTATTTAGATTCCTCTAATTCAAAGATAAGGGGTTCTATATGGCAAGATATGGTTCGAAAATTTCACTCGCTTAAAGCTAAAGGTATAGATTGTTTCTCGTTTATTAAAAGTAAATTGGGGAATGGAGAAAACACTATCTTCTGGGAAGATGTTTGGGTAGGTGATTGTGCTTTGAAAACCTCTCATCCTAGAATTTTCATGCTGGAAGATAAAAAGGATGTTACTGTGGAAGAGAAACTAGGTTCGGCAAGTTTAGATGAGTCTTTTCGTCGCAAGCCAAGAGGTGGTGTGGAAGACGAGCAATGCAACAATTTTATCTCTATCACGTCTCAAGTTCTCCTTCCTCAAATGATTGATCGTTGGTCTTGGTCGCTTGAGGCTTCGGGTGATTTCTCGGTTAGGTTAGTTCGTTACCACATTGATGAGGTAAAATTACCGAGTTCTGATGTTCCTTCTCGTTGGATTAAAACAATCCCTATCATGACAAATATTTTTAGCTTGGAAGATCAGCTTAGATAGCCTCCCAACCCGATTAATCTTTCTGCTCATGGTTTAGAGATCCAATCTATCTTATGTCCATTGTGTAACGTGGCAGCGGAGACTCCTTCTCATCTTTTTTCGTGTGTAATCTTGTTGGAAAAATCATGCACAGTATATGCAGATGGTAGGACCTTGACACTGTCACTCTCCACACTTATAATGAATGGTTATCTTGCCTCTCAAACGTTCAGTTAATCAAGAAAAAGAATGATATTCTTGATGGTATTTGTTATGTTGCTTGGTGGTTCATTTGAAAATTCAGAAACGAGTTCCTGTTTGGATCGGTGCAGCCGAAGAGAGAGCTTATTTTTTATAACATTGTTCAAACGTCTTTTTTTTTTATTTCAAATCGTTGTAACTCAAATATTGATTGGGTCTCTTGGTTAAAAAACCATAATCTTATCTCCTTGTAATTTCTAGCATCTTGCTAGCTTTCTAATATCAATCGCAGTTCAAAAAAAAAAAAAAAAAAAAAAAAAAGTTTAGACAATTTACGGTACATAATGTCTTAATGTTTATTCATGCATATTTATCAATAAGATCATAAGTTTATCAAACGTGTATAAGACAAACAATTGTTTGGTCGAGTCTAAGATGATATAGGGCAAGAGAAATGGAAATGGATGTATTACCATTTTTAGGTGATCATAAGTTCCTTGGAATCAAATATTTCTAGCAACACGTAGCAACATGTTCATCAGCATCCATTTGATGCCTAATTATAAGCATCTCAAATATAGCTTAAGTTTTGAAAGTGATCTTAGGTTGCATGGAATCAAAGCTCAAGTTGTTCCACGCTGGTTCCAGATCAGATGCTTAAACTTCAAGGTTCGAGTTGTTTAAATGTCGATAAGTGCATCTTACTTAGGGCATCTAATATTGTGAAATTTTTATAAAACTTTATACGTTTAATATTTCTTGCCACCATCAACAATATTTATAAAGATTTTGAGTTGATTATATAATTGTTTCACATAACAAATACATTAAATGTTTCAAGATTATAAAAAAGGTCCAAGATTTAGGATATTTTCATGCCATGTAATCATGAAATAAAAATCTACTTGAAACAAAACATTAACATTTTCAAGTTTTATTAACATATTCTTAACTCTCTCATAATAAATGATCTTAAAGCTAAATGCTATTTAATGCTTACATTGATAAAAACTTACTCCCTCCGTCTCATATTAAGTGTTCACAATTGAATTTTTGTATGTCTCAAATTAAGTGTCCATATTCTATTTCACCAATGAGATGAGACTTTAGTGGGTAAAAATGATATTTGATTAGTAGAGAGTGTAGTTAGTGAAATTTTCTAAAACTTTGCGCATTAATATGGTACGGAGAGAGTATTTTCTAACAATGGCAACTACTTCGACATGATGTGCAAAATGCAAAGAATTGCTAAAAATATGCTAAAAGAGAATTTTTTTACTTTGGATCGAGGGTCTGATTTAAGTTTTTCTCCATGTACATTAGCTCTACATCATCCAAAAAAACACTTTCTTTATCATTTCTCTCAACTATTGCAACACTTTCTGTCTCTCTTCTTTTATTTTTATTTTTTATCACTTAAAAATATTCTCAATACACACACACAATCACCCATAACAACCAATAATACGAAGTCTCTCCTCAAAAGTGTATTATCTCACTTCTCTCTCCTCAAAACTCTTAGGTCTATAGTCCCGCAAAGGAAAAGAAAGGGATTTTCCTAAGGCTGATGCTAATGGGATCGGTTGCCACCCCTCCAACCGAATTGGTGACATAGTTCCTACCACTACCAACTCAACCTTTAGCAACCGAGTGTGATCCCCACCTTTTGCAAAATTCATTTGTACAGACAACCAAAACATTTAATCTCTTTTGTGTGTGTAATTTTTTTATTATTAGTTTTTGTGGGGTATGTGTTGTTTTTTGTTGTGTTTGTGGTCGCCTTATTAGCACAGATTGTGGTTGGGTGTAGTCTTGAAGAGAGAAAGCTAATGTGGCGCTAGGTGACTACAATATTTATGGTTGACATTAGTATTGGTTTAAGGGGGAAAAAAAGAGGGTGTCTCTTACATTGCATTTGCCATATGAAAGAACTGAATACTTGAATGTTACACTTGATAATTTGTCAATTTGATATTGCTGCATTGTGAGGCAATTCCTAAGACACCATTTGTGAACAAGTTATATATAATAATCAGAATAGAAGAATCAGCTCGATACAATATACTGATAATCTCTAACACTCATCGAGTTACAACAAAGATGTCGATCTTGTTTACAGCACAAGTATCACTTCTTTTCAACACGATCGACGATCGTGGCAAGGACTCCTTACATACAAAAAGGGACAGGACCAACACCATAAATTGGGACCAGGACTAGGACAGAAGTGGAACATACAATAGTACTGAAAACTGGATCAGGTGAAAGAAAAGTGGGCCGTTTTTCCTGTTGATTTTCCCCACACTCGTGGTGAACAGTAGTGAATCTGAATCAAGAAAAAGGTTTAACGAAACTGAATGTGATACAATGTTATAGAGCGGATTTCTAAGACATTACTATATATATAATGTACGGGCGTGCCTATGGAACCGTGTCAAGCAAATTTTTTTTCTTTTTTTTTTGGGCTGCGTTTGGGTTTCTCTTGGCCCGTTTTGTCTTTTTTTTTTTTTTCTTCTTTTTTTCGGGCTTTGATAGTTTGATATATAAACTATTCACAAACTTTAACAACTTGCATATGCATAAAGTTAAATTACTACCTCCGTCTCAAAATTATTGTCCATATTTCTTTTTTAGGATGTCTCAAAATAATTGTCCACTTTCTTTTTTAAGTAAAAACTAGATAATATATTGAGCGAATATTCTTATTTAGTGGTTGAGATTTATAAAGGTCCTATTTTTATTAAATTTTGCAACTTCTCTCTCATGACAATTAATTTGAGACAGAGGGAGTACTATATATATAATGTACAGGCGTGCCTATGAAACTGTGCCAAGCAATTTTTTTTTCTTTTTTTTTGGGCTGCGTTTGGGTTTTTCTTGGCCCATTTTGTCTCTTTTTTTTCTTCATCTTTTCGGGCTTTGATAGTTTGATATATAAACTATTCACAAACTTTTAACAACTTGCATATGCATAAAGTTTAATTGTTAAAACCAAATATTCGATACTTTTGTAAAACAAATGTTGGTGTTTCGTAATGATTTTTCATGGATACTCATTAGTTCATTACACAAGTAATTTGGACCCAATATCATCAATGTTATAGTCAATAAGAAAGTATATATAACTTTTGAAACCATGCGAAAAAACATAACACACATTTCATAAAACAAAGGCAATGCCCATTACAACAGCATCGCTTACAGACACAACACAACATCAACTAAAACGCATGAAAACCGCTAGACTACTGTCGTTCATTTATTCATAGATCGCACGAACAAACGCTATTAGGTGAATCAATACATATATACCCAAACGAACGATCGCTGCCCCGCCTTAACGCGGCGGTCGGCAGCCATCCTCATTACATTAAATATTGCGTCGTGCGGCAACTCCTTGCATATAAAAAACACGGCCTATGTTTATACATGAATTTACCCTTTGCAATAAATTGATGGTCCATTATCGTGAAGGAATCACAAACTTGTTTAATCCCAAAATAAGAACGACGGATGATTGCGCGTAGGTTGTGTTATAAAACAAGGTCTCTATGAGAGGATAAAATGGCACTAAGAGTATAAACATAAGAACATCCACACGATGCCTATTGAGAGATGTCATAGTTTAGAAAACCATCAAAAGCAGATTCAAATAGACAGCTAACTATTTAAATACCTACAAGAAATAAGTGATTGATCCTTGTAAGCGCTGTAGAACAGCTTCTTAGAGCCTAGGAGACTGGGTAGCACTGAAGCTAGAACAGCTGCTTATCTTAGAAGATTGCCTTTGATGCTTCACCAAAGGAACTAGCGATTGAACAACGTCTGCCATTAATGGCCTATAATCTGCCTCTGATTGAACACACATTGCTGCTATTGCTGCTACCTGAACAATTTCCTTCATCGAATATTGACCTTCTAGTACTGGATCCATAATCTCTATAACTTTATCTCTATCGGTCAAATAGGGAAGAGCCTGTTCAACAATTCAACACAATTGTGATCTCATGGGACTCTCGTAGAATCAAATGGCAAAAATGAAATGAGAAGCTCACCCAAGATACAAGAACAGCTTCTCCAGGAGACCTCTTCATATCAACTGGAACTCTACCAGTAAGCAGCTCAAGAAGTACAACCCCATAACTGTACACGTCTGACTTTGTGGTCAGATGACCGGTTAGAGCATACCTTCAACAATTAGTAACCAAAACCATGAATGAATATCGATAATGGTTGAAAGAAAAGCGTGACCACGTTAATAAGATAGTTCTTACTCAGGTGCAACATATCCTTGAGTTCCCAATACTCGAGTGGAAACATGACCACCGGCTCTGCATGATCCAAGCTTTGCCAACCCAAAATCAGAGACTTTGGCATGGAAATCATTGTCCAGAAGGATGTTGCTGCTCTTGAAATCTCTGTGAATTACAGGAGGGGTAATGTGTTCATGAAGGTATTCCAAACCTTTTGCTGCTTCTAGAGCTATTCTCAACCGTGTTTCCCACTCCAAATTTGAAGGTACAGACTTAGAACCTGAGTTTGTCAAGTAAAAGAATCAGGTAAACAATATTCCGTAGTTTAAAACAAAGTTAACGTAAGATTCACAACCATTACAATATCATCTAAAAGAATTTAAAAAGGACATATGCTGTTAAGTAGCAGCAACAATATGAAAGACAATATATGCACTTGACTTAGGAGCAGGCATATGCACATGATATACGCCCCTATAACAAGCAGTAACGTGACACAACTGTACCTTCTCTTAATTAATTATTTTCAATTAAAGTTTCTTCTTATTACACCAAGTCACAAAAACTTCTTGCTCAAGGTATTTTATTAGTATAATTAATGATTTACATGTTATGGTTTACTAGATGTCTCCTTACTCTCGAGTTTATCCTGGGGCAGGGTAGGATGTGTCTACATTCAACCTCTCCCGTACCCGGCCCTGGCGGGATTGGGTATGTTGTTGTTGTTGGTTTACTAGATGTAACAATTAGGGTCCAAAGATTCATAGTGTTGCAAAAAAAGGTATACAAGGCCAATTAATCGCTGCCGAGGCGCTACAGGGCCACCAACCTTGCCGATTTATGTAACTGGGTCAAACAAATAGGTCAACCGTGGTCAATGGCGATCAACGACGGTCAATGGTGGTCAAACTTTCCGGAAACCTACAAATCTTGCTGGAAGAACCGAAAACTCACCATAAACTTATTTTGATCACTTATAGTAACTGTTTAAATCTATTACAAGCAGTTTTTAGAAAAAATCTTGCTGAAAATACATAAAACTCGCCATAAATACACAAAACTTGGCAGAAATACCCAAAATTTGGCAAAAATGCAAATCTGATTAATCACCGATTAATCCCGCCTAGACCAATTACAAGCTACAAGGTGGTCGACCGCCCGGTTACCGATTCACGATTTTTGCAACCTTACTATTTAATATGTATCACATATTCAGGTAGATTCTTAAAGCAAAACAACCTAATCAAACCAAAAGAAGCAAATGTTCAGTAAATATGATTAAAAAGTCATTAACTGTTGTTAAGTTGTTAGTCAGCTTCTGTGAATTCCTGGTACAGATCCTGCTTGGAATATGCCATCCACATTTATGAAAATAAGGATGTGTGTAAGTGTAATTAATGCTGAAAGGGAACGGAGGTATTACATGGTTTTAACATCTTGTACGCAACTACAAAACACAAGCATGTGTCCAGAAACCAAAAGTAATTTATAAGAAACCACAGACCCTCTAGAATGCTGTAAGGAAAATAGGATGAGTAGAGATGTGTCTGAATCGGTGGTGTCTTGAGTGGCTTAAAGTGCATGTCTGGTGAGTTTGGGATGCTAAAATATTAGGGCCCGTGGATGGGTTTTGGTCCCAGGTTAAGCAACAACAAAAAGCTACTAATGTGAATTCTAGAAACGCTGACAGCTTGGCTTTAGTTCTGGTTTAGAAATATGTATGTTGTCACTTGATCTACCTAAAAAATGTGTTCTTTTTCTCAAATTCAGTTTGAGAGAAAAAAAGACACTCTTGTTGCCCTAATGTCTCGCCGAATACACCGCATTTATCAAATTCGATTGAGAAAAACGAATGCCACTTTAGTATATCTGATATGGCAACACATAAAGGGGCCTCTTAAATCCTCATCGCTAAAGCATGTGAATGAAAATCCTTAATTTAGTTATTTAGACCAATGATCAAGAACGACTGTCACTTGGCATAATAGAAACCTGTTGTACAACTGTAATTTCAACGGTAATGGCTCGTAAGCTGTAAGTAATTTGTAGTTTTAAAATTTGTACTGTATAACACCAAAGATTAGTGAGCTGCCATTCAATTTTACCCAAAATTTGTAATATGCTGCACAGAAACTCACGGTAAAATAGACACCCAAAATTTGTTAATAAGCTGCACCGAAACTATGTCTCGGTAAAATCAACATTTACGATAGAACTAAAATCTTAAAATAAAAAGAAAATAACCAGTCTAGTATACATAAGAAGACCGAATACCTTTGAAACTAAAGTACATACCTCTGATTGGATACAAGTGTTCTTGAAGACCACCATTAGCCATGAAATCGTATACCAACACCCTGTGGTGACTCTCTGAGCAGTAACCAATCAGAGCAAGTAAATATGGTGAACGCAGTCTACTCAGCATTTCCACCTGATAGTAACCCAGACCAGACAAATCATGACAAGTATGTCCTTATTCTCTTTGATTAACCAAAAAAAAAAAAAAAAAAACACTTAAATAGAATAGAAAGCAAACCTCCACTCTAAATTCCTCTTCTCCCTGCTTTCCTGCCTGATCCATGAGCTTCACAGCTATCTTTCTCCCATCCTGGAGAACTCCTCGATAAACTAATCCAAACCCACCCTGTCCAATTACATTTGATTTCCCGAACCCACCAGTTGCAGAAAGTAGCTGCTTGAAGTTAAAAACTTGAAGCCCTTTCTCAATAATAACTTGAGTTTTTGCGTTACTAATATTGCAGTTATCCTCGGAGTCCATCCCTTGTAAAGAGAAAGTAAATGTGACAGATTAATAATGGTGAATAACAAGATTCTAATCCTATGTGTTGATGGAAATAAAATGTTGCTAACGCCAATGCAATTAGACAGCAAGAACACGGGTTTCAACTATTATAAATAGTATCGCTAGTTAATAGGTGTTTAAGATTGCTTATGCTTTCAGCTTATAAGCACATAAGCACCTTCAAAATAAGAACTTCGGGATATC